>CM025786.1:52277925-52289030 GCA_014636745.2 Centella asiatica | reverse complement strand
GAAAGGATTATATTCTTTGTGTCTAGAAGTGTTGCTCATAGCTTAAAGCATGTTGAGAGTTGATTTATGGAGTTGTAGTTGAGATCACCACCTTTGGAGAAGTGAGGAAGACGACCCTGTATTTGAGACAAGGTCCAACTTAGTCTCTGATGAGATGTAATTAGTCCCCGATGACATCACCCTTAGTCTCCGATAGGGTTAAGATGACGTCATCAGTCTCTGATGAGAAATTAGTCCCCGATGACGTCACCCTTAGTCTCCGATAGGGTTAAGATGACATCATCAGTCCCTGATGAGTTAATTAGTCTCTGATGATGTCATCCTTAGTCTCCGATGGGGTTAAGATGACGTCATCAGTCCCTGATGAGATATTAAGTCTCTGATGAGATATACGTTAGTCCCTGATGATGTCATCCTTAGTCTCCGACAGGCTAAGTTTACTCCCTGATGACGTCATCCATAGTTTACTCCCTGATGACGTCATCCATAGTCTCTGATGAGATATATGTTAGTCTCTGATAATGACGTCAGCCTTAGTTTCCGATGAGTTAAGATGACATCATCAATCTCTTATGAGTTAATTAGTCTCCGATGACGTCATCTTTAGTCTCCAATGAGTAAAGATGGCGTCAACAGTCTCTGATGAGGTAAATAGTCTCTGACGAGTGAATTTTTCCCCGATGGGCAACCTCATGCCCTGATAACCATTTTCTATATGAAAAGCCATCTATTAAGTATGGATTTCTCATGATATACCCACAATGATGTTATGCAGAAACCTTTTTTTCAACCGATATAGTGAATTTTAGCTAAGGACCAAGGCAAGTATATATTCATTCCACTTCTTTCTACAGATTACGTATAATCATTAATTCGATTTACGTAAATGAATGATGTTAATGCTTATGTATGATGATGATTTCTTTTATGATTAAGTAACGTACGATCATTGAATCCGATGTACGTGAAAAGATGTTGATAATTGAAATATGTGTTATTGGGTGGTTGCTAGCTGTTTAAAGTTCCTAGCACACTAAATGATGATAAAGATGATGTTTGGGTGTTGCAAGTCATAGACTTGTATGCACACCCAAGTAACTTTTGTATGGATATATAATTCCACCTATGATGATCACTGTCTTTTAATTGTTGAGCACGCCAATATGTGTTGTTGGCAGTTGCTGCTTTTAATTGATTAGCACGTCAAGGCTATTCAAAATTGAGAAAATGTTTACAAGAAGATATATCCATATGGAAAGTTAAGGGGCTGTTGAATACTTTCGCCTAGTATTCTGGCCAGTGATGATAAAGAATGTTAGACCGAGGCAAGGCATCGATAATGAGATTCTTTTCCGCAGACCATATGCTTTCTGCGAAGGATTACGTATGTCAAATGATGAATCAAACGACCAGGCTGACCAGCTGGGATGAAATTTGATTATGTATAGAAGTCAAATAATGATCAGTCTGGTCAGGTGATGCATTATCTGATGAATAAAGGGCGAATCATGATTTATTGAAAAAGGGTTAACCCTTGATATCACTCGGGCACCCTAGATGATATATGTTTATTGTTTTATCAAGAGGTTTTGGCATTGCTTCGTCCAACCTCAATGAATATTAAAGCTTTTATCTAATTCTTTTTGCTTATGATTATATACTTGCTGAGCGTAAACGCTCATGTGGAATGCTATGAATGTTTTTCAAGTTATGTCGTGAAGGCTGAGTCCCCTAAGAGAGGGAAGGAAGGAATTGCTTAAGTGTGTTTAAGTTGTAAGGCCATATGAGCCATCTAAAGTTTTGTTTCCGCTGCAGCTTGTTTATTTTCAAGCTTTGAGGTTTTGTAAGATGATGTGGACCTTAAGATTTTGTAATATGTATTTTGGGAATATATTTCCTACAGGTATGTTGTTAAGGCTTGGCTGTGTTTTTTTTTTTCTTTGTTTTGCTGTTGTGTTGTAGTTTTCTGGTGCAGCCCGGGGTTCCAGCCTGGGGATCTCGGGGACTGTCACCCAAATCGCTGACAGTGTTCGGGACCCGGCTTGGGGGATTTTCGGGGGCGCCACAATTGGTATCAGAGCAACAATAGTCAAGCACCAGTTATGAGACCTGTTCTCTGCTGGAAAATAGAAATTGGGATTTAGTAAAGTAAGGAAATGACTGAAAGGATAAGGAGAGCTGAATAAGAAATAGATGTCTAAGTTGAGTCTCGATTGTTTATGGGTTATTAACTAAGATATAAGATTATAAGATAGATCAATTCATGTTGAATTTATTGTATTTTTTGTTGTAGGAATATTATATACGCTAGATCTTTGTTATAAATGTTAAGCTGACATTGATTTAAGCTATGTTTCCTTTATAGATGAATCCACCTACTCCAGGACATGTAGATAAGGGCAAGGCACCTATGATTAAAAGTTCAGAACAGGAACACAATGTATGCATCAAAATGATTGATTACAATTATTTCATTCTTTCTTCTCTTTCTTTTTCTTTCATCGAATATGATTTACTATTCTTATCTTATCCCTAGTAGTAATGTTGCTCGACCTTTCAAGCCTAGTAAACACCATCTGTTGGATGCCAACCGAGGGAGGGTAGGTGCATGTTGGCGAGTGACTCCTCGCAAAAGAGTGAATAAACCAACTCAGGTTTTTCATTTTAAAATACCTAGAGGTTCTAATAAACATGTTAAGGAATCTGCAGAACCTGAGAGAACTAAGCAAAACCCAACCAACCCATTTGAGGGGTCAAGTTTCTCAGTTCACATGAAGAATCCTTCCTCACCCCATGATCAAACAGATTCTCCAACCTTGGATACTTCCCAAATAAGAGGTTTCCCTGCTGATAGGCACACATTACGTACGGTGTCAGCCACTCCACATGTTGTTTCTACCCCAGTTACCTTACCAAATGTTGCACCTGCAGTGCCACCACCAGAAAATTTAGTACCTTTGCCTTTTCCAAATGGATTCTGTTATTACCTTCAACGTAGAATCCGTATGACACAATCAGAGTTGGCAACACGTAATACCACTAAGATGCGTCAGTCGATGGCTCATCAAAGAACTAGCAGACTGTGATGACCCCAGAATCCCTCACTGGATCAGGGCCTCGTCAAGAGAAGGAAAAGATAACCACACATCCATTCATAGAATAATTACTTGAGAGAAACGATAATAAAGAGTTATTACAACCCAAAATATTAAATATACAGCGGAAACTATTCTATCTGTATACTATAATTCAAAACATCACTTTATAGGTCGTCTTCTTTTCTTCCCTCCTTATTGGTATTCCAAAGGCTAGCCAACCTCAGTAACCGATCATTTTTGTCTTTCCCTTGTCAGAGGGCTCAACCTTTATATTCTGTCCTACAAGGCATTAAAATTCAACAAAAATGAGTGATTTACGCCCAACAAGTATATAAACAATTTGGGAAAAACAATTCTGGAATGTTTCAAAAAATTCAATTCTACTAAGAGGCTTAGTGAATCAATACTAATGCCTCAGAAATCTTTAAGGAATCTTTAGGACTACTGATGATAAACAATTGTGTAATCCTTTTTAAAACAAAACATAACTTCCTTGAAGTGAATATATCCATCGGGGCTAAAACCGTTGGATCTGCTAATTATACGGTATACAGCTGGCCTAACTGTGCCCGCATGATCCCTCCTTGTGAACGTACGTAGTCACATAAAATTCCTCTAGGTCAGGTGAAGAACAAATCAGCACCTTTCCTTTCCTCTAGCCATCCATGTGGCATAATCATTCAAGGAACATAGCATTCTCAATTCTTGCACAGATATAACATTGAAAAATAGCTGAAAGAGCAAAGCTTCTTTATATCCATGCACTTTTATTCATATCATGCTAGCGGAAATTTAAAGCATAACATTCTGTATCACAAGGAAATTTAAATATAAATTTCATAATTTTGTACGCATGTCGAATCAATTGATCATGCGTTTAACTGAAATAAGCATAAGAGTAAGAATATACTTGCCTCAGCCCTTTGCACAAAATTCAGATCAATTTACGGGTGAGTGAAAGATTCTGTAAATTATGCAAGTAATATTTTAATACCTTAATAAGAATTTATGAAAGAAAATATGTATGTGATGTCCTTAAACTTTTACTGTTTTAAAGAATAATAACGTAAAATAATTTTAAGAAAATAATATTTTATAGTCTTGATAACAGACTATGCATCGGGGAATAATTTTCTTATTAACAAACTCGTCAGGGACTGATATCTTTAGCCATCAGAGACTAACATATTTTGCCCATCAGAGACTAGGAATTTCCTCTATCGGAGACTAAGAAATATCCTTCATCAGAGACTATGGAATTTCTTTCATCAGAGACTATGGAATTTCCTTCATCAGAGACTATGGATGACGTCATCGAGGACTGAACTTAGCCCATCGGAGACTAAAGAATGACGTCATCAGAGACTAATAACTCATTAGGGACTAACGACGTCATCTTAATTCTATCAGAGACTAAGGAATGACATCACCAGGAGCTATCAACTCATCAGGGACTAATGACGTCATTTTAATTCTATCAGAGACTAAGGAATGACGTCACCAGGGACTATCAACTCATCAGAGACTGATGACGTCATCAGGGACTAAACTTTAACCTGTCGGAGACTAAAGCTGACGTCATCCGAGAGTAAATAACCCGTCGGAGACTAATGACGTCATCGGGGACTAAACTTTAGCTTGTCGGAGACTAAAGCTGACGTCATCATCAGAGATTAACAGGATATCTCATCAGGGACTAACAATATCTCATCAGAGATTAACAACATCTCATCAGAGATTAACATTAGAACTTGCTTCTGCTACAATGAAGGATCTATCATGCTCAAACTCAGCTTATGATGTCTTATGAAGATGCAAAAGAATAAGAACTTAGCATAAATCTTTGATGCTATGCACGAAAGAAACTGAGTAGGGTTCCAGGTTCTTACCTTTTTGTTCTTAAGGGTGAGATCAAAGCTGGTCTGAAAATAATTTCCGAAAAAAGAGCTTGGAAATTTATGGAGATGATATATTTAAACGAAACTATTTAGAAGAGAATTTTTGGTAAAAGAGTTAAAATTTCATCTCAAATAAGGTATTTATAGAGTTCAAGAGCAGTAAACTAAGGTTACGCATTGGAATAAAATGATTGGTTAATTTGGACGGTAAAACGGCTATTCATCATGACTTCTTGGTAGCAACCAGCTGCTGTCCTACATGCATGAAAACTTAGCCACCTAAACAGTTTCTAATCAAACACGTAATCACAAATGTTACGTAACCCTCTCCTCTTCCTCTATGTTGTTCAATATAATCTTATATGGGATTTGCTAATCCCCTTTTTAATACCTTTTTAAGGAACTTAACCTCATCATCATAAAAAAATTTCATTGTAGATATGAATTTATCATTCACATTTAAAAAGGCTAACTCCATGCAAAAAAAAATATAATAACACAAAATAAAATTATTTCTTACCGTAAAATACATTTAAAATTTTCCAGTTTCTCACACAAACTGTTGGACCTTTGGAGGGTATCATTTCAGGATGTGTCCTTAGTTCTCACTGAGACCTTGACAGAAGTTCTGATCTCGGTTAGTCATTATTTTAGGCTGCGCCAGCCCACTATAGCAGATCGAGATCAATTGATGTATAACCTTATAGAGAAGGTCGAAGGAGCATGTCGTTTTGCACGCAAAACAATGAGCGAACTTGATTCCCAACCCTTGTATTAGGCTTTAGTAGTAGTCAATGTTGTTATGTTTTTGTTTAATGTTGTAACGAGGAAGCTTTATTGTACAAATTTGCTATAATGTAACTTTTGTTACTTAATATATATATTTTGATGGTTTAATTTAGAATTCTTTCTTTCCTTTTGGTATATATGTTATTCTTTGAAGAGAAAGAAAGAACTTTTGATAGTAAGTTTATATTTTCCCTAATTTATAGGAAAATGGCCCCAAGAGGAAGACCTCGAACTCGTCAAGCTACCAATCAAGCTGACCAAGAGAACCCCAACCTGAACAACAATCTAGAAAATAATGATCAGGAGAATCCTATTGCCTTATTGGTAAACATGATTAAGGAAGCCTCCCAGAATAACAATAACCAAGTATTTTCACCCCAACCTAGAAGGGTGACATTTAAGGATTTTACCAATAGTTGTCCACCTACTTTTAATGGTGATGGAGGTCCCACTGCCGCTCAAATTTGGATTAAGGAGATAGAAAAAGCTTTTCGTATAGCGGGAGTAACTGATGATCTTAAGACGGAATATGCTACATATCTATTGAAAGAAGAAGCTAGTTATTGGTGGGAGAATATTGAACGATTAGAAATGACTAGGAGATTGGCAGTTAGGAATGATCAAGCAGATCTTGAAGTTGAACAAATTGTCACCTGGTCCCAGTTTAAAGAATTTTTCTATAGCCAGTATTTTCCAACCAGTGCTGCGGATGAGCTAGAAAAACAATTCTTAGAATTGAGACAAGGGAACATGACTGTGGAAGAATATGAGAAGAAGTTTAATGAACTTCAAAGATATGCTCCACATTTGGTAGATACGGAGAGAAGAAAATCTAGAAGGTTTGAGCATGGATTAAATCCATGGTTGCATGATAAGATTGCTATTTTATGTCTAAACAACTATGCTGAAGTGGTTCAAAGGTCAAAAGTAGCAGAGAAAAGTGGCAAGTTACTGCGGGAATTCAATTAGGAGAAGCGTAGGGAAGGACAGAAGAAAGGAAGTTATTTTAGTCACAATCTTAATCAAAGGATGGGAGGACAAGGAAAACCACAAACTAGTTCAGTCGTGATGAAACAAGGGGAAGGAAGTAGGTATAATGACAATAATAGGAAAAGAAATTTCAGTACGGATTTAAGTGAGAATAAAAGGAGGATTGTTGTTTGTGGCAAATGTGGAAGGACCATGAAACTTCCCAGTGTTTAATAGGAACCAATTTGTGTTTCAAATGCCATCGATCTGGGCATATTGCCAGTAATTGTCCAAATCAGGCACCAATGGTTTCCCAACCAAGGTATCCTCCGCAATTTTATCAACCACAAGGAAATAGTCGTGCAACTGGAACTACAAGGAGATGTTTTAGTTGTGGTCAGGAAGGCCATATCTCCACTTCTTGTCCTCAGAAAAAGAGTCAGGGTAAACCCCCATTAGTAGGACCTAGCATGACAGTCAATCGACCTCAAGCTAGAACTTACGATATGACTGCGCAGGACGCACTATTGTCTGACAACGTGGTTTCAGGTACGATATTGATTAATTGAACTGCAGTACATGCTTTATTTGATTATGGTGCAACTAGATCTTTCATATCTGAAAGTCTTCTTAAGAATAGAAATTTTACTTTTGAATGTTTAGAAACACCTCTAGAAGTTATAGTAGCTAATCAAGAGGTGTATGTTGTCAAGAGTATACTACCTGATTGTAGTATAAGAATAGGAAAGCATGAGTTCCCTGCAAATCTAATACCTTTTCCATTGGGAGAGTTTGATCTAATACTAGGCATGGATTGGCTACATAAATACCAAGCTAGTATAGATTGCAGGAAAAAGAAGGTTTTCCTAAGAACACCCTCAAATAGCAAAGTGACATTTTATGGGAGTAAGTCTACTAAACCCTCTCATCTTCTTACAGTATTACAAGCTAATAAAATGTTACGCAAGGGATGCGAAGCATTTTTAGTTCATGTTTATGACAAGAAGGTAGAAGGATTAAATATTTCAGATATCCCGGTAGTAAAGGAATTTGAAGATATATTCCCTGAAGAATTACCAGGTATACCCCCTGATAGTCAAGTTGAATTTGGAATTGAGCTAGTACTAGGAACTACTCCAATTTCTAAAGCTCCTTATAGGATGGCCCCTTCAGAATTAAAAGAGCTCATGATACAACTACAAGAGTTGTTGGATCAAGGATTCATTAGGCCAAGTGTCTCACCTTGGGGAGCACCTGTTTTATTTGTAAAGAAAAAAGATGGATCACTGAGGTTATGTATTGATTACCGGGAATTGAATAAGGTGACAGTGAAGAACCGGTATCCTTTACCTAGGATCGATGATCTGTTCGACCAACTCAAGGGAGCAAAGTACTTCTCGAAAATTGACTTGAGATCAAGATATCATCAATTAAAGATTAAGACTGAAGATGTCCCTAAGTCAGCTTTCAGAACCCGTTATGGTCATTATGAATTTGTGGTAATGCCTTTTGGACTCACCAATACCCCAGCTATTTTCATGGATTTGATGAACCGAGTTTTCAAACCATATTTGGATAAGTTCATCATTGTGTTCATAGATGACATTCTCATATATTCTAAGACGAGAAAAGAACATGATGAACATTTAAGATTAACACTGGAGACATTGAGACGAGAAAAACTATACGCCAAATTTTCAAAGTGTGAATTTTGGTTAAGAGGTGAAATTTTTAGGACATGTGATCAATGAATCTGGAATTTTGGTTGATCCTATTAAAGTTGAAGCCATCATAAATTGGCCACAACCAAAGACACCTACTGAAGTGCGAAGTTTTCTAGGATTAACAGGATATTATCGTCGATTCGTTCAAGATTTTTCTAAGATAGCAGTTCCATTAACGAATCTGACAAGGAAAACAGAAAAGTATGTTTGGACCCCAACTTGTGAGAAGAGTTTTCAAGAATTAAAGAAAAGGTTAACCACCGCCCCTGTACTAAGTTTACCTGATAACAAAGGAGATTTTGTGATCTATAGTGATGCTTCAATGAATGGATTAGGAGTTATGCTAATGCAGCATGGAAAAGTTATTGCCTATGCATCTCGGCAACTCAAGGATTGCGAAAAACGATACCCAACTCATGTCTTGGAATTGGCCGCGATCGTTTTCGCATTAAAGATCTGGAGGCATTATTTGTATGGAGAGAAGTGTGAAATTTACACAGACCATAAGAGTTTAAAGTACATATTCACCCAAAAGGAACTGAACATGAGGCAAAGATGGTGGTTGGAGTTAATTAAAGACTATGATTGTTCGATCAACTATCATCCTGGCAAAGCAAATGTTGTAGCTGATGCTCTAAGTAGATGTGAAAGGTTGAATGTGATAACAATCCAAGAAGAAGTTAGGATGGATTTGGAGAGGTTACAATTAAACATTATCACAACTCAACAAAAGAAAGAGCTAGAGCGAGAGGTTGGTGTAAAACCAAACTTACTAACTATTATCAAGGAAAATCAAGAAGAGTATGTGGAAGATAGGGAAAAGTTGTTAAGGAGAGAAAATGGGAAATGTCGGATCCACGATGATGGATTGATGAGATTTGAGAATAGAATCTGGATTTCGACAAAATTGGAATTAAAAAGAAATCTACTACAAGATGCCCATAACTCTAAATTTTCGATACATCCAGGAGGAACCAAGATGTATCAGGATTTGAAACAAAATTTTTGGTGGCCTAATATGAAGAAGGAAATAGCTGAATGGGTAAACACATGTTTTACCTGTCAACAAGTTAAAGCAGAAAATCAAAAGCCTAGTGGTTTGTTGCAATCTTTGGACATCCCAGAATGGAAGTGGGAGTATATCACAATGGATTTTGTGATTGGGTTGCCAGTAACTCAAAAGGGATTAAATACAATCTGGGTAGTAGTGGATAGATTGACTAAATATGCGCATTTCCTACCTATTAAGGATACTTATAAGATGGACCAATTGGTCAGATTGTATGTGAAAGAAATCCTTAGCCGTCATGGAGTACCAATTTCAATTGTATCTGATCGTGATCCTCGTTTCACGTTTAGGTTTTGACAGAGCTTTCAAGAGTATTTAGGAACAAAGTTGGATATGAGTACCGCTTTCCACCCGCAAACTGATGGGCAATCCGAAAGAACAATCCAAACCTTAGAAGATCTGCTGAGAGCATGTTCTTTGGATTTTGGAGGACGATGGGATGAACATCTACCACTCGTCGAGTTTGCTTATAATAATAGTTATTAGGCCATCATAGGAATGACTCCATTTGAAGCTTTGTATGGAAGAAAGTGCAGAACACCATTATATTGGAATGAAGTTGGAGAAAGGAAGCTAGAGGGACCGGAGTTAATCCAACAAACTGAGAATGCAATCCGTACAATTCGAGCCAAGATAAGTGCAGCTCAAGATCGACAAAAGCAATACGCAAACCAACACCGAAAAGATCAAGCACTAGAAGTAGGAGGTTATGCGTTGCTTAAGATCTCACCTTGGAAAGGTATATTGCGCTTCGGACGAAAAGGGAAATTAAATCCTCGCTTTATGGGACCTTTTGAGGTACTTTGTCTTATTGTTGAAGTAGCTTATCAACTAGCATTACCTCCAACTGTAGGTCATGTTCATGATATTTTCCATGTCTCGATGTTACGACCTTATAGAGGAAATCATTCTGGCATTATTGACTACCAACCCATTGAGCTACAGCCAAATTTGCATTATGAAGAGATACCCATACAAATTTTGGATCGTCAAGTAAAGGTTTTGAGAAATAAAGACATTGCATCTGTAAAAGTTTTATGGAGAAACCATAATGTTGAAGAAGCAACATGGGAACTAGAAGAAATGATGATGCAAAAGTACCATCAACTATTTCACCAGTAAAGTTTCGAGGACAAAACTTGTTATAAGGAGGGGAGAATGTAATGACCTGGAAAATTTGTTTATCTATAAATAATTTATCTATTCATATTTTTTTTTCCTCTATATATATTAACGTGTATAGTTAATATATGATGTTTTTGAATATCTAAATATTTTTGGACCCATTAAAGGGGTTATTGTTGTTTGATTAATGGTTGCAAGGATAAGCAATGACGTTTATGTTTGGTGACATCCGTAATTGTTTGAAGAAGCTTTGCGTCCAGACTGGTTAAATCTCATGAAGGACTTAAGAGCCTAAGTATGATGACATCATTGTGTACGTATGTTATTTTGATTAATAAGCTGCTTATGTGTCATCAAGTGGATTAAACGTATGTGCATGAAGGACAACAGGCTTATTACGATGCTTAGCTGCTAAGAATCATGATGAGCAGCC
>CM025786.1:52260164-52274584 GCA_014636745.2 Centella asiatica | reverse complement strand
AATAGACTTGAACTTCCTTCGATGTTCCAGATACATTCTTTTAAATTTCTTATATACTTCCTCGATGTGTATATACTTGCTGGGCGTAAATCGCTCACCCATGTTGAATTTTAATGTCTTGCAGGACAGAATGCTAAGGCTGAACCCTCTGATAAGGGGAAAGCAAAGTTGATAAACTACTAAGTTATTAATCCTTTTGATAAGACTGTGAAAGGAAGGAAAGAAGATTTGAAGGGAGGAAGGAAGATGTTAGAAGTAGTGTTGATTTTGGTTTGTAATTAAAGATGATGTAATAGCTTCCGTTGTAATTGTATTATTCGTGGGTTGTAATAACTTTCTAATACTGCCCTTACCCAGTATTTATGCTATGAATGGATGTATGGTTATCTCTTCCTTCTTTTGATGAAGCCCTGATCCATTAAAGGATTTTGGGGTCGTCACATTAAGCCTTGAAATAAAATGATTGGTTAATCTGGACGGTAAAACGGCTGCTCATCATGATTCTTAATAGCTAATACAAGTAACAAGCAGCTACTGTCACACATGCACATAAGCTTTATCCACTAATGACACACAATTAGCTTACTAAACAACTTAACCTACGTACTTATGAGGTAATTGCTCTTAAGTACACCATTTTGTTTAGCATGAGATTTACTGATCTAGATGCTTGACTCCTTCAAGCAATATAAACATAATTTGTTTGTTCTCATAATCAACCTCCAAACAAATTATAACTCTTTAATGGGTCTATAAATAATTAAACATTCAAAAACATCATATATTAACTATACATATTACTAAGAAAACAATTATGAGTAAATAAATTATTTATAGATAAACAAATTTTCCAAGTCGTCACATTCTCCCCTCCTTACAATAAGTTTCGTTCTCGAAACTTTACTGGTGAAACAATTGGGGGTACTTTTGCATCATCATTTCTTCTAGTTCCCATGTTGCATCTTCAACATTGTGGTTTCTCCACAAAACTTTTACAGATGCAATCTCTTTATTTCTCAAAACCTTTACTTAACGATCCAAAATTTGTATTGGAGTTTCTTCATAATGCAAACTTGATTGTAGCTCAATGGGCTGGTAGTCAATAATGCCAGAATGATTCCCTCTATAAGGTCATAGCATGGAGACATGGAAAACATCATGAACATGTCCTATAGCTGGGGGTAGTGCTAGTTGATAAGCCACTTCGCCAATACGGTGGAGTACTTCAAAAGGTCCAACAAAACGAGGACTTAGCTTTCCTTTTTTATTGAAACGCAACATGCCTTTCCAAGGTGAGACTTTAAGCAATGCATATCCTCCTACTTCCAATGCTTGATCTTTTCGGTGTTGGTTTATATATTGTTTTTGTCAATCTTGAGCTGCTTTTATTTTAGCTTGGATCTTCCGGATTGCATTCTCAGTTTGTTGAACTACTTCGGGTCCCTCCAACTTCCTTTCTCCAACTTCATTCCAATACAATGGTGTTCTGCACTTTCTTCCATACAAAGTTTCAAATGGAGCCATCCCTATGCTTGTATGATAACTATTATTATAAGCAAACTCGACGAGTGGTAGATGTTCATCCCATCGTCCTCCAAAATCCAAAGAACATGCTCTCAGCATATCTTCTAAGGTTTGGATTGTTCTTTCGGATTGCCCGTCAGTCTGCGGGTGGAAGGCAGTACTCATGTCCAATCTTGTTCCTAAATACTCTTGAAAGCTTCGCCAGAACCTAGACGTGAAACGAGGATCACGATCAGATATAATTGAAACTGGCACTCCATGATGACTAAGGATTTCTTTTACATACAATCTGACTAATTGGTCCATTTTATAGGTATCCTTAATAGGTAGGATATGTGTAGATTTGGTCAATCTGTCCACTACTACCCAGATTGTATTTAATCCCTTTTGAGTTACTGGTAATCCAATCACAAAATCCATCGCGATATATTCCCACTTCCATTCTGGGATATCCAAAGATTGCAACAAACCACTAGGCTTTTGGTTTTCTGCTTTAGTTTGTTGACAAGTGAGACATGTGCTCACCTATCCAGCTATTTCCTTTTTCATGTTAGGCCACCAAAAATTTTGTTTCAAATCTTGATACATCTTTGTTCCACCTGGATGTATCGAGAACTTAGAGTTGTGAGCTTCCTGTAGTAGACTTCTTTTTAATTCCAATTTTGTCAGAATCTAGATTCTATTTTCAAATCTCATCAATTCATCATCATGAATTCGACATTTTCCCTTCTCCTTCTCTAGTAATTTTTCCTTATCTTTTATATATTCTTCTTGAGCTTCTTTGATGATAGACAATAAACTTGGTTTTACACCAATCTCTTGCTCTATCTTTTCCCTTTGTTGAGTTATGATAACATTTAATTGTAACCTCTCCAAATCCACCCTTACCTCCTCTTGAATTGTCATCACATTTAACCTTTCACATCTACTTAATGCAACAACTACAACATTTGCTTTACTAGGGTGATAGTTGATCGAGCAATCATAGTCTTTAATTAGCTCTAACCATCACCTTTGCCTCATGTTCAATTCCTTTTGGGTGAAAATATATTTTAAGCTCTTATGGTCTGTGTAAATCTCACACTTCTCTCCATACAAATAATGCCTCCAAATCTTTAATGCAAAAACGATAGCAGCCAATTCTAAGTCATGTGCTGGGTACCGTTTTTTGCAATCCTTGAGTTGTCGAGACGCATAGGCAATAACTTTGTCATGCTGCATTAGCACATCTCCTAATCCATTCATTGATGCATCCTATAGATCACAAAATCTCCTTAGTTATCGGGTAAACTTAGTACTGGAGCGGTGGTTAATCTTTTCTTCAATCCTTGAAAACTCTTCTCGCAAGCGGGAGTCCAAACATACCTTTCTGTCTTCCTTGTCAAATTCGTTAATGGGACTGCTATCTTAGATAAATCTTGAACTAATCGACGATAGTATACTGCTAACCCTAGAAAACTTTGCACTTCAGTATGTGTCTTTGGTTGTGGCCTATTTATGATAGCTTCAACTTTGATGGGATCAACCAAAATTCTAGATTCATCGATCACATGTCCTAAAAATTTCACTTCTCTTAACCAAAATTCACACTTTGACAATTTGGTATAAAGTTTCTCTTGTCTCAATGTCTCTAGTATCATCCTCAAATGTTCATCATGCTCTTTTCTCGTCTTAGAGTAAATGAGAATGTCATCTATGAACACAATGATGAACTTATCCAAATATGGTTTGAACACTCGGTTCATCAAATCCATACAAACAGCAGGGGCGTTGGTGAGTCCAAAAGGCATTACCACAAATTCATAATGACCATAACGAGTTCTAAAAGCTGACTTAGGGACATCCTCAATCTTGATCTTTAATTAATGATATTATGATTTTAGTCAATCTTTGAAAAGTACTTTGCTCCTTTAAGTTGGTCAAACAGATCATTCATCCTAGGTAGGGGATATCGGTTCTTTACCGTTACCTTGTTTAATTCCCGATAGTCAATACATAACCTTAATGATCCATCTTTCTTCTTTACAAATAAAACAGGTGCTCCCTAGGGTGAAATACTTCGCCTAATAAATCCTTGGTCTAATAACCCTTGTAGCTGTATCATGAGTTCTTTTAATTCTAAAGGGGCCATCCTATAAGGAGCTTTGGAAATTGGAGCAGTTCCTGGCACTAGCTCAATTCCAAATTCAACTTGCCTATCTAGGGGTATACCTGGTAATTCCTCAGGAAATACATCTCCAAATTCCTTTACTACAGGGATATCTGAAATCTTTAATCCTTCTATCCTCTTGTCATAAACATGAGCTAAAAATGCTTCGCATCCCTTGCGTAACATTTTATTAGCTTGAATCATTGAAAGAAAATGAGAGGGTTCAGTAAACTTACATCCATGGAATAACACTTTACTATTTGAGGGTGTTCTTAAGGAAACCTTCTTTTTCCTGCAATCTATACTAGCTTGGTATTTATGTAGCCAATCCATGCCTAGTATTAGATCAAACTCTCCCAATGGAAAAGGTATTAAATCTACAGGGAAGTCATGCTTTCCTATTCTTATACTACAATCAGGTAGTATACTCTTGGCAATGTACACCTCTTGATTAGCTACTAAAACTTATAGAGGTGTTTCTATACATTTAGGAGCAAAATTCCTATCCCTAAGAAGATGTTCAGATATGAAGGATCTAGTTACATCAGAATCAAATAAAGCATACACTTCAATGGAATTAACCAAAATCATACCTAAAACCACGTTTTCCGATAATAGTGTGTCCTGCGCAATCATATTGTAAGTCCTAGCTTGGGGTCGATTGACTGTCATGCTAGGTCCTACTAACGGGAGTTTACCCTGACTCTTTCTCCGAGGGCATGAAGTGGAGAGGTGGCCTTCCTAACCACAACTAAAGCATCTCCTTGTAGCTCCAATTACACGACTAGCACCTTATGGTTGATATTGTTGTGAAGGAAACCTCGGTTAGGAAACGATTGGTGCTTGACTTGGGCAGTTATTGGCAGTATGCCTAGATCAACGGCATTTAAAACATAAATCAGTTCCTACTAAACACTGAGAAGTTTCATGGTTCCTTCCACATTTGCCACAAATAACAATCCTCCTTTTGTTCTCACCTAAATCCGTACTGAAATTCCTTTTCCTATTATTATCATTATGCCTATTTCCTTCCTCTTATTTCACCACAACCGAACTGGTTTTTGATTTTCCTTGTCCTCCAATCCTTTGATTAAAATTGTTATTAAAATAACTTCCTTTCCTCTGTCCTTTTTTGCGTTTCTCCCATTTAAATTCCCGGAGTAGCTTGCCACTTTTCTCTGCCACCTTTGACCTTTGAACAACTTCAGCATAGTTGTTCAGACATAAAATAGCAATCTTATCCTGCAGCCATGGATTCAAACCATGCTCAAACCTTCTTGTCTTTCTTCTCTCAGTATCTACCAAATGCGGGGCATATCTTTGTAATTCATTAAACTTCTTCTCATACTCTTCCACAATCATGTTCCCTTGTCTCAATTGTAGAAATTGCTTTTCTAGCTCATCTGCAGCACTGGTTGGAAAATACTGGTTGTAGAAAAATTCTTTAAACTAGGACCAGGTGACAACTTGATCAACTTCAGGGACTGCTTATTCATTCCTATTTGCCAATCGCCTAGTCATTTCTAATCGTTTGGTATTTTCCCACCAATAACTAGCTTCCTCTTTCAATAAATACGTAGTATATTCTGTCTTAAGGTCATCAGTTACTTCAGCAATACAAAAAGCTTTTTCTATCTCCTTAATCCAAATTTGAGCAGCAGTGGGACCTCCATCACCATTAAAAGTAGGTGGACAACTATTGGTAAAATCCTTAAATGTCACCCTTCTAGGTTGTACTTGTGGTGGAAGTACTCAGTTATTGTTACCTTGGGAGGCTTCCTTAATGATGTTTACCAATAGGGCAATAGGATTCTCTTGATTAACATTTCCTTGATTGTTGTTTAGGTTAGGGTTCTCTTGGTCAGCTTGGTTGGTAGCTTGACGGGTTCGAGGTCTTCCTCTTGGGGCCATTTCCTATAAATTAAGGGAAATATAAACTTATTATCGAAAGTTCCTTCTCTCTTTTAAAAAAAAATAACATACGCAAAGAGGAAAGAGAATTTCCAAAATAAACCATCAAAATATATATTAAAATTTACATCATAACAAATCTGTACAACAAAGCTTCCTTGCTACAAAGTTCAACAAAAACATAACAACACTTATTACAACTAGTGATTAGTACAGGGGTTAGGAATCAAGTTCACTCATTGTTCTGCGCGCAAAACGACACGCTCCCTCAACCTTCTCTATAAGGTTATATATCAATTGATCTCGATCTGTCATAGAGGGCTGCACAAGCCTGAGATAATTCCTAACTGAGATCACAACTTCTGATAGAGTTTCAGTGAGAACTAAGGACACATCCTGAAATGATACTCTCCAAAGATCCAATAGTCTACTAGTCCTTTGATGAGCCAACAACTGGCGCATCATAGTGGTATTACGCATTGCCAACTCTGCTTGTGTCATACGGATTCTGCGTTGAAGGTAATAACAGAATCCATTAGGGAATGGCAAGGGTTCTGGATTTTCTAATGGTGGTACTGCAGGTGCAACATTTGATAAGGTAACTGGGGTAGAGACAACATGTTGAGTGGCTGACACCGTAGGTAGTGTGTGTCTATCAACAGGGGAACCTCCGATCTGAAAAGGACCCAAAGATGGAGAATCTATTTGATTATGGGGTGAGAAAGGATTCTTCATATGAACTGAGAAACTTGACCCTTCAATCGGATTGGTTGGGTTCTGTTTATTTCCTTCAGGATCTGCAGAATTTTCATCATGTTTATCAGAACCTCGGGGTATTTCAAAATGAAAAACTTGAGTTGGTTTATTCACTCTTTTGTGAGGAGTCACTCGCCAACATGCACCTGACCTTCCACGGTTGCTATTTAAAAGATGGTGTCTACCAGACTTGAAAGATCGAGCAACATTGCTATTAAGGGTATGCTCCTTTTCTTAGCTTTCACTCATGAATGCCTTGCCCTTATCTACATGTCCTGGAGTAGGTGGGTTCATCTATACAGGAAGCATAGCTTAAATTAATATCAACTTAAAATTTATAATAAGGATACTACAACAGGGTGTGCAACATATTCAAAATAAATTGCCTTAACTCATAGCCTTATAATTCATTTAATATCCTACTAACAGTCGAGGATCAGCCTAGACATCTATTTCCTATTCTTCATACAATCATTTCCTTATCGGACTAAAACCCAATTTCTATTTTCCAGTAGAGAACATGTCTCATAACTGGTGCTTGGCTCTAATACCAACTGTGGCGCCCCTCCCAGAGACCCCCCCCCCCCCCCAAGCCGAGCCTCGGGCACTGTCAGCAATTTGGGTGACAGTCCTCGAGATCCCTAGGCTGGAACCCCGGGCTACGCCAAGAAACTACAACACAACATCACATAACAGCAATGGAAACAACACAGCCAAGCATTTACAACACTCATGCGAGAAATATATCCTCAAATACATCATCTTACAAAATCTCAATGCTTGAAAATAAACAAGTTGCAGCGGAACCAAAGCTTTAGAGGGCCCATCTGGCCTTACAATCAAAACATTTCTATAATGGCCTCTCGCTTCAATTTCCCTATAAAGGTCATCCAAAGGAGAGATATCAAGAAGCTCTCACTATACCATTCTCTCTTTTCCTTTATCAGGCGACTCAGCCTTTTTGACATAACCTGTAAAACATTTCATAACATTCCACATGAGCGTTTACGCTCAGCAAGTATATTTTCATAAGCAAGAAGAACAAATAATTCAAAAGCTTTAATATTCTTTGAGGTTGGGCGAAGCAATGCCAACACCTCTTGATAATCAATAAACATATATCATCTAGGGTACCCGAGTGATATAAAGGGTTAACCCTCTTACAATAACTCATGATTCGCCCTCTCTTCACCAGATAGTGCATCACCTGACCAGCTTGATCATTATCTGACTTCCTTTAACAATCAAATTTCATCCCAGCTGGTCAGCCTGGTTGTTTGATCCATCATTTGACATACGTAGTCACTTAGAGAAAACATTTGGTCTGCGAGGGTTTGATTACCAATGTCTTGCCTTGGTGTCTCATTCCCTATCATCATTGGCTAGAATACCTGGCGAAAGCATTCAATAGCCCTTTAACTTCTCATATGGAGTATATCTTCTTGAAAACATTTTCTCATTTTAAATTGGCATGATCAACAATTAAAAGCAGCAACTGCCAAACACATTGGCGTGCTCAACAGATAAAAGTCGACTAGCGATGATTTTTCTATATACCCATACGGAAGCTGCTCAAGTGTGCATACAAGTTCATGGCTGCAACACCCTTGCATCATCATCATCATCTTTTGGCATGCTAGCGACATTAAACAACTAGCAATCACCCAATAACATATAGCTTAATCAATAACATCTTTTCACGTACATCGGATTCAATGATCGTACGTTACTTAATCATAAAAAAAAAGATCATCATCATGCATAAGCTTTAACATCATTCATTTACATAAATCGAAATAATGATTCTACGTAATCAGTAAGAAAGGAAGTGGAATGAGTATATACTTGCCTTGGTCCTTAGCTAAAATTCACTACACTGGTTGCAAAAGGATTCTGTAAAACATCATTGTGGGTATAACATGAGAAATCTATACTTTGAAAGGATAACTATGCAAAACGGAGGATGACCATCAGGGCATATTTTACCCATTAGGGGATACGTTACCCATCAGAGACTACAGATGACGTCATCGGGGACAAGACTTAGCCTGTCAGAGACTAAGGCTGACGTCACCAGAGACTATCCTTAGCTTATCGGAGACTAAGGTTGACGTCACCAGAGACTATCCTTAGCCTGTCGGAGACTAAGGCTGATGTCACCAGAGACTATCCTTAGCCTGTCGGAGACTAAGACTGACATCATCAGAGACTAGTGTTTGCTCATCGAAGACTAACATTAACTCATCAGAGACTAATGTTATCTCGTCAGAAACTAATATTAGAGCTTGTCTCCGTTTCGATGGAAGACCTTACATGAAGAAACTCAACCTAGGATGTCTCATAAACATGTAAATGCAAAAGAATATAATGCTTTAAAGTCTTATTCCTTCTTGAAAACTTAGCATACAAGGTTAATAAATCTTGGATGCTATGCACGAAAGAAACTGAGTAGAGTACCAGGTTCTTACCTTTTCGTCTTTAAGAGATAAATTAAAGCTTGTTTGAGAATAATTTCCTGAAAGAAGAACTTGGAAATTTATGAAGATGGTAAGTTTAGAGAAAAACTTTAGAAGAGAAATTTTTAGAAAAAAGATTAAAATTTCACCTCCGAATGAGGTATTTATAGTAGGCTGAGATTAAGCCTTGAAATAAAATGATTGGTTAATCTGGACGGTAAAACGACTGCTTATCATGATTCTTAACTGCTAATACAAGTAACAAGCAACTGCTGTCACACATGTACATAAGCTTTATCTACTAATGACACACAAGCAGCTTACTAAACAATTTAACCTACGTACTCATAAGGTAATTGCTCTTAAGTACGCCATTCTGTTTAGCATGAGATTTACTGATCTGGATGCTTGACTCCTTCAAGCAATATAAATATAATATGCTTGTCCTCATAATCAACCTCCAAACAAATTATAACTCTTTAATGGGTCCATAAATAATTAAGCATTCAAAAACATCATATATTAACTATACATATTAATAAGAAAACAATTATGAGTAAATAAATTATTTATAGATAAACAAATTTTCCAAGTCGTCACAAAAAAGCAGCACTCAATTTCAACATCAATTGTTGAAGCTGAATATATTGTAGCTGGAAGTTGCTGTGCACAAATCCTATGGATGAAAAATCAGTTAATGGACTATGGACTGAACTTCAACAAAATACCAATAAGGTGTGATAACACTAGTGCCATTGCCATTGCTGAAAATCCAGTGCAACATTCCAGAACCAAACATATAGAAATCAGATATCACTTTATCAGGGAACATGTTATGAATGGAACCATTGAACTACAATTTGTACCAACAAACAAGCAGTTGACAGACATATTCACCAAGGCTCTTGATGAAGCCACTTTTTCCAATCTTGTGGGAGAGCTGGGTATGGTGAATTATGCAAAATGAAATTCAATATTCTTACTAAAGACTTGTTAGAAAGGTTGATGGAATAATTCAAACTATCACATGCCCAAGTTCTGGTACTCCTAACTCATCTCATGAATTCCTGATGAAATTAGTTGATATGTGACTATGTATGTTAAAAATGTAGATATGTACATATATTTTCGGTTATTTTGCTTGTGTTTGTTTGTTTTTGTCTGATGTATCAGGATCAGGATCTCTGTCGAGAAGCATCAGGGTCAGGGTATCCGACTCGTGCATCAGGGTCAGGGTATTTGACTCAAGCATCAGAGTCAGGGTATTTGACTCAACCATCAAGGTCATGATATTCAACTCAAAGCGTCAGGGTTAGGGTATCCAATCCGTGCATAAGGGTCAGGTAAAAGGCTTTTGACTGCGTTAGGGGACTGTGTCGAATCTGTGATAATAATTCATCAGGGAATTCTTTTGTCCCTGATGACGTGTCACCACAGAATTGATGCGACACCTTGATAGCGTGTTTTCAGGAATGGTTTTCAAACGTCAAAAGGCGGGTATTTATACTCTCTCTCTCTTTCTTTCTGAAATATCTCAAAACATTTAATCTGACTCTGATATTTGCTTGAGCTTTCTTTTTCTCTCTCTCTCATATTCACAAAAACCCTAGAACTTCAGATCTCAAACAGCATCAATGGCACCCAGCAATGTTCAACAACTTCCAAGAAGTCTGGTGGTTCCACCCACAAACTATGTGGGTTTCTCTGACATTAATGAGGTAAATGATTGCTTCAAGCCTATGATGAACTATTTACTCAACTCTAAGTATAGTCGAGCAATCTTTACCGATGAAGAAATGTTTGGGGAAGCACTTTCACAACTCTGGTCAAGTGCTAAGTTCATGAACTCATCTAGAAGACTAGAGGTCGTGAAGGGGATCTAATTCAAGATCTCTTCTATGAAGGGAAAAATAACCCCTTCTAGAATCAACACAGCACTGGGGCTACCTTCATAAGTCTTTATGGAAGTGCCCAGTGATGCTGATCTGCTCGACTTCTTGAGGGAATTGGGTTATACCGCTGCTCCCAACACAGTGTTAAGGTTCAAGGATCTCAAGAGGGTCAATGTAAAACGGAAGATTTCTTATCTCTTTGACACCATCATAAAGGTGTTATTACGTAAGTCTTCTAACTTTGAAGTCATAACCTCATTAACTTTAAAGATAGCTTATGCAATGATTAAAAATGTACATATAAATATAGGAAAACTAATTTTTGATGATCTTGTAAATAAACTAGGTAGTTTTAACTCTAGAAAATCAGAGATTTACTATGCTAGATTTTTGTCAATGATCATTAAAGATCAAATAACTAATATTTCTTTTGAGAATGATATTTTTGTACAGACTTACAAACAAACAAAGAAGTTGTTTGTAGAAATAATAAAGAAAAATCGTATACCGCAGAGCCATTTGTACTCCCGTCACATATGGATTAGGTATCTCGATCTCTCCCTTCTACTTCTTAACCTACTACTTCTTCTCCTTCAACTACTATGGTAGAAATCACAACCACTTTTCTACCTACCCTAGTAGTACAACCAGTTTCAACACAACCACTCTCATTATCCCAACCCTTAGTCTCCCAAGAGACTAAGGGTACCAAAAGAAAACCCTCTGAAGTAGCCACAACAAGTGAGGGGGAACAAGGAGAGAGAGTGATTGCCCATAGGAGATTGAAGAAGAAGAAGGTGGCCACGAGTGTTACCCAACAACCAGACCAGGCAGTATCCTCTCAAGAATACTGCTTTTGATAAGGAATTAAACACATTTTTAACTAGTTCCTATCAAAAGGAATTAGTTATTGAAAATAGTCCCCAACCAGGGACATAGTTGAGTGAGGCACATACACTTACCATATCCCCTAATAAAACTAACATTAGGGTCTCTGAGAGCCACTTACAAATATCTGATACAGTGAGTGCACACACAACATCCTTTGATGGATCACCTCCCCATTCAGTGATCCAACCAACACTCCCTTCTACACCTCTTCATTCTCTTACTAATCCTCAAATTTCTTCAAATATTATGACACAAACATTGAGTGTCATAATCAAATTCTCCAATTTCTCAATTCGTGGAGGAGCCAATACTCCCTGACATAGTGATTGATACTCAACACACTCAAATGGTTGACTCATTTTTACTTGATACAATCACTGATGATCAGACAGGGGACATAAATTCATCTGTATATACTATTGCAATAAGTTTTTATGTTCCCCCACCCGTATATACATCTTCTATAAAAACATACACTTCTCCAATTGTACATACACAAATTTCATCCACTCCCTCACCTATCACTTCTGTGGAACCAGTAACTGTACATAATTTACTTGAACTGGCCACAGTAGTTGTTCTCACAGCCCATAGGAGCCCTTCTAGGACAATTTTGAGTGAGAATGTTAGAATACATAGTGAAAAGAGGCAAAGTATCCCATGAGAGGACTTTGGCAAAAGGAGAGGATGAGAGTACTGCCTTAGAAGGCAAAGAAAAAGGAGAGTCCTCGAGAGATGCCTTAGAAGGCACAAAAAAAGGAGAGATTGAGGGAGATAAGGATGAGATCCTTGTAAATAAAGAAAAAAGAGAAAATCTTGATACTGAAATTGTAAATATTGAACATAATTCTAGTTCCTCTGAAAGTGATGAAGATAACACTCCAGCAAATGATTTTTCCCAGTTCATTGGAGTTGATTTATACTTTCAGCAAAATTAAATGGTTGATACTGTACAGTTACTTAAACAGGAGCTTTGAAGGACCACAAACCCGATTTTGACAAAGGTGCTCAAATCACAAATTATGATTGGGCAATCTATGGATGTAGAAAATAAAAAGCTCTATACACACTTTACAAACAAAATAAAAGTGTACAGCAAGTTGTGGACTCCCTTGTTACCAGCCAAACCTTGCTTCAGATGAAGAAACTTGCTGACAATGTTGACAAACAACTCTCAACCTTCTCCACCAAAATAAATTGCATGGAAACTCTGCAACTATAAATGGCTGACACTTTTCAAAAGGTTCTTCAAGTCACATCCCAACTCTTAACTTCCACTGATGATGCTGTCAAAAAGGGGGAGAAATCTTCAGGGCCATCGTCAAGGGATATTGTAGAGAAGCCCTCAAATGCTCAACCATCAGGGGATGTGACTGCTCCTGCTCCAAAACCCAAGGATAAAGGCAAAGGCATCCTGATTGAGGAACCAGAGAAGAAACCAAATACTCAATCAAGGCCTAAGCTACTTGGAAATGCCATGAAGACAACCCACTTTCCAACACCCGTCGAAGCAGTAATTGATGGGAAAGTGGAGCTTGTCTTCCCTCAAGACAAGAAGCTTATGGAAGCTGATGTACTATATGCATAGCAACTTCAAGAGGAGGAAGAAACGAAAATGGCAAAGGAGAAGGAAGAAGAAAAAAAAAGAAAAAGAGTGTTAGGCCAAGATCCTCCAGGAAACCTCAGCTAAAGAAATCTCAACCTCCCAAGGGTGCATCAGGGGATCAAGACAAAGAAAAACCTAAATACCCTGATGCCACCAAACCCAAGTCATCTGAAGCCAAGGATCAAGCACCTTCTCATATAATTATAACATATGGACCACCGACACTAGCTGAATCCCTAAGAGACGAAAGGCGTAAGAATCTGACATTTATGTTCTCAATAAAAAGCATAAATGTCAGGGTTAATAAGAAAAGGGAAAAGCTAATCACTGTTTAACTAAAAAGTGGGTCGCAGTTCACAGTCACTATGGACTGGTTTAGGAGAATGGATGTTGAGTAGTTGGGATTGATCTTGAATCTAATTTCAAAAACATCAGGGCTAAACAAAGACTTAAGGGGGATGATTAAGAGGCTGAGGAAAGCCATCAATTATGAAAGAAGCCTGCCCACAACTTTGGAGAGACCATTAAAGCTATTTTATAGATCCACTGATAGGCAGGAGAAAAGTATAAGGGTAAGAGACGTTGATGGGCTTGACCTGGAGGAAGCGATGCATGTTCTGAACCAAATTGCTTATCATAAGAATGAATATGTCATCTAGTTCAGAATCCTGCTATTACAAAAAGTGTTGAAGGAGATTGAAGAAACCAGAGCTGATGATGGGAATACAACAGCAGTAAGGGATGTGCCACCAGTAAAAGGATTCAAAGAATATCCTAAAATGATCATAAACCCCATGGGTGTAGAATTCAAAAATACAAATGGGGAGATCATCACCTTTCATTGGTCACAACTTGCTGCAGCTAATGTGTCAAAAATCAAATCAGTCCTTGAAGATTTGGAATCAAGCAACAATGTCAACATTGTCAACTTCAAAAGACTTCTTCAGAAGGAGCTGGGACAACTTTTAGCAGGAAGAGAAGACAAAAGACTCAGGATTACCGATCAAAATCCAGATCAAAGGAGACAAGGCCTTAGAAGTGATAGTCAACTTATTGAATCAAGTCACCCATTGCCTTTTGTTTCACCTAAATGGAAAAGGAGATCCTGATGTCTAAGAGTGTGTATTACTGTAATAGTTATAGGAAATATTTTGTGACGACCCCATAATCCCATACCGGACTAGGGCGTCATCATAAGAAGGTAAAGATAACCATTCATCCATTCCCAAATAAAT
>CM025786.1:52237320-52256786 GCA_014636745.2 Centella asiatica | reverse complement strand
CTATGGTACAGATGGAGGTGATGCACATTAAATGCTACTGTCTCCCCGCAGTAGGTTTTAAAATAAAACGGGTACTGTAGCTAATCTTGTTCACACTTGGTGAGCCCTTTTTCCCGCGTGAACACACCCTCTCACAAGACAATTCTTGAATGCAATACCCTTTTTAAATACTTGAGCTTTAAAATACATTTAAAATCTTTTGGACATCACATTGCCATTGAATTTTTATAAGAAAGTATAATTTCATTATTTATAACTAATAAGGAAATAAACCTTCATGCAGAAAATAAAATAAATCTCATAATCAAAATTTCATTGAGATTTTCGAGTCCTCACACAACTACTGATCTTCTATATATGCAAAAGTGTTCTCATTACATATAATCAATCCAACGGATCAACCAACACATTGAAGCACATAAACACTAAAGAGAAGCTTTGTAATATATCTTGAGAGAAATATTCAAAGAAAAAGTGAAGCTACTGAGTGTGAGATTGTAGTTGTAATTTATTACAGAAGTTGTAGTTGTTTAATCACATTTGTGGTTAAACAGATTTCCAGAAAAACATCAAGTTTTAATACAACTATTTTAACTTGAATGCTTGTGTGATCCTTTTAAAACGTCATTATAATTTTTCTGATATTGCAGCTATTTTCATCAGTGCTTAACAAGTTTTAAAGAATGAAAAATTTTGGCCCCTCCTACAAACACCTGAGCTTATTTTGTTCTAACAATTGTTCTATGCGTTAAAAGTTATGATTGCTAATCACGAGACATATATTGTTACAAAAGTCTTTAATCAATGTATCATTCAAGTAGGAAAGCATAAATTCCCAATTGATTTGAAACCTTTTTTGTTGGGAAGAATTTGATGTCATCTTGTGTATGGATTGGCTAAGAAGTATAAGGCTAATATTGATTATTTTAGGAAGCGTGTATCACTTTGTACACCTCAAAACAATAAGATAACCTTTTATGGAAGCAAACCAACCACTTCTAGCCATATCCTTTCTAATATTCAAGCCAGGAGACTGATGAAGAAAGTATGTGAAACTTTCCTAGCTTATGTCCAAGACATTACTGAAGAGAAACCTAAAATAGATAACATTGCAGTGATTTTAGAATATAAGGACTTTTTTGCTGAAGAATTACGAGGTTTACCTCCTAACTGAGTGATAGAATTTGGCATTTAGTTAGCTCCTAGTACAACATCGATATCAAAGGCACCATACCGTATGGCCCTAGTAAAACTAATGGAATTGATGATACAATTGCAAGAGTTGTTGGATAAAGGCTTTATCGGTCCCAGTGTTTCATCGTGGGGAGCTCCTGTTTTGTTTGTGAAGAAAAAGGATGGATCACCGCACTTATGTATTGATTATCAAGAATTAAATAAGGTAGCCATTAAGAATAGATGCCCTTTACCAAGAATAGATGAACTTTTTTATCAGTTGAAAGATGTAGCCTACTTTTCCAAGATTGACTTGAGGTTTGGATATCACCAAGTGAGGGTGAAAGCTGATGACATTTTGAAAATGGCATTTCGTACCCGGTATGGACATTATGAGTTCCTAGTAATGCCATTCAGTTTGACGGATGCTCTGGCAGCATTTATGGACCTAATGAACTGAGTCTTTAAACCTTCTTCGGATAAGTTCAATATTTTGTTGATTGATGATATCCTGGTTTACTCCAAGACAAAGGAAGAGCATGAGGAACATCTTTGACTTGCCATGGGAATTTTGAGGAAAGAGAAGTTGTATGCTAAGCTATCTAAGTGCGAGTTTTGGTTATAGAAATTATAATTTCTAGGACATGTCATCAAAAAAGATGGAATATCAGTGAATCCAATGAAAATTAAGGCAATGACTAGATGGCCTTAACCAACTACTCCAACTAAGGTGAGAAGTTTTCTCTGACTCGCTGGTTACTACCGATGGTTCATGAAAGATTTCTCGAAACTAACAATACCACTAACTAACCTTACCAAGAAGGTGGTGAAGTTCACATGGACCCTTGAGTGTGAAACAAATTTCAAGGAACAAAAGAAGAGATTAACAATGGCGTCAGTCTTAACTTTACTAGATGACACAGGAGATTTTATCATCTACAGTGACTCATCTCTACAAGGACTTAGATATGTTTTAATGCAACAAGTGTGGAAGGTTATTACCTATGCTTCAAGGCAATAAAAGGAATACAAAAAACAATATCCAACTCATAATCTGGAGCTAGCGGCAATCATTTTTTAACTCAAGATCTGGAGACATTGTTTATATTGGGAGAAATGTGAGATATACACTGATTACAAGAGTTTGAAGTATATCTTCACACAAAAGGAATTGAACATTAGACAACGTAGATGGCTGGAATTGATCAAGGATTATGATTATACGATCAATTACCACCCTGGGACAACAAATGTGGTAGTGGATGTCCTAAGTAGGCTAGAGCATATGAACATCATGATCAAACAAACTGAGTTGTGGAAGGATTTGTAATGATGGCAACTCAACGTTCTATCAGTAGAGAATGTTATGGAAATAAAAGAAATGACTCATATGAAGCCCTAACTATAGAACTGAATTAGAGAAGCACAAGATAACCATCAAGGAGATAGAAAGAAACTTTAAGTGAAAGAAAAAGATAAATGTAGAATGTATGCAAAAGGTCTACTAAGATTTGAAGACAAAATTTGGATACCTCCAATGGAAAAATTACGACATGAGATTCTACAAAAGGCACATCAATCAAAATTCTCAATATATCCTAGGAGCAACAAGATGTACCAGGACATGCGTTTGAACAATTGGTGGCCCAACATGAAAAAAGGAAATTGCATAATGGGTGAGTCGCTATTTAACCTCTCAAAAAGTAAAGACAGAGCATCAGAAGCCAAGTGGATTGCTACAATCTTTGGAAATTCCAGAATAGAAGTGGGAATTTATTACATTAGATTTTGTAGTTGGATTACCAACTACAATCAAAGGAAGTAACGCTATATGGGTTGTTATCAATAGATTGACCAAGTCAACACACTTTCTTCTATAAGAGAGACCTCCATGATGAATCAATTAGTAAAACTTGTGTCAATTTTATGAGTAGGCATGGAGTACCTGTGTCAATTTTATCAGACAGAGATTCTCGTTTTACCTCACGATTTTGGAATAAGATTCAAGAATATCTCAGTACTCATTTGGATATGAGTATTGCGTACCACCCCCAGACAGATGGGCACTCAGAAAGACGATACAAACTTTAGATGACATGTTGCAAGCTTGCGCAATGGATTTAAAGGAAGTTGGGACGAGCACTTACCACTAATAAAGATTGTTTACAATAACAATTACCATACCAGTATTGCTATGGCCCCGTTTAAAGCATTCTATGGTAAAAAGTGTAAAACTTCATTGCATTGGAATGAAAATGGAGAGAGGAAGTTAGTAGGACCAAAAATGATTTAGCAAACAGAAAAAGTTGTTGTTATCATCCGACAAAGAATGAAAGCTGCCCAAGTTCGGTAAAAGAGTTATGCACTCCAACATCACAAGTGTGACGACCCCTAAAATCCCTCACTGGATCAGGGCTTCGTCAAAAGAAGGAAAAGATAACCACACATCCATTCATATAATAATTACTTAAAGAAACGCTAATAAAGAGTTATTACAACCCAAAATATTACATTTTCAGCGAAAGTTATTCTGTCTCTATACTATAATTCAAAACATCACTTTTCAGATCCTCTTCCTTCTTTCCTTCCTTGTCGGCACTACGAAGGGTTAGCTAAACTTAGTAACCGATCATCTTTGCCTTTCCCTTGTCAGTGGGCTCAACCTTAATATTCTGCCCTGCAAAACATTAAAATTCTACAAGAATGAGCGGTTTACGCCCAGCAAGTATATAAACAATTTGGGAAAACAAATCTGGAATGTTTCAAAGAATTCAATTCTGCTAAGAGGCTTAGTGAATCGATACTAATGCCTCAGAAATCTTTAAAGAATCTTTAGGACTACTGATGATAAACAATTGTGTAATCCTTCTTAAAATAAAGCATAACTTCCTTGAAGTAAAAAAAATATCCATCGGGGCTAAAACCGCTGGATCTGCTAACCGTACAGTATACAGCTGACTAAACTGTGCCCACATGATCCCTCCTTGTGCGAACGTACGTAGTCACATAAAATTCCTCTAGGTCAGGTGAATAACAAATCAGCACCTTTCCTTTCCTCTAGCCATCCATATGGCATAACCCATTTAAGGGTCATAGGATTCTCATTGATTGCACAGATATAATATTGAAAAAAAATAACTGATATAACAAAGCTTCTTTATATCCATGCACTTTCGTTCATATAATGCTAGCAGAAATTAAAGCATAGCATTATGATTCACAAAGAAATTAAATATCATAACTTTGTACGCATGTCGAATCAATTGATCATGCGCTTAACTGAAATTAGCATAAGAGTGATAATATACTTGCCTCGGTCCTTTGCAACAAGGATTCAAATTCAATTTACTGGTGAGTGAAAGATTCTGTAAATTATGCAAGCAATATTTTAATACCTTAATAAGAATTTATGGAAAAAAATATGTATGTGATGTCCTTAGACTTTATTGTTTTAAAGAATAATTTTAAGAAAATAATGTTTTATAGTCTTGATAACAGACTATACGTCGAGGAATAATTTTCTCATTATCAAATTTGTCAGGGACTGATATCTTTAGCCATCAGAGACTAAGAATATCTCATCAGAGACTAGGAAATTCCTCCATCGGAGACTAATAATTCCTTCATCAGAGACTACGGAATTTTCTTCATCAGAGACTATTGATGATGTCATCAAGGACTGAATTTAGCCCATCGGAGACTAAGGAATGACGTCACCTGAGACTAACAACTCATCAGGGACTGATGACGTCATCTTAACTCATCGAGGACTAAGGGTGACGTCATCGAAGACTAACTTCTCATCAGAGACTGATGACGTCGTTTTAACCCTATCGGAGACTAAGGCTGACATCATCGGGGACTAAATGGCTTACCAGAGATTGATGACGTCATCAGGGACTAAACTTTAGCCTGTCGGAGACTGAAGTTGACGTTATCCGAGAGTAAATAACCTGTCGGAGACTAATGACGTCATCGGGGACTAAACATTAGCCTGTCGGAGACTAAAGCTGACGTCATCATCAGAGATTAACAGAATATCTCATCAGAGATTAACAGCATCTCATTAGAGATTAACAACATCTCATCAGAGATTAACATCATCTCATTAGAGATTAACATTAGAGCTTGCTTCTGCTACGATGGAAGACCTATCATGCTCAAACTCAACCTATGATGTCTCATGAAGATGCAAAGAATATTAATCTTAGCATAAATCTTTTATACTATGCATAAAAGAAACTAGGCAGAGTTTCAGGTTCTTACCTCTTCGTTCTTAAGAGTGAGATCAAAGCTGGTCTAAGAATAATTTTTCCGAAAGAAGAACTTGGAAATTTATGGAGATAATATGTTTAAGTGAAACTCTTTAAAAGAGAAATTTTGGTAAGAGAGTTAAAATTTCATCACGAATGAGGTATTTATAGAGTTCAAGAGTAGTGAACTAAGGTTACGTATTAGAATAAAACGATTGGTTAATTTGGACGGTAAAACGGCTATTCATCATGACTTCTTGGTAGCAACCAGCTGCTATCCTACATGCATGAAAACTTAGCCACCTAAACAGTTTCTAATCAAACACGTAATCACAAATCCCACGTAACTCTCTCCTCTTCCTCCATGCTGTTCAATATAATTCTTATATGGGATTTGCTAATCCCCTTTTTGATACCTTTTTAAGGAACTTAACCTCATCATCATGGATATCACATCATCATAAATTTTTTTGTTGTAGATATGAATTTATCATTCATATTTAAAAAGACTAACCTCCATGTAAAAATTTAATAACACAAAATAAATTATTTCTTATTATAGAATGCATTTAAAATTTTTCGGGTTCTCACATCCTCCCCTCCTTAAAAGAAGTTTCGTCCTCGAAACTTAAGTGTCAAATAAATGGGGGTATTTGCTCATCATAGCATTTTCAAGTTCCCAAGTAGCTTCTTCTATGATGTGGTTCCTCCATAACACTTTTACAGTAGAAATTTCTTTATTCCTTAGAATTTTAACTTGTCGATCCAAAATTTGGATTGGAACCTCTTCATAATTTAGATCCGATTGCAGCTCTATCGGTTGATAATCAATCACTCCTCCATGGTCTGCCTTGTAAAGACGTAACACATATATATGGAATACATCATGAATGTGGCCCAAAGTCGGTGGCAGTGCTAGTTGATAGGCCACTTCTCCAATCTTCCTTACTACTTCGAAAGGTCCTACATAGCGGGGACTCAACTTTCCTTTCTTACCAAAACGCATTACGCGTTTCCAGGGTGATACTTTCAATATTGCATAACTGCCAATTTCCAAAATTTGATCCTTCCTATGCTGATCAGCGTATTGTTTCTGTCGGTCTTGAGCTGCTTTCATTCTCATTCTGATCATCCTAATTGCCTCCTCAGTTTGTTGAACTATCTCTGCTCTAATTAGCTTCCTTTCTCCTACTTCATTCTAGTAAAGTGGAGTTCTGCATTTTTTACCATACAATGCTTCAAAGGGGGCCATGCCAATGCTAGCATGATAACTATTATGTTATGCGAATTCGATTAGTGGCAGATGGTTGTCCCAATGACCTTTGAAGTCGAGAATGCAAGCTCGAAGCATATCTTCTAGTATCTGAATCGTGCGTTCAGATTGACCATCTGTCTGGGGGTGATAGGCTGTGCTCATATCTAGTCTTGTTCCCAGATAATCTTGGAAACTTTTCCAAAATCTTGAGGTAAACCTCGGATCTCGATCAGAGACAATGGAGACAGGCACTCCATGTCGACTCACAATTTCTTTAACATATAACCTTACCATTTGATCCATCTTGTATGTGTACTTGATGGCCAAAAAGTGTGCCGATTTGGTCAGTCTATCGACTATGACCCAAATGGCATTCATCCCTCCAAGCGTGGTTGGTAATCCAACTATGAAATCCATTGTGACAAATTCCCATTTCCATCCGGGGATTTCCAATGGTTGAAGTAGTCCACTTGGTTTTTGATGTTCTGCTTTAACCCTCTGACATATTAAGCATCTACTTACCCATTCAGCTATTTCTTTCTTCATGTTGGGCCACCAAAAGCTTTGTTTCAAGTCTTGGTAAATTTTCGTGCTTCCTGGATGAATAGAGAACTTTGAGTTATGAGCTTTGTGCAACAGTTCGTGTTTTAATTCAGCCTTTGCAGGAATCCACACCCAACCTTCATATCGCAGCAATTCATCGCCATGCATGAGATATTTGCCTTTATCTCCCTTAATTAATCTATCCATTTCTTTGCAATGCTCTCCTTGTGCGATTTTAATAAGGTCGTGCAATTGAGGCCGAACTCGAATTTCTTCTTCCATATCTATCTTCTGAGCAGTGGTAAGGGTATGAAGTTGCAGGCGTTCGAATTCTTTTCTGATCTCCTCTTGGATGGTCATTACATTCACTCTTTCACAACGACTGAGCGCATCAGCAACTACATTTGCTTTTTCGGGATGGTAGTTGATAGAACAGTCATAGTCCTGAATCAACTCTAACCAACGCCTTTGTCGCATGTTAAGTTCTTTTTGCGTGAATATATACTTCAAACTTTTGTGATCCGTATATATCTCGCACTTCTCACTGTAAAGATAATGCCTCCAAATCTTCAACGCATGAATAATAGCTGCTAATTCTATGTCATGCGTAGGATATCGTTTCTCGCAATCTTTTAGTTGTCTTGATGTATAAGCAATCACCTTGCCATGCTGTATCAAAACTGCTCCAAGTCCTTGTTTTGAGGCATCACTGTAAATAATGAATTCTCCCTTATTATCTGGTAATGTCAGAATAGGGGCTATAGTAAACCTCGTCTTCAATTCCTGAAAATTTTTCTCACAATCCGGGGTCCAAACAAATTTTGTAGCCTTTCTTGTCAAGTTCATCAAAGGCACAGCTAATTTTGAAAAGTCTATAACAAACCTTTTGTAATAGCCTGCCAAACCTAAAAAACTCTTTACTTCAGTAGGGTTTGTGGGTCAAGGCCATTTCGTGATTGCTTCTATCTTATTAGGGTCCACTGCAATACCGGTTTCATTGATCACATGACCAAGAAACTTTACTTCTTTTAGCCAAAATTCACATTTGGAGAATTTGGAAAATAACTGCTCCTTTCTTAAAACTTCCAATGTTATCCTTAGATGTTCCTCATGCTCTTTTACCATCTTTGAATAGATAAGAATGTCATCAATGAAAATGATAATGAATTTATCCAAGAATGGTTTGAAGACACGATTCATTAAGTCCACAAAGGTTGCGGGTGCATTTGTTAGTCCAAATGGCATTACCAAGAACTCATAGTGACCAGAGCGAGTTCGAAATGCTGTCTTTGATATGTCCCCTTCTTTGATCTTCAATTGGTGGTATCCTGAGCGAAGATCAATTTTTGAGAAGTACCTTCCTCCTTTAAGTTGATCAAAAAGATCGTCTATCCTCGGCAGGGGGTACTTATTCTTGATCGTGACCTTATTCAGTTCCCGGTAATCGATGCAAAGTCTCATCGATCCATCTTTCTTTCAAACAAATAACACTAGTGCTCCCCATGGTGAAACACTTGGTCTGATCAATCCTCATTCTAAGAGTTCTTGCAACTGTATCATCAGCTCCTTTAATTCGGATGGTGCCATTCGATACGGGGCCTTGGATATTGGCGCGGTACCGGGGATCAAGTTAATTTCAAAATCCACTTCTCTATCTGGGGGGGAGTCCAAGTAACTTTTCTGGAAATATGTCTACAAACTCCCTTACCACAAGAACATCCTCGATTTTACTTTCATTCTTGTTGACATCGTGCACATAAGTTAAGAAGACTTCGCAACCTTTGCGAATTATTATCTTTGTTTGCATCATGGTCAAGAATGGTGTGAATTTCTCCATTTTAGTGCCATGGAACCAAACCTTCACCTTCTGGGGAGATTGTAAGACAACTTTCTTCTTTTTACAGTCAATATTGGCCTGATATTTGAATAACCAATCCATTCCCAATATTATGTCGAATTCTCCCAAAGGAAAAGGAATAAGATCAGCAAGAAACTCATGTTGATCTATCTTCAAAGTACAGTTAAAGTAAATGTGAGAAATGCTTATCACCTCACGATTGACAACTACTATATCTAAAGGCTTCGGTAGTAGTTCAGGCCGAATTAAAATGTTCCTAGCTAACCGTTCAAATATAAAACTTCGAGTAGCACCCGAATCAAACAACACATGAGCATGTAAGGAGTTCACTAGAAGTGTACCTGTAACAACATCATCGGAAGCCACAGCATCTTGCACCGTCATATTGTAAGTCCTTGCTTATGGTCGTACCGGCATAGTGTTGGCTCCCGTCAGCATTGGTTTGACACATTTCCTTTGAGGGCAATTGGGGGAGATGTGTCCTTCCATTCTGCATGTGAAACATGTCCTTACTGCGGCTAGTAGTCTGTTATTTTGCTGAAGTTGTTGTGGTCTTCCTTGGAGCGGGGCAGTGGTGGAATTCAAAGTTGGACAATTTGAGGAAAAGTACCCTGGTTGACGACACTTGAAGCAAACATCCTTCCCTTTCAAACACAGCGTTGTGCCATGGTTCTTCCCACAATTTGCACACACAGTAACCTTCCTTGTAATAACATCAGACGATTGCTCCCTCCACTTCCTCTTTCCATTATTGCTCAGATTAATATTGTCGTTACTTCTCTCTTCCTTCTTTACGCTTACACCACCAAGGTTCTGATGCCTTCCCTTATCATCTCCCTTCCTCCTATCTCCCTTCTTATTTTCCCGATTGAAATCATATACTGTCTTGTTACTCCATTCCGCGATTCTTGCTTTCTCTACAACTGCATCAAAGTTTCTTAGTTGAAAAATTGCTACTTGCCTCAAAATCCAAGGATTCAATCCTTTCTCAAATCTTCGGGCCTTTCTCTCTTCATCGTTTACCTGGTGAGGAGCATACCTCATCAGTTCATTAAACTTTGCCTCATACTTGTCCACTGTCATGGACCCTTGCTTCAAATTTAGGAACCTTAGTTCCATCGCATTGGAGACACTAGGGGGGTAAAATATCTCCCTAAACCTTTGGGTGAACAGTTCCCAGGTTATTGCGGTGTTTGTGTCCCTTGTAACTTCCCTTTTTGTTAACTCCATTCTCTAGGCACCTTTCCACCAGTGATTGGCTTCCTCTTTCAGCATGAAAGCCGCATACTTAGTTTTGCAATCTTCTGGCACGTCTACTAAGTCGAAAGCTTTTTCGATCTCTTCCAACCAATATTGTGCTACAGTAGGTCCCCCTTACCATCGAAAGTTGATGGATTAATGCCAGTGAACTCTCGGATACATAGCACACGGGTAACAGGCCTTGGGGCTTGAGGTGGTGGTGGTGCTGGCTGATTCACGGCTACAGCGTCACGAATAATCTGAAGAAATTGAGCTAGTGGGTTGTCGTTTGCATTCCCTGTAGCATTGTTGTTGGCAGAATTATTGCCATTAACAGGGGTCGGTGGTGGAACATGTGGGGTATTGCGATTCATCCCAACAACCTCCTCTGAGCTGTCATCCTCCACAACCTCTTTGTCAGCATTATCAGCTTGGTTTTCTCTTTCTAAACGTTCCAAATTCTCAGACCTTGACAAGTTGTTATGGAGATTACTTCTCTCGGGTCTTCCTAGTCTCCTTCCTCTGACAATAATCTAATATAGTATACGTAAAGAGTTAAACATCCTTCATGAAACATTCCATTTTCATATGACTCAAGAATTTATAATTCAATAAGGTGAAGAGTATTAAGCAACACATAACATTTAGATATGTCAAAATATCTATCATTCATGTACATAGAAGACTGTCATAAACATCGCTCTCTAACATTCTTTAAACAAGCCACACATAGGTCAAAATACATTTGAATGCATCTGAGATAGTCGCAACTGTCCCATGCAGAGTTCAAAATACACACAAAATAACGTCCGTCTAAATTTTACATCCACTTTTATAACTAATCCTCCTCATCTTCCATGTCCAAAGATCCTTCACGTTCCGCCTCCCTTTCCCAATGTCGGGACTGTATACATGTCTCCTCGATGCAGCGCGCACAGTGGTTGCTTATTTGTTCCAAACGCGTCACCGTCGGATTAGTTGTTGCTGCTGCTACCATCTGTGCATGCATCTCTAAGGCCAGCTGATGGTACAAGCTCTGAGTCAGCCAAAAAGAAGATTGCCATGTTGATGCTGTTGTGCGAAACCTAGTAATAGTGGCAGCCTATTGTCAAACTATCATGGTGCAAGCTGCCAGACGATAGTGAACTTCTGTGTCGTAACTACGTACCATCTCGTCATGGGATGGCACTGCTGCTGTGGTGAGGATGAAGCAGGCCTCGGAGTATCACATTTCATCCGAGGAATATCTTGTGTCACAATATGGTCGCGATTAGAACGTTGGCGTATTGTACTTTTTCGTGTTGTGTGGTGAATGCGCGGCCCGCGGCGAACAGTGGAAGGTCTGGCCTCCTATATTGGCTTCATGGCGAGGCTGGGGCATTCGTATACTGGTGATGGTGGATGTTCGTCCAATGATGTAGGGGTGAACAGTGGAGACTCCACACTAGGCTCCTCCCCCTCTTCAGATGAAAAGTTATAAACTGGGAGATTTATTCTAGGAGAATGTGCGGGGGATCTAGAACGATCTCTAGCCATCTACATGAAACAATCCAAGTCAATAAGTCTGGACTTCTTAATAAACAACGCATGAAGTGATGTATCTATGTGGTGGTGCCTGCATTTCAGTCTTATCTCCCTCAACAGCTTCTACCCTTAAGGTGTTCAACAACCATTGTGTCCAACATAAGTCTTAATCCTTGGCCCATTAACCTATCCTAGTACTTCAATTCTAGCATCAAATTCTTAAATTCCTCTACTGAAGTAATTATGGGACATACCGTAGTACTCCCTACTCCTGGATGTGGTTTATAGGCAGTGTTTCCTTACGAATCACTTCTGGCCGTAACAGGCTCTGATACCAACTGTGACGACCTCTAAAATCCCTCACTGGATCAGGGCTTCGTCAAAAGAAGGAAATGATAACCACACATCCATTCATATAATAATTACTTAAAGAAACACTAATAAAGAGTTATTACAACCAAAAATATTACATTTTCAGCGGAAGCTATTCTGTCTATATACTATAATTCAAAACATCACTTTTCAGATCCTCTTCCTTCCTTCCTTCCTTGTCGGCACTACGAAGGGTTAGCTAAACTCAGTAACCGATCATCTTTGCCTTTCCCTTGTCAGTGGGCTCAACCTTAATATTCTGCCCTGCAAAACATTAAAATTCTACAAGAATGAGCGGTTTACGCCCAGCAAGTATATAAACAATTTGGGAAAACAAATCTGGAATGTTTCAAAGAATTCAATTCTGCTAAGAGGCTTAGTGAATCGATACTAATGCCTCAGAAATCTTTAAAGAATCTTTAGGACTACTGATGATAAACAATTGTGTAATCCTTCTTAAAATAAAGCATAACTTCCATGAAGTAAAAAAAATATCCATCGGGGCTAAAACCACTGGATCTGCTAACTATATGGTATACAGCTGGCTAAAACCACTGGATCTGCTAACTATATGTCTTAACACGTCAGAGGCTAAACAATTCTATCAGAGACTACACAAGCTGATGTCATCAGGGACTAAATGCACCAGAGACTAATAATAACGTCACCAGAGACTAAAGATGAAGCATCAGGGACTAATCGTGATTTATTTCTTGAAAGATACAAAGTTCGAATTAAAAAGGGATGTCTTCCACGTAAAGTAAAATATTATTGAAGACGTAACTGGTAAGGAAACTTACCAGAAATCTATTCCTATCAAAAAGGAAAGATTGTATTTGATTCGAATAAGGAAGCTGAATTTTATTCAGAATAGGAACTGAGTTAATGATAATTCAGTAGATATAGAAGCTGTAATTTATTTTTATAGAGAATTGTAACTTCGAATATGTATAGGTTTTTCATAGTTTTGTATCTTTTCCTATGCAGAATAGAAAAGAAGCTGACGATTGCATTATTGTAATTGTTAGGATTTGTATTCAATTGTAAATCAATAAAGCAATTGTTTATAAATTGATTCGTGTTCTTGTTCTTTATATTCCGCAAGAAAAGTTAATTTCTTAAAGATCAAGTAATACGAAAAGATTTCAAAGAACTTGTATTCAACCCCCCTTCTACAAGTTCTCGGCATCTCACTGGGAAAACAATTGGTATCAGAGCCTGTTATTGAAGTTATTCAATTAATTAGTTCCAAGAGATGGCCAACGACGAAGCAAGCAGCTCAAGCATAATGACGTATGCGGGAAGTCGTGATGGTGGTACTAGAATCCCTATTCTTAAACGAGAAGAATATCCTATGTGGAAGCAAAAGATGTACATGCACTTGAGAGCAACAGATCCAGATTACATTGATAGGATTGAGAAGGGTCCCTATCTACCCAGGAAATTTATTCCTGCTAAAACTGTTGATGGATCTGTTGTTGCAGAACACTTTGAACTTGCTCCAGAATGTGATTATACAAACGAAGACAAGTTGCAAGTGTTAAAGGATGCTAAGGTGATGAACATACTTTATAATGGAATTAATAAAAATATGTTCACAAGCATTATAAATTGCACTACATCAAAGAAAATCTGGGACACCATCAAAGTCCTGTGTGAAGGGACTGACCAAGTCCGAAAGAACAAAAGATCATTGTTAACACAACAATATGAGTTCTTTCAAGCAAAGCCTGGTGAATCAATAACATCAGTATATGATAGGTTCAACACTTTGCTCAACGACTTGAAAATACTTGGGAAGTCCTATGATAATGAGGATGTCAATACTAAGTTCATGAGATCTCTCCCACCAAGTTGGGATCCAAAGACAACAACAATAAGAGAGGCTCATGACTTGGATATCCTCACACTGGACAGGCTCTACGGGAATTTAAAGACCTATGAACTTGAAGTAGAGCAACGACAACGCATACATGGTAAGGATAGAGGAGCTGCGTTGATGGTTGAGACAAGTAAGTCTCAAGAGAAGCTTGATGTGGAATCTTCTGATGCTAGCTCGACTGATCAGGAAGATGAACTGGATTCTGATGATGACATGGAGGAATTCATGGCATTCATGGTCAAACAGTTTAAGAAATTTAAGGCCAGCAGAAAAGGAAGAAAATCATCAAGGAAACCTAACCCTAAACGTGAAGGTCAAAAAGTCACCTTTGACTTAAAAAAGATAAGATGCTACAACTGTGATGGGTTAGGGCACTTTGCCAATGAGTGCAGGAAGCCTAGATCTAGTGATAGATCTAAGGATGAAAAATCAAGGAAAGACTTTGCTGACAAGAAAGCTAAATCCAAGAGCAAAGCCTTGATTACCAAGGGAAAAGATTGGATTGACAGCGATTCTGATGAAGAAGTTGTCAACTTTGCCCTAATGGCTTGTAGTGACGAGTCAAGTGATTCTACAAAGGTATGTGATGCAAATCAGAAATTTAATGTGCTTAATTTACTTGATACTTCTAGCATTGAAAGCATACAAAAAGATATGTCTGATTTGCATGTCAGTTTTAGGTCTTTAACTATTGAACATACCAATGTAAAAGAATCATGTGACAATCTCTTGTAAAGAAACAAGTTTCTTGAAGAAAGATTGGCACAATTTGACACTATCAAGTCTGATCTAAACAAAGCTCATCACATGATTGATACTTTGAAAAAGAGGGAATATTACTTAGTAGAGCAACTTGAAATTGCTCAAGCTAAGATTAAACAGTGGAACACTTCCTCTAAAAAGTTAACAGACTTGGTAAAGTGTCAAACAATAGGTCAAAAATCTGGACTAGGTTATGATGAAAATCTAGACAAGAGTTCAGATTTAAATGATCTTATTAAAGCTGCAAACTCCTCAATTAGCAAGCCAAATTTTAAAAGAATTAATTTTGTCTCTCCTGTTTTTGAACCTAAATTTATTAACACTCAAGATCAACAATTCACTGCAAAAATAGAAAGTGATCAAAAGACAGTGAATGTTGTTGATAAGAGTGAAACAAAAAGATTAAATATTGGGTTCATGACAAAGACACAACTAAATAAAAAACTGGAGAATCTTCCAGACAAAAAGGCTGAAAAATTGGTGGAGTTAAGCAGAAAGACGAAAAATAGGAATGGAAACATACAAACTATGCTAGAATGCCTGATGCTCCTAGAAAGACATGTCATGTATGTGGTAACCCCAACCACATAGCTATAAACTGTAGGAGCCAAAATAAAATTCCTATAATCAAGACTGCATCTACAAAGAGAATAAAAGATAAATCACCAGTAAAAAGGTTAGAACATCTTTGCATTAAAACTGAAAATTCTAAGCTTGGCAGTCTCTCACAAACAAGTAGCAAGACTAATGATTGTCCTATTAAAGTTAAAACTGTTAAAAGACAATCAACTCAATCTGAGTCAAGTCTTGAGTCTACAACTAGTGAGAAAGAACCCAAGAAAGTCTGGGTTCCAAAAATCTCAAACAAGTAATTCTCTACTGTGCAGGGCAAAAAGAAGAAATCATGGTACTTGGACAGTGGCTGTTCAAGGCATATGACCGGAGATAAGACCCTGCTAAAATAGTATGAAGAGAGAAATGGCCCAAAAGTCACTTTTGGAGATGACAGCAAAGGCCATACAAGGGGATATGGTTGTGTTGAACATGGAGATGTCATCTTCACAGAAGTAGCAATGGTTGACGGCTTAAAGCACAATTTACTTAGTGTGAGTCAACTATGTGATAAAGGATTCCATGTCATCTTTAAAGAAGACCTATGCCAGGTGTGTGACAAGGAATCTGGGAATGTGATATTGACTGGAAAAAGAAAAGGAAATTTGTATGTTGCAAATCTTATTTCTTTTATTGATCAAATCACATGTCTGTATAGCAAAGCTTCAACTGATGAAAGTTGGCTTTGGCATAAGAAGCTGTCCTACTTGAATTTCAAGAACATCAACAAGCTTGTGAGGAAAGGATTGGTAGCTGGCATTCCACAATTAGAATTTACACAAGAAGGATTATGTGATGCATGCCAGAAAGGAAAACACGGAGACTAAGGCTAACATCATCGGGGACTAAATGGCTCACCAAAGACTGATGACGTCATCAGGGACTAAACATTAGCCTGTCGGAGACTAAAGCTGACGTCATCCGAGAGTAAATAACCTGTCGGAGACTAATGACGTCATTGGGGACTAAACTTTAGCCTGTCGGAGACTAAAGCTGACGTCATCATCAGAGATTAACAGAATATCTCATCAGAGACTACGAATATCTCGTCAAAGACTAACAATATCTTATCAGAGATTAACAACATCTAATTAGAGATTAACAGCATCTCATTAGAGATTAACAGCATCTCATTAGAGATTAACATCATCTCATTAGAGATTAACATTAGAGCTTGCTTCTGCTACGATGGAAGACCTATCATGCTCAAACTCAACCTATGATGTCTCATGAAGATGCAAAGAATATTAATCTTAGCATAAATCTTTTATACTATGCATAAAAGAAACTAGGCAGAGTTCCATGTTCTTACCTCTTCGTTCTTAAGAGTGAGATCAAAGCTGGTCTAAGAATAATTTTTCCGAAAGAAGAACTTGGAAATTTATGGAGATAATATGTTTAAGTGAAACTCTTTAAAAGAGAAATTTTGGTAAGAGAGTTAAAATTTCATCACGAATGAGGTATTTATAGAGTTCAAGAGTAGTGAACTAAGGTTACGTATTAGAATAAAACGATTGGTTAATTTGGACGGTAAAACGGCTATTCATCATGACTTCTTGGTAGCAACCAGCTGCTGTCCTACATGCATGAAAACTTAGCCACCTAAACAGTTTCTAATCAAACACGTAATCACAAATCCCACGTAACTCTCTCCTCTTCCTCCATGCTGTTCAATATAATTCTTATATGGGATTTGCTAATCCCCTTTTTGATACCTTTTTAAGGAACTTAACCTCATCATCATGGATATCACATCATCATAAAAATTTTCATTGTAGATATGAATTTATCATTCATATTTAAAAAGACTAACATCCATGTAAAAATATAATAACACAAAATAAATTATTTCTTATTATAGAATGCATTTAAAATTTTTCGGGTTCTCACAACAAGGAACAATTAATGGATGTTGGAGATTATGCATTTGTTAAAGAGACCCCCTAGAAGGGATTTTCAAGATTTGAAAAAAGGAGGAAAATAGAGCCACGTTACATTGTACCCTTTGAGATACTAAAGAAAATAGGACCCATAGCATATGAGTTGGCACTACCCCTAATTTTAGGACACCTCCACAATGTGTTCCATGTGTCAGTCCTAGGACCCTAGAAACCTGATTTCAAAAGGGTCATATTTTATCAACCCATTGAGATCAGCGAAGATCTTACTTATGAAGAAGAACCGATCCATATAGTGGATCGTTAAGTTAAGAGACTGAGAAATAAAAAAGTTCCCTCCGTAAAAGTTATTTGGAGGAACCACGAAGTCGAAGAGGCTATGTGGAAATTAGAAAAAGACATGGTTAAGAAGTATCCTCACCTATTTTATAATTAAATTTTAGGGATGAAATTTTTATAAGGGAGGGAGGATGTGAGCCCCAGACTTTTGTAAATATTAATATAATATTAAAGTACTAATTAAATAAACTTTAGTTAGGAGTATATATTTGCATTTGTGTACAAATATTCTTCTATGCATGTTGAAAGTTCCAAGATTTAGTATAAGATATCATTACCATTATTATGGTTCATATAGTAATATAATTATTATGGTTTGTTGTGTTATTATTACAAAAGAAAGGGGGTTAATCAACAAATTTGCCATTTTGGCACTTAAGGATGACTGAGTAATTTAACTATTGTTACATCAGTACTACATATTACTATTATATGACACTTTTGAGAAGTACACACATACATGTAAGTGGGTTGATTAAGCAATTATTTATTATAGTTAACGAGTTAGTGGTTTAGTTAATTCCATGTCTTATGCTAATTAGAGGTGTGAAACATCCCACACCAGACATACTTGTTCACAGGTTCTCTTATATAAAGAAGACCCTTGTCTTACCACCCTTCCTTTCCTAAACACTTTCAAACTCAAAATATTATCCACGCAGTGAGTGCTACAGATTGAAAGCCTTGTAAGGTAATTTTAAAGCCTTGACTAGTTATTTATTTAGACTAACAAACATGGAAAATAAAGTTTGTGTTTGTCTAATCATTGAACTTGAGTGGGAATCATGTTAACCACTTTGGTTACTTAAAACATATTTTCTTCATTGTAATCTTCCCCTAGTAACAGATTACATGGACAACCTCTATTTTCTTTTAAAATACTCAAGAGCTTTTCTACTCTATGTGTTCAACATGAATATATCATACTTTGTTGTGCTTTACTCTTTACAGCTTCTATCAACTAGAATGGTGAATATTCAACCATACAATTAAGAAAGGAATTCAACTTCTAACAAATTTTAACCACTACTGTAAACTGAATCCTTCTTTCCTTCTAAAACTCTGTCATGTTGGAAAGCTTCAGCTTATCTTTAATCAGTTTTCTTCTAAGATTTTGAATACAAGTTTTAGCAATCCTAACTCGATTTTGTTTTGAATCTGAATTGACTCCTTGCTTACAAACTTCAAAATGTAATAAATGATGAACGAATTAACTACTGATTACTATTTATTGTGAGAACCCAAAAATGTCAATGAAACTTTGATTATGAAATTTATTTTTATTTTCTGCATGAAGGTTTATTTCCTTATTGGGAATAAATGATGAAATTATATTTTCTTATAAAAAAAATTCAATGGCAATGTGATGTCCAAAAGATTTTAAATGTATTTTGAAGCTCAAGTATTTAAAAGAATATTACAGTCAAGAATTGTCTTGTGAGAGTGTGTGTTCACGCGGGAAAGGGCTCACCAAGTGTGAACAGGTTTAGCTACAGTACCCGTTTTTATTTTAAAACCTAACTGTTGGGAGACTGTAGCATTTAATGTGCATCACCTCCATCAGTACCCTAGAGTGGGCTATGATAAATGATTGATGGGTACTAGCAGCCGTTGCAACCACCCTATTTCTCACCAGTTACTTCTTTTCTTTTCACAGCCAACGACTTATATCAAATAAATCCGACAACCCTTGTTGCTCAACAGGTGACATATATATATATATATATATATATATATATATATATATATATATATA
>CM025786.1:52192193-52223644 GCA_014636745.2 Centella asiatica | reverse complement strand
CCCCCCCCTTGTCGGGGTCCTAGGGGTCGGGAGGCCCCTAGTGGGGTCCAAGGGGCATCGCCCCTGGCGGTGGTCTCACTAAACGGAATTCTGAAACAATTCCAGAAATCGGAACATATCCTATATGTACTAAATTATATCAACCCTGCCATGATCCCTTAATAATAATACATCCAAAACATATCACATACGTTCTGTTTTGATTAATCATATTAATCGAACCTTCATAATTTCAATCCAATCGAAACAGAAAGTGTATCATTATTTTGACATCCCATAAGCATACATCAAATATAATCAGAATTCGCAATTCCAGAATATCCATACATGCAGAATATCATATATTCAATATCCGAATCGGTAAACATGTATTAACAACATATATCGAATACAATCAAACACATAAATCCATATTAATGTTTCACAAATAGCTCTGATACCACTGTAGGTTTTCAATAGAAAAAATACAGCAGAATAAAAAAAATGATTTAAAACAAAACGAAACCCTAACCCGAGGATCCATGCGAAACAATTTAATACAGATGGTTTAAGATTTTACCGATTAAGCCTGCAGAATCCGAAGCTTTGATGAGGGTGTTAAACGTCTCCGAATCTTTAATGCAATCCAACTGGATGGTGCCTCTACGGTATCCACACGAACACCCCACAAATCGTCTCACGATCCGAAGTAAGGAGGATTGCAGTACTAGCTATTGAATCTGTTTCTCTCTCTCTCTCTCTCTCTCTCTCTCTCTCTCCCTCTCTCAACTTTAGTCTCTCTCTGATGAGCGGCTAGGGTTTTTGAAAACGTATATATTCCTGAGAGAACAACTGATATATCCTATATATAGCTGTGTATAGAGTAATTCCAAACCCTAATCTGATTAGGAGAATAAAATCCGAATTTTATATTTATTATATATTTTAATTGTGAGAACCCGAGAATTTTAAATGTATTTTAGGATAAGGAATAATTTTATTTTTTATTATTATATTTTTGCATGGAGGTTAGCCTTTTTTATGAATGATAAATTCATATCTACAATGAAAATTTTTATGATGATGTGATATCCATGATTATGAGGTTAAGTTCCTTAAAAAGGTATTAAAAAGGGGACTAGCAAATCACATATAAGATTATATTAAACAGCATGGAGGAAGAAGAGAGGGTTACGTAAGATTGATGATTACGTGGTTGATTAGGAACTATTTAGGTGGCTAAGTCTTCATGCGTGTAGGACAGTAGCTGTTTGCTGTCAAGAAGTCATGATGAACAGCCGTTTTACCGTCCAAATTAACCAATCATCTTATCTTAAAGCTTAACCTTAACTTATTGCTCTTGAACTCTATAAATACCTCATTTGAGATGAAATTTTAATTCCTTTATCAAAATTTCTCTTTTAAGAGTTTCGTTTAAACTTATCATCTCTATAAATTTCCAAGTTCTTCTTTCGGAAAATTATTCTCAAGCAAGCTTTGATTTCACCCTTAAGAACGAAGAGGTAAGAACCTGGTACTCTACTTAGTTTCTTTCGTGCATAGCATCAAAGATTTATGCTAAGTTTATATTCTTTTGCATTTTCATGAGACATCCTAGGCTGAGTTTTTTCATGATAAGCCTTCCATGGTAGCACAAGCAAGCTTTAATGTTAGTCTCTGATGAGATGTTGTTAGTCTCTGATGAGATGTTGTTAGTCTCTGATGAGATGTTGTTAGTCTCTGATGAGATGAAGTTGGTCTCTGATGACGTCAGCCTTAGTCTCCGACAGGCTAAATTTAGTCCCTGATGATGTCAGCCTTAGTCTCCGAAAGGCTAAGTTTAGTCTCTGATGATGTCATCCGTAGTCTTTGATAGGCCAAAGTTTAGTCCCGATGACATCATCCGTAGTCTCTGACAGGCAAAATTTCTTAGTCTCCGATGGAGGAAATTTCCTAGTCTCTGATGGGAAAAATATGTTACTCTCTGATAGCTAAGGATATTAGTCCCTGACGAGTTTGATATTGAGAAAATTATTCCCCGATGCACAGTCTGTCATCAAGACTATAAAACATTATTTTCTTAAAATTATTTCATGATGTTATTATGCCAGATTTAAGACAGAAAAGTCTAAGGACACCACATACATATTTTCTTTCATAAATTCTTATTAAGGTATTAAAATATTACTTGCATAATTTATAGAATCTTTCACTATCCAGTAAGTTGAATATGAATCTTTGTTGCAAAGGACCGAGGCAAGTATATTCTTACTCTTATGTTTATTTCAGTTAAGTGCATGATCAATTGATTCGACATGCGTACAAAATTGTGACATTTATATTTAAATTCCTTGTGAAACAGAATGCTATGCTTTAAATTCCGCTAGCATGATATGAATGAAAGTGCATGGATATAAAGAAACTTTACTCTATCTGCTATTTTTTCAAAATTATATCTGTGCAATAAATGGAAATGTTATGTCCCTAAAATGGGTTATGCCACATGAATGGCTAGAGGAAAGGAAAGATGTTGATTTGTTCTTCACCTGACCTAGAGGAATTTTATGTGACTACGTACGTTCACACAAGGAGGGATCATGCGGGCATAGTTAGGCCAGTTGTATACCGTATGGTTAGCAGATCCAACGGGTTTAGCCCCCGATGGATATTTTTACTTCAAAGAAGTTATGCTTTGTTTTAAGAAGGATTACACAATTGTTTATCATCAGTAATCCTAAAGATTCTTAAAGATCTCTGAGGCATTAGTATTGTTCTACCAAGCCTCTCAACAGAATTGAATCTTTTGAAACATTTTAGATTTGCTTTCTCAAATTATTTATATATACTTGCTGGGCGTAAATCGCTCATTCTTGTTGAATTTTAATGTCTTGCAGAGCAGAATATAAAGGCTGAGACCTCTGACAAGGGGAAGGCAAAGATGATCGGTTACTGAGTTGGGCTAAACCTTTGTAGTGCCGATAAGGAAGGAAGGAAAGAAGAGGATCTGAAAAGTGATGTTTTGTATTATAGTATAGAGATAGAATAGCTTCCGCTGAAATGTAATATTTTGGGTTGTAATAACTCTTTAATATTGTTTTTTTTCTAGTATTTATAATATAAATGGATGTGTGGTTATCTTTTCCTTATTCTGACAAAGCCCTGATCCAGTGAGGGATTTTGGGGTCGTCACAGTTGGTATCGTAGCCCAGTTATGGCCAGAAGTGATTCGTAAGGAAACACTGCCCGTAAACCACATCTAGGAGTAGGGAGTACTGCGGTATGTCCCAGAATTACTCTAATAGAGAAATTTAAAGATTTGATGCTAGGATTGATGTACTAGGATAGGTTAATGGGCCAAGGATTAAGACTTATGTTGGACACAAGGGTTGTTGAACACCTTAAGGGTAGAAACTAGTAACAGAAGATAAGACTGAAATGCAGGCACCACCTCATAGATACATCGTTGTATGCATTGTTTATTGAAAAGTTCAGACTTACTGACTTGGATTGTTTCATGTAGATGGCCAGAGATCGTTCTAGATCCCCTGCATGTTCTCCTAGAATAAATCTCCCAGTTTACAACTTTCCATCTGAAGAAGGAGAGGAGCCTAGTGTGGAGTCTCCACTGTTCACCCCTACATCATTGGACGAACATCCCCCATCACCAGTATAAGAAGGCCCCAGCCTCGCCATGATGCCGATGTAGGAGGCCGAACCTTCTATTGTTCGCCGCGGGCCGCGCATTCGCCACACAGCACGGAAAAGCACAATACGCCAACGTTCTGACCGCGACCATGTTGTGACACAAGATATCCCTCGGATGAAATGTGATACTCCGAGGCATGTTTCGTCCCCACCACAGGCAACAACTCCATCCCATAACGAAATGGTACGTAGTTATGATGCAGAAGTTCACTATTGTTTGGCAGCTCGCACCATGACAGTTCGACGATAGGCTGCCACTATTACTAGGTTTCGCACAGCAGCAATAACATGGAAATCCTCTTTTTGGTTGACTCAGAGCTTGTACCATCGACTGACATTAGAGATGTATGCACAGATGGTAGCAGCAGCAGCAGCTAATCCCACGGTGACGCGTTTGGAGCAAATGAGCAACCACTGTGCGCGCCGCATTGAGGAGACACGTATACAGTCGCGACATTGGGAAAGGGAGGCGGAACGTGAAGGATCTTTGAACACGGAAGATGAGGAGGATTAGTTATAGAAGTGGATGTAAAATTCAGGCAGAGGTTATTTTGTGCTTATTTTGAACTCTGCTTGGGACAATTGTGACTATCTTTGATGCACTCAAATGTATTTTGACTTATGTGTGGCTTGTTTTAAGAATGTTAGAAAATGATGTTTATGACAGTCTTCTATGTACATGAATCAAAAATATTTTGACATATCTAAATGCTTATGTGTTGCTTAATGCTCTTCACCTTATTGAGTTATAAAATTCTTCACCCATATAAAAAATGGAATGTTTCGTGAAGGATGTTTAACTCTTTGTGTATATCACACTAGATTATGGCCAGAGGAAGGAGACCAGGAATACCCGGGAGAAGTAATTTCCATAACAACCTGTCAAGGTCTGAAAATTTGGAATGTTTAGAAATAGAAAACCAAGCTGATAATGCTGACAAAGTGGTTGTAGAGGACGACAGCTCGGAGGAGGTAGTTGGGATGAATCGCAATGCCCCACATGTTCCACCACCAACCCATGTTAATGACAATAATTCTGTCAACAACAATGCTACAAGGAATGCAAATGACAACCCGCTAGCTCAATTTCTTTAGATTATTCGTGAAGCTGTAGTCGTGAACCAACCAACACCACCACCACCTCAAGCCCCAAGGCCTGTTGCCCGTGGGCTATGTATCAGAGAGTTCACTGGCATCAATCCGCCAACTTTTGATAGAAAGGGAGGACCTACTGTAGCACAATATTGGTTAGAAAAGATCAAAAAAGCTTTCGACTTAGTAGACGTGCCAGAAGATTACAAGACTAAGTATGCAGCTTTCATGCTGAAAGAGGAAGCCAATCACTGGTGGAAAGGTGCCAAGATGATGGAGTTAACAAAGAGGGAAGTTACAAGAGACACAAACACCATGATAACTTGGGAACTGTTCACCCAAAGGTTCAGGGAGAAATTTCACCCCCATGTATCTCCAATGCAATGGAACTAAGGTTCCTAAATTTGAAGCAAGGGTCCATGATAGTGGACGAGTATGAGGCAAAGTTTAATGAATTGATGAGGTATGCTCTTCACCAGGTAAGCGATGAAGAGAGAAAGGCTCAAAGATTTGAGCAAGCATTGAATCCTTGGTTTTTGAGGCATGTAGCAATTTTTCAACTAGGAAACTTTGATGCAGTTGTGGAGAAAGCAAGAATTGCGGAATGGAGTAACAAGACAGTACATGATTTCAATTGGGAAAATAAGAAGGGAGATAGGAGGAAGGGAGATGATAAGGGAAGCCAACAGAACATTGGTGGTGTAAATGTAAAGAAGGAAGAGAGAAGCAACAACATTATTAATATGAACAGTAGTGGAAAGAGGAAATGGAGGGAGCAATCATCTGATGTCATCACAAGGAGGGCTACTATGTGTGCAAACTGTGGAAAAAACCATGACACAACCCCATGCTGGAAAGGGAAGGATGTTTGCTTCAAGTGTCGCCAACCGGGGCACTTTTCCTCAAATTGTCTGACTTTGAACTCCACCGCTTCCCCATTCCAAGGAAGACCACCACAACAATCTTAGCAAAATAACAGACCGCTAGCCACAGTAAGGAGATGTTTCATGTGCGGAATGGAAGGGCACATTTCTCCCAATTGCCCTCAAAAGAAAGGTAGCAAACCGATGCTGACGGCAGCTAACACTATACCAGTACGACCACAAGCAAGGACTTACAATATGACGGTGCAAGATGTTGTGGCTTCCGATGATGTTGTTACAGGTACACTACTAGTGAACTCCTTACATGCTCACGTGTTGTTTGATTCGGGTGCTACTCGAAGTTTTATATCTGAAAGATTAGCTAGGAACATGCCAACTCAGCCTGAACTACTACCAAAGCCTTTAGATGTGGTAGTTGCCAATCGTGAGGTGAAAAGCATTTCTCACATTTACCTTAACTGTACTCTGAAGATAGATCAACATGAGTTTCTTGCTGATCTTATTCCTTTTCCTTTGGGAGAATTCGATGTAATATTGGGAATGGATTGGTTATTCAAATATCAGGCCAATATTAACTGTAAGAAGAAGAAAGTTGTCTTGCGATCTCCTCAGAAGGCGAAGGTTTGGTTCCATGGCACTAAAATGGAGAAATCTTTGTCATTCTTGACCATGATTCAGACGAAGAAAATGATTTGCAAAGGTTGCGAAGTCTTCTTAACTTATGTGCACGATGTCAACAAGAATGAAAGTAAGATCGAGGATGTCCCTGTGGTAAGGGAGTTCGTAGACGTATTTCTAGAGGAGTTGCCTAGACTACCCCCCAGATAGAGAAGTGGATTTTGAAATTAACTTGATCCCCGGTACCGTGCCAATATCCAAGGCACTGTATCGAATGGCACCGGCCGAATTAAAGGAGTTGATGATGCAGTTGCAAGAACTCTTGGAACGAGGATTGATTAGGCCAAGTGTGTCACCTTGGGGAGCACCAGTATTATTTGTTCGAAAGAAAGATGGATCGATGAGACTTTGCATCGATTATCGGGAACTGAATAAGGTCACGATCAAGAATAAGTACCCCTTGCCGAGGATACACGATCTTTTTGATCAACTTAAAGGAGGAAGGTACTTCTCTAAAATTGATCTACACTCAGGGTACCATTAATTGAAGATCAAATAAGGGGACATATCAAAGACAACATTTCGAACTCGCTATGGTCACAATGAGTTCTTGGTAATGCCATTTGGACTAACAAATGCACCCGCAGCCTTCATGGACTTAATGAATCGTGTCTTCAAGCCATTCTTGGATAAGTTCATTATCGTTTTCATTGATGATATTCTTATCTATTCAAAGACGGCAAAAGCGCATGAGGAACATTTAGGGATAATGCTGGAAGTTTTAAGAAAGGAGCAGTTATTTGCCAAATTCTCCAAATGTGAATTTTGGCTAAAGGAAGTAAAGTTTCTTGGTCATGTGATCAACGAAACTGGTATTGCAGTGGACACTAATAAGATAAAAGCAATCACGAAATGGCCTCGGCCAACAAACCCAACTTAAGTAATGAGTTTTTTAGGTTTGGCAGGCTATTACCGAAGATTTGTTAAAGACTTTTCAAAACTAGTTGTACCTTTGACGAACTTGACAAGAAAGGTTACAGAATTTGTTTGGACCTCAGATTGTGAGAAGAGTTTTCAAGAATTGAAGACAAGGTTGACTATAGCCCCTATTCTGACACTACCGAATGACAAGGGAGAATTCATTATTTACAGTGATGTGTCAAAACAAGGACTTGGAGCAGTTTTGATACAGCATGGCAAGGTGATTGCTTATACATCAAGGCAACTAAAAGATTGCGAGAAACGATATCCTACGAATGATATAGAATTGGCAGGTATCGTTCATGTGTTGAAGATTTGGAGGCATTACCTTTACGGTGAGAAGTGCGAGATATATATGGATCACAAAAGTTTGAAGTATATATTCACGCAAAAAGAACTCAACATGCGACAAAGACGTTGGTTAGAGTTGATTCAAGACTATGACAGTACTATCAACTACAATCCCTGAAAGGAAAATGTAGTTGCTGATGTGAGAAACCGAAAAATTTTAAATATATTTTACGGTAAGAAATAATTTTATTTTGTGTTATTATATTTTTTGCATGGAGTTAGCCTTTTTAAATGTGAATGATAAATTTAAATCTATAATGAGAATTTTTATGATGATGTGATATCCATGATGATGAGGTTAAGTTCCTTAAAAAGGTATCAAAAAGGGGATTAGCAAATCCCATATAAGATGATATTGAACAACATGGAGGAAGAGGAGAGGGTTACGTAACATTTGTGATTACGTGTTTGAATTAGAAACTGTTTAGGTGGCTAAGTTTTCATGCATGTAGGACAGCAGCTGGTTGCTACCAAGAAATCATGATGAATAGCCGTTTTACCGTCCAAATTAACCAATCGTTTTATTCCAATGCGTAACCTTAGTTTACTGCTCTTGAACTCTATAAATACCTCATTCGAGATGAAATTTTAACTCTTTTACCAAAATTTCTCTTTTAAAGAATTTCGTTTAAACATATCATCTCCATAAATTTCTAAGCTCTTTTTTCGGAAATTATTTTCAGACAAGCTTTGATCTCACCTTTAAGAACAAAAAGGTAAGAACCTGGAACACTACTCAGTTTATTTCGTGCATAGCATCAAAGATTTATGCTAAGTTCTTATTCTTTTGCATCTTCATAAGACATCATATGTTGAGTTCGAGCATGATAGGTCCTCCATTGTAGCAGAAGCAAGTTTTAATGTTAATCTCTGATGAGATATTCGTAGTCTCTGATGAGATATTCGTAGTCTCTGATGAGATATTTTGTTAGTCTCTGATGATGACGTCAGCTTTAGTCTCCGACATGTTAAAGTTTAGTCCTTTATGACGTCATCAGTCCCTGATGAGAAGTTAGTCTCCGATGATGTCACCCTTAGTCTCCGATAGAATTAAGATGACGTCATCAGTCCCTGATGAGAAGTTAGTCTCCGATGACGTCACCCTTAGTCTCCGATAAAATTAAGATGACGTCATCAGTCCCTGATGAGTTGATAGTCCTTGGTGACGTCATTCCTTAGTCTCCGATGGGCTAAGTTCAGTCCTTGATGACGTCATCCATAGTCTCTGATGAAGGAGATTTCTTAGTCTCCGATAGAGGAAATTCCTAGTCTCTGATGGGCAAAATATGTTAGTCTCTGATGGCTAAAGATATCAGTCCCTGACACGTTTGTTAATAAGAAAATTATTCCCCGATGCATAGTCTGTTATCAAGACTATAAAACATTATTTTCCTAAAATTATTTTATGTTGTTATTTTTTAAAACAGTAAAAGTTTAAGGACATCACATACATGTTTTCTTTCATAAATTCTTATTAAAGTATTAAAATATTACTTGCATAAATTATAGAATCTTTCACTCACCAGTAAGTTGAATTTGAAACTTTGTTACAAAGGACCAAGGCAAGTATATTAATTTCCTTGTGAATCATAACTTTGTTTAAGCGCATGATCAATTGATCCGACATACACATAAAGTTATAATATTGAATTTCCTTATGAATCATAATGCTATGCTTTAATTTATGCTAGCATGATATGAATGAAAGCGCATGGATATAAAGAAGCTTTGTTATATCAGCTATTTTTTTTATATTATATTTGTGCAATCAATGAGAATCCTATGTCCCTTAAATGGGTTATGCCACATGGATGGCTAGAGGAAAGGAAAGGTACTGATTTGTTCTTCACCTGACCTAGAGGAATTTTATGTGACTACGTACGTTCACAAGGAGGGATCATGCGGGCACAGTTAGGGCAGCTGTATACCGTATGATTAGCAGATCCAGCGGTTTTAGCCCCAATGGATATTTTCACTTCAAAGAAGTTATGCTTTGTTTTAAGAAAGATTACACAATTATTTATCATCAGTAGTCCTAAAGATTCCTTAAAGATTTCTGAGGTATTAGTATTGATTCACTAAGCCTCTTAGTAGAATTGAATTCTTTTGAAACATTTCAGATTTGCTTTCCCAAATTATATATATACTTGCTGGGCGTAAATCGCTCATTCTTGTTGAATTTTAATGCCTTGTAGGACAGAATATAAAGGTTGAGCCCTCTGACAAGGGAAAGACAAAAATGATCGGTTACTGAGGTTGGCTAGCCTTTGTAATACCATAAGGAGGGAAGAAAAGAAGACGGCCTGTAAAGTGATGTTTTGAATTATAGTATACAGATAGAATAGCTTCCGCTGTATATGTAATATTTTGGGTTGTAATAACTCTTTATTATTGTTTCTTTCAGTAATTATTTTATGAATGGATGTGTGGTTATCTTTTCCTTCTCTTGACGAGGCCCTGATCCAGTGAGGGATTCTGGGGTCGTCACAGTTGGTATCAGAGCCCAGTTACGGCCAAAAGTGATTCGTAAGGAAACACTGCCCGTAAGCCACATCAAGTAGCAGGGAGTACTGCGGTATGTCCCAGAATGACTCTAGTAGATGAATTTAAGAATTTGATGCTAGAACTGAAGTACTAGGATAGGTTAATGGCCCAAGGACTAAGACTTATGTTGGACATTAAGGTTGTTGAACACCTTAAGGTTAGAAACTGCTAAGGGAAAATAAGACTAAAATGCAGGCACCATCTCATAGATATATTGTTGCATGCATTGTTTATTAAGAAGTTCAGACTTACTGATTTGGATTATTTCATGTAGATGGCTAGAGATCATTCTAGATCCCTCGCACGTTTTCCTAGAATAAATCTCCCAGTTTATAACTTTTCATTTGAAGAGGAGGAGGAGCCTAGTGTGGAGTCTCCACTGTACACCCCTACACCATTGGACAAACATCCACCATCTCCAGTATATGAAGGCCCCAGCCCCGCCATGAAGCCAATACAGGAGGCCAGACCTTCCACTGTCTGTCGCGGGCCACGCATTCGCCACACAGCATGAAAAAGCACAATACGCCAACGTTCTGATTGCGACCATATTGTGACACAAGATATCCCTAGGATAAAATGTGATACTCCGAGGCCTGTTTTGTCCCCAACATAGGCAGCAGCGCCATCCCATAATGAAATGGAACGTAGTTACGACGCAGAAGTTCACTATCGTTTGGCAGCTCGCACCATGACAGTTCGACGACAAACTGCCACTATTACTAGGTTTCACGCAGCAGCATCAGCATGACAATCCTCTTTTTGGTTGACTTAGAGCCTGTACCATCGGCTGACATTAGAGATGCATGCACAGATGGTAGCAGCAGCAGCAGCTAATCCCACGGTGACGCGTTTGGAACAAATGAGCAACCACTATGCGCGCCGCATCGAGGAGACACGTATACAGTCTCGACATTAGGAAAAGGAGGCGGAACATGAAGGATCTTTGGACACAGAAGATAAGGAGGATTAGTTATAAAAGTGGATGTAAAATTTAGATGGAGGTTATTTTGTGTGTATTTTGAACTCTACTTGGGACAGTTGCGACTATCTCAGATGTATTCAAATTTATTTTGACCTATGTGTGGCTTGTTGTAAGAATGTTAGAGAACGATGTTTATGACAGTCTTCTATGCACATGAATGATAAATATTTTGACACATCTAAATGCTTATGTGTTGCTTAATGCTCTTCACCTTATTGAGTTATAAATTCTTGAGCCATATAAAAATGGAATGTTTCGTGAAGGATGTTTAACTCTTTGCGTATATTATACTAGATTATGGTCAGAGGAAGGAGACCAGGAAGACCCAGGAGAAGTAATCTCCATAACAACCTGTCAAGGTCTGAAAAAATTTGGAAAATTTAGAAAGAGAAAACCAAGCTGGTAATACTGACAAAGTGGTTGTAGAGGATGACAGCTCAGAGGAGGTTGTTGGGATGAATCGCAATACCCCGCATGTTCCACCACCGACCCTTGTTAATGACAATGATTCTGCCAACAACAATGCTACAAGGAATGCAAATGACAACCCACTAGCTCAATTTCTTCAGATTATTCGTGAAGCCATAGCTGTGAACCAGCCAGCGCCACCACCACCTCCAGCCTCAAGGCTTGTTACCCGTGGGCTATGTATCCGAGAATTCACAAGCATCAACCCACCAACTTTTAATGGAAAGGGAGGACCTACTGTAGCACAATATTGGTTAGAAGAGATCGAAAAAGCTTTCGACTTAGTAGACGTGCCAGAAGATTGTAAAACTAAGTATGCGACTTTTATGCTTAAAGAAGAAGCCAATCATTGGTGGAAGGGTGTCAAGAGGATGGGGTTAACAAAAAGAGAAGTTACAAGGGACACAAATACCGTAATAACCTGGGAACTATTCACCCAAAGGTTCAGGGAGAAATTTTACCCCCTAGTGTCTCTAATGCGATGGAACTAAGGTTCCTAAATTTGAAGCAAGGGTCCATGACAGTGGACGAGTATGAGGCAAAGTTTAATGAACTGATGAGGTATGCTCCTCACCAGGTAAGCGATGAAGAGAGAAAGACCCGAAGATTCGAGCAAGGATTGAATCCTTGGATTTTGAGGCAGGTAGCAATTTTTCAATTAGGGAACTTTGATGCAGTTGTGGAGAAAGCAAGAATTGCAGAATGGAGTAACAAGACAATATATGATTTTAATCAGGAAAATAAAAAGGGAGATAGGAGGAAGGGAGATGATAAGGGAAGCCATCAGAACCTTGGTGGTGTAAGTGTAAAAAAGGAAGAGAGAAGCAACAACAATATTAATTTGAGCAATAGTGGAAAGAAGAAGTGGAGGGAGCAATCATCTGAGGTCATTACAAGGAGGGCTACTGTGTGTGCAAACTGTGGAAAGAACCATGGCACAACCCCATGCTTGAAAGGGAAGGATGTTTGCTTCAAATGTCGCCAACCGGGGCACTTTTCCTCAAATTGCCCGACTTTGAACTCCACCACTGCCCCGCTCCACGGAAGACTACCACAACCTCAGCAAAATAGCAGACCGTTGGCCACAGTAAGGACATGTTTCACGTGCGGAATGGAAGGGCATATCTCTCCTAATTGCCCTCAAAGGAAAGGTGGCAAACCAATGCTGATAGGAGCCAACACCGTGCCCGTGCGGCCACAAGCAAGGACTTACAATATGACGGTGCAAGATGCTGTGGCTTCTGACGATGTAGTGACAGGTACACTACTAGTGAACTCCATACCTGCTCATGTGTTATTTGATTCGGGTGCTACTCATAGTTTTATTTCTGAATGATTAGCTAGTAGCATGCTAGTATTGCCTGAGCTTCTACCTAATCCCTTGGAGGTAGTCGTTGCTAATCGCGAAGTAGTGAACATTTCTTATGTCTACCGTAACTGCACTTTGAAGATAAATCAACATGAATTTCTTGTTCATCTTATTCCTTTCCCTTTGGGAGAATTTGACGTAATATTGGGAATGGACTGGTTATTTAAATACCGAGCTAACATTGATTGTAAAGCGAAGAAAGTAGTCCCACGCTCTCCTCAGAAGGCGAAGGTTTGGATCCATGGCACCAAGATGGTGAAATCATCGCCATTCTTAACCATGATCGAAGCACAGAAAATGGTTCGCAAGGGTTGCGAAGCCTTCTTGGCTTATGTGCATGATACTGACAGGGATGAAATTAAGATCGAGGATGTCCCTGTTGTAAGGGAGTTTGCAGATGTATTTCCAGAAGAGTTTCCTGGATTACCTCCGGATAGAGAAATGGACTTTGAAATCAACTTGATCCCCGGTACCGCGCCAATCTCCAAGGCCCCTTACCGCATGGCACCATCAGAACTGAAGGAACTAATGAAGCAGTTGCAAGAACTCTTAGAGCGAGGATTGATCAGACCAAGTGTTTCACCATGGGGAGCGCCAGTGCTATTTGTTCGAAAGAAAGATGGATCGATGAGACTCTGCATTGATTACCGGGAATTGAATAAGGTCACAATCAAGAATAGGTACCCCTTGCCGAGGATAGATGACCTTTTTGACCAGCTCAGAGGAGGGAGGTACTTCTCTAAGATTGATCTTTGCTCAGGGTATCACCAATTAAAGATCAAGGATGAAGACATACCAAAGACAGCATTCCGGACTCGTTATGGTCACTATGAATTTTTAGTGATGTCTTTTGGATTGACGAACGCGCCAGCAGCTTTCATGGATTTGATGAATCGCGTCTTCAAACCATTCTTGGATAAGTTCATCATTGTTTTCATTGATGACATTCTTATTTATTCAAAAATGGCGGAAGAGCATGAGGAACACCTAAGGACAGTGTTGGAAATTTTAAGAAATGAGCAATTATTTGCCAAATTTTCTAAATGTGAATTATGGCTAAAGGAAGTAAAGTTTCTTGGTCATGTGATCAATGAAACTGGCAGTGGACCCCAATAAGATAGAAGCAATCACGAAATGGCCTCGACCCACAAACCCGACTGAAGTAAAGAGTTTTTTAGGTTTGGCAGGCTATTACCGGAGGTTAATTAGTTGTGCCTTTGACGAATTTGACAAGAAAGGCTACAAAATTTGTTTGGACCCCAGATTGTGAGAAGAGCTTTCAGGAATTGAAGACAAGATTGACTATAGCCCCTATTTTGACATTACCAGATGACAAGGGAGAATTCATTATTTACAGTGATGCGTCAAAACAAGGACTTGAAGCAGTTTTGATGCAGTATGGTAAGGTGATTGCTTATACATCAAGACAACTAAAAGATTGTGAGAAACGATATCCTACGCATGACATAGAATTGGCAGTTATCATTCATGCGTTGAAGATTTGGAGGCATTACCTTTACGGTGAGAAGTGCGAGATATATACGGATCACAAAAGTTTGAAGTATATATTCACGCAAAAAGAACTCAACATGCGACAAAGGCGTTGGTTAGAGTTGATTCAAGACTATGACTGTTCTATCAACTACTATCCCGGAAAAGCAAATGTAGTTGCTGATGCGCTCAGTCGTTGTGATAGACTGAATGTAATGACCATTCAAGAGGAGATCAGAAAAGAATTCCAACGCTTGCAACTTCATTCCCTTACCACTGCTCAGAAGATAGATATGGAAGAAGAAATTCGAGTGTGGCCTCAATTGCACGACCTCATCAAAATCGCACAAGAAGAGCATTGCAAAGAAATGGATAGATTAATTAAGGGAGATAAAGGCAGATATCGCATGCATAGCGATGGATTGCTGCGATATGAAGGTCGGATGTGGATTCCTGCAAAGGCTGAATTAAAACATGAACTGTTGCACGAAGCTCATAACTCAAAGTTTTCTATTCATCCAGGAAGCACGAAAATGTATCTAGACTTGAAACAAAGCTTTTGGTGGCCCAACATGAAGAAAGAAATAGGTGAATGGATAAGTAGATGCTTAACATGTTAGAGGGTTAAAGCAGAACATCAAAAACCAAGTGGACTACTTTAACCATTGGAAATTCCCGAATGGAAATAGGAATTTGTCACAATGGATTTCATAGTTGGATTACCAACCACGCTTGGAGGGATGAATGCCATTTGGGTCATAGTCGATAGACTAACCAAATCGGCACACTTTTTGGCCATCAAGTACACATACAAGATGGATCAAATGGTAAGGTTATATGTTAAAGAAATTGTGAGTCGACATGGAGTGCCAGTCTCCATTGTCTCTGATCGAGATCCAAGGTTTACCTCAAGATTTTGGAAAAATTTCCAAGATTATCTGGTACCAAGACTAGATATGAGCACAGCCTATCACCCTAAAACAGATGGTCAATCTGAACGTACGATTCAGACACTGGAAGATATGCTTCGAGCTTGCGTTCTCGACTTCAAGGGCCATTGGGACAACCATCCGCCACTAACCGAGTTCGCGTGCAATAATAGTTATCATGCTAGCATTGGCATGGCCCCCTTTGAAGCATTGTATTGTAGAAAATGCAGAACTCCACTTTACTATAACAAAGTAGGAGAAATGAAGCTAATTCGACCAGAGATAGTTCAACAAACTGAGGAGGCAATTAGGATGATCAGAATGAGAATGAAAGCAGCTCAAGATCGACAAAAACAATATGCTGATCAACATAGGAAGGATCAAATTTTGGAAGTTGGAAGTTATGCACTATTGAAAGTATCACCCTAGAAGGGCGTAATGCGTTTTGGTAAGAAAGGAAAGTTGAGTCCCCGTTATGTAGGACCTTTCGAAGTAGTGAGGAAGATTGGAGAAGTGGCCTATCAACTAGCACTGCCACCGACTTTGGCCCACATTCATGATGTATTCCATATATCTGTGTTACGTCCTTACAAGGCAGACCATGGAGGAGTAATTGATTATCAACCGATAGAGTTGCAATCGGACTTGAATTACGAAGAGGTTCCAATCCAAATTTTAGATCGACAAGTTAAAATTCTTAGGAATAAAGAAATTCCTTCTGTAAAAGTGTTATGGATGAACCATAGTATAGAAAAAGCTACTTGGGAACTTGAAAGTGCTATGATTGACAAATACCCTCATTTATTTTATAACTAAGTTTCGAGGACGAAACTTCTTTTAAGGGGGGAAGGATGTGAGAAACCGAAAAATTTTAAATGTATTTTACGGTAAGAATTTTATTTTGTGTTATTATAATTTTTGCATGGAGTTAGCCTTTTTAAATGTGAATGATAAATTTATATCTACAATGAGAATTTTTATGATGATGTGATATCCATGATGATGAGGTTAAGTTCCTTAAAAAGGTATCAAAAAGGGGATTAGCAAATCCCATATAAGATTATATTGAACAACATGGAGGAAGAGGAGAGGGTTACGTAACATTTGTGATTACGTGTTTGAATTAGAAACTGTTTAGGTGGCTAAGTTTTCATGCATGTAGGACAGCAGCTGGTTGCTACCAAGAAGTCATAATGAATAGCCGTTTTACCGTCCAAATTAACTAATCGTTTTATTCCAATGCGTAACCTTAGTTTACTGCTCTTGAACTCTATAAATACCTCATTCGAGATGAAATTTTAACTCTTTTACCAAAATTTCTCTTTTAAAGAATTTCGTTTAAACATATCATCTCCATAAATTTCCAAGCTCTTTTTTCGGAAATTATTTTCAGACCAGCTCTGATCTCACCCTTAAGAACAAAGAGGTAAGAACCTGGAACCCTACTCAGTTTCTTTCGTGCATAGCATCAAAGTTTTATGCTAAGTTCTTATTCTTTTGCATCTTCATAAGAGATGATAGGTTGAGTTCGAGCATGATAGGTCCTCCATTGTAGCAGAAGCAAGTTCTAATGTTAATCTCTGATGAGATATTCGTAGTCTCTGATGAGATGTTCGTAGTCTCTGATGAGATATTCGTAGTCTCTGATGTGATATTCGTAGTCTCTGATGAGATATTTTGTTAATCTCTGATGATGACGTCAGCTTTAGTCTCTGACAAGCTAAAGTTTAATCCCTGATGACGTCACCCTTAGTCTCCGATAGAATTAAGGTGACGTCATCAGTCCCTGATGAGAAGTTAGTCTCCGATGATGTCACCCTTAGTCTCTGATAGAATTAAGATGACGTCATTAGTCCCTGATGAGTTGATAGTCCCTGGTGACGTCATTCCTTAGTCTCCGATGGGCTAAGTTCAATACTTGATGACGTCATCCATAGTCTCTGATGAAGGAGATTTCTTAGTCTCCGATAGAGGAAATTCCTAGTCTCTGATGGGCAAAATATGTTAGTCTCTGATGGCTAAAGATATCAGTCCCTGACGAGTTTGTTAATAAGAAAATTATTCCCCGATGCATAGTCTGTTATCAAGACTATAAAACATTATTTTCTTAAAATTATTTTATGTTGTTATTCTTTAAAACAGTAAAAGTTTAAGGACATCACATACATGTTTTCTTTCATAAATTCTTATTAAAGTATTAAAATATTACTTGCATAAATTATAGAATCTTTCACTCACCAGTAAGTTGAATTTGAAACTTTGTTGCAAAGGACCGAGGCAAGTATATTATCATTCTTATGCTTATTTCAGTTAAGCGCATGATCAATTGATCCGACATGCACACAAAGTTATGATATATAATTTCCTTGTGAATCATAATGCTATGCTTTAATTTATGCTAGCATGATATGAATGAAAGCGCATGGATATAAAGAAGCTTTGTTATATCAGCTATTTTTTTTATATTATATTTGTGCAATCAATGAGAATCCTATGTCCCTTAAATGGGTTATGCCACATGGATGGCTAGAGGAAAGGAAAGGTGTTGATTTGTTCTTCACCTGACCTATAAGAATTTTATGTGACTACGTACGTTCACAAGGAGGGATCATGCAGGCACAGTTAGGCCAGCTGTATACCGTATGATTAGCAGATCCAGCGGTTTTAGCCCCAATGGATATTTTCACTTCAAAGAAGTTATGCTTTGTTTTAAGAAGGATTACACAATTGTTTATCATCAGTAGTCCTAAAGATTCCTTAAGGATTTATGAGGTATTAGTATTGATTCACTAAGCCTCTTAGTAGAATTGAATTCTTTTGAAACATTCCAGATTTGCTTTCCCAAATTATATATATACTTGCTGGGCGTAAATCGCTCATTCTTGTTGAATTTTAATGCCTTGCAGGAGAGAATATAAAGGTTGAGCCTTCTGACAAGGGAAAGACAAAAATGATCGGCTACTGAGGTTGGCTAGCCTTTGTAATACCATAAGGAGGGAAGAAAAGAAGACAACCTATAAAGTGATGTTTTGAATTATAGTATATAGATAGAATAGCTTCCGCTGTATATGTAATATTTTGGGTTGTAATAACTCTTTATTATTGTTTCTTTCAGTAATTATTCTATGAATGGATGTGTGGTTATCTTTTCCTTCTCTTGACGAGGCCCTGATCCAGTGAGGGATTCTGGGGTCGTCACAGTTGATGCACTCAGTCGTTGTGAAAGACTGAATGTAATGACCATCCAAGAGGAGATCAGAAAAGAATTCGAACGCCTGCAAGTTCATACCCTTACCACTGCTCAAAAGATAGATATGGAAGAAGAAATTTGAGTTCGGCCTCAATTACACGACCTCATTAAAATCGCACAAGAAGAGCATTGCAAAGATATGGACAGATTAATTGAGGGAGATAAAGGCAGAAATCAAATGCATAACGATGGATTGTTACGATATGAAGGTCGAGCGTGGATTCCTGTGAAAGCTAAATTAAAGCACGAACTTCTGCACAAAGCCCACAACTTAAAGTTCTCCATTCATCCAAGAAGCACAAAAATGTACCAAGACTTGAAACAAAGCTTTTGGTGGCCCAACATGAAGAAAGAAATAGCTGAATGGGTAAGTTGATGCTTAACATGTCAGAGGGTTAAAGTAGAACATCAAAAACCAAGCGGACTACTTCAACCATTGGAAATCCCCGAGTGGAAGTGGGAATTTGTCACAATGGATTTCATAGTTGGATTACCAACCACGCTTGGAGGAATGAATGTCATTTGGGTCATAGTCGATAAATTGACCAAATCGACAAACTTTTTGGCCATCAAGAACACATACAAGATGGATCAAATAGTGAGGTTATATGTTAAAGAAATTGTGAGTTGACATGGAGTATCAATCTCCATTGTCTCTGATCGGGATCCAAGGTTTACCTTAAGATTTTGGAAGAGCATCCAAGACTATCTAGGAATAAGACTAGATATGAGCACAGCCTATCACCCCCAAACAGATGGTCAATTTGAACGCACGATTCAGACACTAGAAGATATGCTACGAGTTTGCGTTCTCGATTTCAAAGGTCATTGGGACAACCATCTGTCCCTAATCAAATTTGCATACAATAATAGTTATCATGCTAGCATTGGCATGGCCCCTTTTGAAGCATTGTACGGTAGAAAATGCAGAACTCCACTTTACTGGAACGAAGTAGTGAAAGGAAGCTAATTGGACCAGAGATAGTCCAACAGACTGAGGAGTGTTTTCCCAGTGAGATGCCGAGAACTTGTAGATGAGGGGGTTGAATACAAGTTCTTTGAATACTTTTCGAATTTCTTGTTCTTTAAGAAATTAAACTTTCTTGCAGAATATAAAGAACAAAAACTCAAATCAATTTATAAACAATTGCTATATTAATTTCACAACTGATTACAAATTCTAACAACCATAATAAATATGATCATCAGCTTCTTTTCTATTCTGTATTGGAAAAGATACAAAACTATGAAAAACCTATACAGCTTCAAATTACAATTCTCTATAAAACCTAATTACAGCTTCTTTTTCTTACAACTGAGTTTCTATTAACTCAGTTTCTATTCTGAATAAAATTCAGCTTCCTTATTCGAATCAAATACAATATTTCCTTTTTGATAGGAATTGATTTTTGGTTAGTTTCCTTACCAGCTACGTCTTCAATAATATCTTGCTTTATGTTGAAGACAATCCTTATTCAATTCGAACTTTGTATCTCTCAGGAAATAAATAACATTTAGTCCCTGATGCTTCATCTTTAGTCTCTGGTGACGTCATTACTAGTCTCTGGTGCTTTTAGTCCCTGATGACGTCAGATTGTGTAGTCTCCGATAGAGTTATTTAGTCTCTGATGCTTTAAGGCTTAGTCTCCAATAACGTCAGCTTAGTCTCTGATGCTTTTAACTTTAGTCTCCGATGACGTAAGCTTTAGTCTCCGACTTCTTTAGACTTAGTCTCTGATGACGTAAGCCTTAGTCTCCGACAGGCAAAACTAGTCTCCGATAGATAAAAAATCCTTAGTCTCTGACAAGTTTTCCTAGTCTCCAATAAGCCTTTTTTTTTAAACTCTAACAGATCAAATACACACTTCGACTTTTTGAAGCTTCGATACACCATTCTAGCAGTTACTTACAAATAAAAAATAATTATATCTCTTTACAAAGAATAAACGAATTACAATCAAAGAGATAACTGCTAGCTACAAAACTTTAGTGTTACTAATTAACACTTTCTATACATTTGTATTCTAAGTAATCTAAAGACAATCATCATCAAATGTTCTAAAACCTAACAATCTCCCCCTAATTATGAATATCAGAATGATAAGCATAATTTCAAGGTTGATGATGATGTCAAAACTCAATATTACAATTACTTAGAAAAAGAATAAAGAATTTCTAACTACAAATGTATTCTGAACTAAGATCTTCGATCTGTTGTTCAGCTTCCACCAAGACTCAGGTTTAAATCCTATAAGTCTGGCTTCAAAAATAAAAATTACAACTTAATTAACAACCAACATACCTCCAACTTCAACAACTTCATCTTTTGCTTTTCTTCAACACATCCAACCTTTCTATCAACAGTTTTCTCAGAATAATCTCCATCTCATCTTCAGCATCTTTGAGTAGACTAATAAATCCTTCAATATTTCTCTCATTGACACTGTTGATATCTCTGTTGTAATTGAAGAAGACTTTCTCTCCATGAAAAGTCTCATACCAAAATCCTAGAGGTTTAGGATTAGCTTCCAGCACTGTATCCACCTTATGCTTCACCTTCATTACCTTTTGAATCTGGCTTTGAAGATCCATGTTGAGATCAGAAGTTTCAAATACTACAGTCAGCAACCATTCCAGATTTTCTTTAGTCTGTCCCTCCAAGGCTGGCTTCTCGAATTTCAAAGACTCTCCATCCTTCAAAAAGACATGAAGAAGTTCTCTGTTGTTTTTACACTTGATCAGATATATCTTCTTAGTACTTTTCTTTAGGCCTTTTATTATTTCATCAGCACTTGCCATTTCAACATTGTAAGACTTCTTTGATGAAACTGTTTGTGGCTTTGTTGGTCCACGCACAGCCACCAAAGCAGTCTCAGTTGACCTTGGAGGATTGTGAGAAGTAGGCTTCTTGATAGTTGCCCTGGTTACAGGTTTCTTTGCAGATTCCTGAACCAAAGGTTGCCTCCTCGATTTCTTTTCAGCCTCTTCCATCTCTTTATTCTTTGTTTTGGTTATGGCTGCTTTCTGTGCACTTGACCTTCTTGATAAAAGTCTCTTCTTCTTTGCTTCCTCCTCCTCCTCCCTTACTGCTGCCATATCCTCCTCCTCTTGAAGTTTCTGAGCTAATAGTGCATCAGATTCTATCAGCTTTTGTTCTTGAGGATAAACTAACTCCACTTTCCCATCCACTATTAGTTCAACTAGAGTGGGAAAGTGAGCAGTCTTCATAGCATCCCCCATCAGCTTAGGCTGTCTTGGTTGAGCATATTTTGATTTCTTTGGCTCCTCAACCAAAACACCCTTACCTTTGTCTTTCATTGTTGGGGCTTGTGCAGTGGAAGGAGGAGATGTTGTTGTTGTTGTTGTTGTTGTTGTTGTTGTTGTTGTTGTTGTTGTTGTTGTTGTTGTTGTTGTTGTTGTTGTTGGAAGTTGTGTTGTTGTTGTTGGCTTTGTTGTTGCTACTTGAAGATCAGAATGTTTCTTTAAGATCCTGTCCATCATTGCTTGCAATTCTGCATCAAGGACAGGACCAGATTTTGGTTTTTGTACAGGAACATGTTGTTTGAATTGACCACTCTCCCCTTTTTTGACATCAGCATCTTTAGGGTGAGAGGAGGTGGCCAAATGTGGAATTGCCTGCATCAGGAGTTGCTCCATTCTGTCTTGTTTTTGGATCAGGAGTTGGATATTGGCTTCTAGGGCTTGAAGTCAACTGTTAGTCTTGGACTTGTCTTTGATAAGTGTATCAATGGCAGTAATAGTCCTCCTTGGCAAGTGTCCTTCATAGCACCTTCTGATTTTGTCTGTCTCCAACTCCATCTTTTACTCCATTTTCTTCACTGCACCATTTATGCCAGTAACCAAGAAGTGGTGAAACTTTGTATGTTTCTTATCCACCTTGGTTACTGCATCAAGAATATCTTTAACAGATGGTGCAGAGGCAGTTGACCCTATGTTGGTCACATAATCCTGCCTTAAATGGGCGGCTGCTTCCTCCAGAGTGTTTAAGTATGTGGCATCAAGCCATTCATCAACATTTGTCTCTGCAGGTTCTTCAGGCACAGTTTCATCTGCAAGTCGTGTCTTCAATGCAGACATATGATCTTGTCGTTGTTGTAGACCATATAAAATCTCTAAGTCTGCATTAGACATCTCTGATATTATATTTAATGTTGCATCCCCTGTGCTTGAACTGTTCCCAGTTTCTTCTGTTTGGATATTGGTGGAGGGAGTAGAAGAAACTTAAGCTTCTTGTGAGCTGGTTTCAACAGGTTGTAAAAATATACCTGCTGAAAATTTCTCTCGTTTATTTTGTTCAAGGATCTCATCCTTGCTCACACCCTCTCCTTTTGTCTGGGTTGGGCACCAAGCTTCTCATGCTCTCCTTTTTCCAAGCTATCTAAAGCTTGACTCTCAAGTATTTGTATAGTCTCTCCTTTTTCCAGGTCAAGAGCCTGACTCTCACTATTTATTCTCACATCCTCACTCATTTGGATGGGTACACTCTGTCCTACAGAACTGGGGGTTGGAGAAGTAGATGTGACTGCATGGATAGGGGGTTCCCTTTGTGTATTTTGGGCTAAGGATCTATCCATGGTATATGTTTGAGAGCTTGTCTCGAGTATGGGCTCCTCTTGGGAAAAATCAAGAGAATTTAAATTTAAATGTGTAATATCAAAAGAATCAAGCATGGGGGATGAAGGAGAAGAATGTACAGTGTGGAGTGTTGGTTGTTCCTCAGACAATAAAAATTGAGGAAAATCAAGTGATGACTCTGTGTGTGCACTCCTTATGTCACTCTTTTCTTGTATTTGCTCTCTTTGGGTTTCCTCTTGTTGGTGAACAAGAGGTTGTGCAGACTCTGTACAGTGTGTTCCCTGGTTAGGAACTTTCTTCAATGTCAACATCCTTTTGGGAGGATGGTGACAGTTCACTATTTTTCCTTATAACCTCCACTGCCTTTTGGGAAGCAATGGATTGCTTTTGGCTAAGGGTTATAACTCTCTTCTTTCTCTGAAGTGGAACTTCAGCTTCTTGTTCTCCCTCATCCTCACTTACTCCCTCAATTATTTTTCTCTTTATTGGGAGTTTTGTGATGATAGTTTGAGTCTTTACAACCACAGTCTTTTGGGAAACTGTGGAGGGGGCTATGGATTGTTGTTGTGAAGTGGTTGGAGGATTCACAAGGCTTTGGCTTTCAATATCCTCAAAGAATTGCAAAGAATAAAGGTTTGGAAGCTTGTCAATGAGTATAGATCTCATGACAGGAGGAAAAAATAAGGGAACCTTTACCTTTGCAGATCTATGCTTCACATCAGTAAATATTCTTTTAGTCTGCAAAATAGGTGGTACAACTTGCATGCCAGTAATATTAAGGTTAGGTATTAGATAATAAGCAATCATCATCAAAAACCTAGCATAATAAATTTTATTTTTATTACTAGATTTAAGTTTTACCAATAGATTTTGCAGAATTAAAAGCCCAATGTTTAGATGTCTATCATACAACACACTAAAAGCAATTTGTTGTGTGAGTGTAGTGATAACATCATAGCCACTGCATTTTGAAGTAAATGCTTTAGTTATTATTTCAATGAACAATGACCACTCTTGCCTTAGATGGGGTTGTGTAATAGACCCAACAGAACTAATTTTTGCAGAATAATGTAAGTTTTTAAACATAGAAAAAAGTTCTTCATCAGAGGCAGGGGATTCAAAGTTTTCATACACAGGTAAGTGTAAAGCATTATTAACAATGGTATGGTCGATATTATAAACAATATTATCATACCTGAAACTTACCACAGGAGAGTCAGTATTCTCATCCTGGATGGTTGTAGTGGTCCACATAGCCGTGATGACTTTAGCGGCCTGGACGGGAGCTTCCTAAATGGCATAGGATAGTGTGGAGTTTTGAAGAAAATCCACGAAGGGATGGTACTGGGCTCCAAATTCATGCTTGTTAACCACCCCTACATGGTTAGTCTTGATAATATCAAAGTCTCCAAACTTGAAAACAACTATTTTAGCAGCCATTTGAAGAGATCTGTGAAATTTGAAGAAACCTTGAAATAGGGTTAAATCACAGAGTATTTGCAGAGAGAAAATAATTTCAAAGCTTTGAGAAATTGTGATTGCAAATGTGTTTGATTTTACTTTTAGCAAAGTATTAGAAATGTTTGCAATTTTAAGATAGTGAACCGTTTTTCGATCGTGGGTAGTATAACTACCAGATTACCCTCGATCGGAGATTGCCCTAATCTCTGACAAGGTTACTTGTAAGAGACTAGACCCGATTAGTCTCCAATCGTTCATTTTGATTGAGTCAGAGACTAACCAAAACGACGTTGGAAAGTAATGTAGTCTCTGATAGTTCAATTTTTAATTCAGTCGGGGACTAATTAAAAACTACTGTCGGGGACTAGTTAGTCTCCGATAGTTCAAATTTTTAATTCAGTCGGGGACTAATTAAAAACTATTGTCAAGGACTAGTTAGTCTCCGATAGTTCAAATTTTTAATTCAGTCGGGGACTAATTAAAAACTATTGTCGAGGACTAGTTAGTCTCCGATAGTTCAAATTTTTAATTCAGTCGGGGACTAATTAAAAACTACTGTCGGGGACTAGTAAGTCTCCGATAGTTCAAATTTTTAATTCAGTCGGGGACTAATTAAAAACTACTGTCAAGGACTAGTTAGTCTCCGATAGTTCAAATTTTTAATTTAGTCGGGGACTAATTAAAAACTATTGTCGGGGACTAGTTAGTCTCCGATAGTTCAAATTTTTAATTCAGTCGGGGACTAATTAAAAACATTATCAGGGACTAAGATAGTCTCTTTCTCTTAAGCTTTCAAAATATTTTCAACAATCAAGTTTAATGATTATTAGCGTAAAAAAAATTATGTTTAATTAAAAAAAATAGCTACATTCCAGAAATTAAATTCTAGCTTCTAAAATTCTGTTCACAAAGAACAGCTTCAATCCAGAATTTTAATTCTAGCTTCATACAACTAAACAACTTGTTTTCAAAAATTAATCAATTTTTAGAGGAATAATTCAACATTCCTAATTCAGAAACTAATCTAGAAAAGGTAGTTTCATCTAAAGGTTTTGTGAATATGTCTGCAAGTTGTTTATCAATTGTTACCCAGTGTAATTCGATATTACCTTCACTTACATGTTCTCTTATGAAGTGATATCTAGTATCTCTGTGTTTTGTTCTTGAATGTTGCACTGGATTTTCTGTTATTACTATGGCACTAGTATTATCACAAAAGATAGGAATTTTGGATAATGACTTACCATAGTCTAGGAGTTGATTCTTGATCCATAGAATTTGAGCACAACAACTCCCAGCTACGATGTATTCAGCTTCTGCTGTTGAAGTAGAAACTGAATTTTGTTTCTTGCTGAACCAAGAAACAAGTCTGCCTCCAAGAAGTTGGCAGCTTCCACTTGTGCTTTTCTTATCAAGCTTGCAACCTGCATAGTCAGCATCTGAATAACAGATTAGTTTAAAATCAGATTCTTTGGGATACCATATACCAAGGTTTGGGGTACCCTTTAGATATCTGAGTATTCTTTTTACAGCAATCAAATGTGACTCTCTAGGGTCAGCTTGAAATCTAGCACATAAACATGTAGCAAACATTATATCTGGTCTACTTGCAGTTAGATATAAAAGAGAGCCTGTCATGCCTCTATAGCTAGTAATATCAATTTTATTTCCTTTTAAATCTTTATCTAGCTTAGTGGCAGTAGGCATTGGTGTTTTTGCAGATGTACAATCAACCAAATCATATTTTCTCAGTAAGTCTTTGATATACTTGGACTGACCAATAAATATTCCATCAGTTGATTGTTTTTTTCGCAAACCTAAGAAAAATGTTAATTCTCCCATCATACTCATTTCATATCTAGACTGCATAAGTTTTGAAAATTTTTCACAAAGTTTTTCATTTGTAGATCCAAATATAATATCATCTGCATATATTTGCACCATTATAATGTCAGAGCCTTGCTTTCTATAAAATAAGGTATTATCTATGATACCTCTAACAAATTTATTTTCAAGCAAAAATTGAGATAGAGTATCATACCAAGCTTTTGGTGCTTGTTTTAAGCCATAAAGTGCTTTGTCTAACCTGTAGACATGATTTGGAAATTTGGAGTCCACAAAACCTAGGGGTTGGCAAACATAGACTTCCTCTTCCAATTTTCCATTCAAGAAAGCACTTTTGACATCCATCTGGTACACCTTGAAGTTCTTGTAGGCTGCAAAAGCCAAGAAGATTCTGATTGCTTCAAGTCTTGCTACTAGTGCAAAAGTTTCATCATAATCTATTCTTCTTCTTGAGAATATCCTTTTGCAACCAGTCTTGCCTTATTTCTTATAATTGTACCAGTTTCATCCAATTTATTTCTGAAGACCCACTTGGCACCTATTATTGATCTATTCCTTGGTTTGGGTACCAGTCTCCAGACTTTGTTTTGAGTGAATTGGTTTAACTCCTCTTGCATGGCAATTATCTAGTCAGGATCTTGAAGTGCTTCCTCAATTTTCTTTGGCTCAATCTTTGAGAGAAAACTGAGATATAAGCATTCATTTTGTGTTGCACTTCTAGTCTTGACTCCATCCTCTAGACTTCCAATTATCAAATCTGGTGTGTGGTCTCTCAACCATGGAATTGCACGTGGCAAATTTGATCTTGAAGTTGAGGCTTCATTTTCTAGATTGATGTTATCTAATCTAGCTTCATGATCAGAGACTGCTCCCCCTAAACCATTGACTTCTTCATTATTAGCTCCCCTTGAGCTGTTTATCTCAATAGTCTCTGGTGTCAATATAGTCTCTAATTGTGCATCAATAACTCTAGTCTCTGGTGAACCATTAGTCTCCGATGGAATACTAATTTCACCAGTCTCTTGAGTTTCATCTAATACTCTAGTCTCTGATAGAGTATTAGTTCTTGGTACTTCTTGCACAACAGTTAACTCCCCCTCAATTATGTAGGGATCATTGTTATCTTGGGGTTTTTCAGTAGTCTCTGATGAATATTCCCATGCATCCAATTCATTCTCAAAACTGAGAGGTTCGTGCAATCCTTGTCCAGTCATTCCTGGAATCCTTTTATTATCAAATACAACTTGAATTGATTCCACAATGACCTTTGTTCTTAGATTATATACTCTGTATGCTTTACTTGACAGAGAATAACCTAAGAAGATTGCCTCATCAGACTTGTTGTCAAATTTTCCTCTTGTTTCTAATGAATCTCTCAGTACAAAGCATTTACAACCAAACACATGTAAAAACTTGAGAGTTGGTTTTCTCCCAGTCATTAATTCATAAGGTGTTTTGTTGTATGCTTTGTTTATCAAGGATCTATTATGTGTAAAGCAAGCAGTGCTTATAGCTTCCTCCCAAAAATATGTGGGAAGCTCAGCCTCTTGTAACATAGTCCTTGCTGCTTCAATAAGGGTTCTATTTTTCCTCTTAACAACTCCATTTTGTTGAGGGGTTCTTGGAGCTGAGAATTGATGTGTTATTCCTTTTTCAGTGCAGAATTCAATAACTTGGGAATTCTTGAATTCTGTTCCTCTATCACTCCTTATCATCCTTACTGTTTTTCTTGACTCAGTTTCTATCTTTTTGATATGATCAATTATCAACTGAGCAGTTTCATCTTTTGTATGGAGGTATTTTACCCAAGTATACCTCGTGTGATCATCCACAATAACCAAAGCATATCTATTTCTTAAGATTGACATCACATTCACTTGACCAAATAAATCCATGTGTAACAACTGTAATGGATCAGTGATTGATGTTGCTGGTTTACTCTTGAATGATATACTCTTTTGTTTCCCTTTCTGGCATGAATCACACAATCCATCTTGTGTAAATTCTAACTGTGGAATGCCAGCTACCAATCCTTTCCTCACAAGCTTGTTGATGTTCTTGAAATTCAAATGGGAAAGCTTCTTATGTCAAAGCCAACTTTCATTAGTTGAAGCTTTGTTATACAGACATGTGATTTGATCAGTACAAGAAATAAGATTTGCAACATACAAATTTCCTTTTCTTTTCCCTATCAAAATCACATTCTCAGATTCTTTGTCACACACCAAGCATTTATCTTCTTTGAAGGTGACATTGAATCCCTTATCACATAGTTGACTTACACTTAGTAAATTGTGCTTTAAGCCATCAACTAGTGCTACTTCAGTGAAGATGACATCACCATGTTCAACACTGCCATATCCCCTTGTATGGCATTTGTTGTCATCTCCAAAAGTGACTTTTGGGCCACTTTTCTCTTCATATTGTTTTAGCAGGGTCTTATCTCCAGTCATGTGCCTTGAACAACCACTATCCAAGTACCATGATTTCTTCTTTTTGTCCTGCACAGTAGAGAGTAACTAGTTTGAGATTTTTGGAACCCAGACTTTCTTGGGTCCTTTCTCACTAGTTGTAGACTCATGACTTGACTCAGATTGAGTTGATTGTCTTTTAGCAATTTTGACTTTAATTTGACAATCATTAGTCTTGCTACTCACTTATGAGAGACTGCCAAGTTTAGAGTTTTCATTATTAATGCAAAGATTATTTAACCTTTTTACAGGTGATTTATCTTTTATTCTCATTGAAGATGCAGTCTCAGTCATAGGAATTTTATTTTTGCTCCTACAGTTCATAGCTATGTGGTTGGGGTTACCACATACATGACATGTCTTTCTAGGAGCATCAGGCATTCTAGCATAATTTGTATATTTATTAATGCCAATTTTTTCATTCCTATTTTTCTTATTTCTGCTTAACTCCACTAATTTTTCAGCCTTTTTATCTGGAAGATTTTCCAGTTTTTTATTTAGTTGTGTCTTTGTCATGAACCCAATATTTAATCTTTTTGTTTCACTCTTATCAACAACATTCACTGTCTTTTGATCACTTTCTGTTTTTGCAGAGATTTGTTGATCTTGAGTGTTAGTGAGTTTGGATTCAATAACAGGAGAGACAAAATTAATTCTTTTTATAAAATTTGCCTTACTAGTTGAGGAGTTTGCAGCTTCGATTAGATAATTTAAATCTGAACTCTTGTTTAGATTTTCATCATAACCTAGTCCAGATTTTTGACCTATTGTTCGACACTCTACCAAGTCTGTCAACCTTTTAGAGGAAGTATTCCATTGTTTAATCTTAGCTTGAGCCTTTTCAAGTTGCTCTACTAAGTAATATTTCCTCTTTTTCAAAGCATCAATCATATGATGAGCTTTGTTTAAATCAGACTTGATAGTGTCAAATTGTTCCAATCTCTCTTCAAGAAAGTTGTTTCTTTTCAAGAGAATGTTACGTGATTCTTTTACATTAGTATGTTCAATAGTTAAAGATCTAAAACTAACATGCAAATCAGACATATCTTTTTGTATGCTTTCAATGCTAGATGTATCAAGTAAATTAAGCACATTGAAATTCTGAGTTGTATCACATACCTTTGTAGAATCACTTGACTTGTCACTTCGAGCCATTAGAGCAAAGTTGACAACTTCTTCATCAGAGTCGCTGTCAATCCAATCTTTACCCTATGTAATCAAGGCTTTGCTCTTCGATTTAGCTTTCTTGTCAGCAAAGTCTTTCCTTGATTTTTCATCTTTAGATCTATCACTAGATCTAGGCTTCCTGCACTCATTGGCAAAGTGCCCTAACCCGTCACAATTGTAACATCTTATTTTCTTTAAGTTCAAGGTGACTTTTTGACCTTCACGTTTAGGGTTAGGCTTCCTTAATGATTTTCTTCCTTTCCTGCTGGCCCTAAATTTCTTGAACTGTTTGACAATGAATGCCATAAATTCCTCCATGTCATCATCAGAATCCAGTTCATCTTCCTGATCAGTCGAGCTAGCACTGGAAGATTCCTCATCAAGCTTCTCTTGAGACTTGTTTGTCTCAACCATCAACGCGGCTCCTTTGTCCCTGCCATGCATGCGTTGTCGTTGCTCTACTTCGAGTTCATAAGTCTTTATGTTCCCGTAGAGCCTATCCAGTGTGAGTATGTCCAAGTCATGAGCCTCTCTTATGGCAGTTGTTTTTGGATCCCAACTTGGAGGGGGAGATCTCATGAACTTGGTGTTGACATCCTCATTGTCATAGGACTTTCCAAGTATTTTCAAATCATTGAGCAAAGTGTTGAACCTATCATAAACTGACGTTATTGGTTCACCAGGTTTTGCTTGAAAGAACTCGTATTGTTGTGTCAACAATGACCTCTTATTCTTTCGGACTTGGTTAGTCCCTTCACACAGGACTTTGATTGTGTCCCAGATTTGCTTCGATGTTGTGCAATTGATGATGCTTGTGAACATATTTTTATCAATTCCATTATAGAGTATGTTCATCACCTTAGCATCCTTCAACACTTGCAACTTGTCTTCGTTTGTATAATCACATTCTGGAGCAAGTTCAAAGTGTTCCGCCACAATAGATCCATCGACGGTTTTAGCAGGAACAAATTTCCTGGGTAGATAAGGACCCTTCTCAATCCTATCAATATAATCTGGATCTGTTGCTCTTAAGTGCATGTACATATTTTGTTTCCACATTAGATATTCTTCTCTTTTAAGAATTGGAATTCTGGTACCACCATCACGACTTCCCGCATACGCTATTATGTTAGAGCTGCTTGCTTTGTCGTTGGCCATCTCTTGGAACGTTTTAATTGAATAAATTCAATTACAGGCTCTGATACCAATTGTTTTCCTAGTGAGATGCTGAGAACTTGTAGAAGGGGGGGGGGGGGGGGGGGGGG
>CM025786.1:52150099-52192093 GCA_014636745.2 Centella asiatica | reverse complement strand
GTTCATCACCTTAGCATCCTTCAACACTTGTAACTTGTCTTCGTTTGTATAATCACATTCTGGAGCAAGTTCAAAGTGTTATGCCACAACAGATCCATTGACGGTTTTAGCAGGAATAAATTTCCTGGGTAGATAAGGACCCTTCTCAATCCTATCAATATAATCTGGATCTGTTGCTCTTAAGTGCCTGTACATCTTTTGCTTCCACATTGGATATTCTTCTCTTTTAAGAATTGGAATTCTGGTACCACCATCACGACTTCCCGCATACGCCATTATGTTAGAGCTGCTTGCTTCGTCGTTGGCCATCTCTTGGAACGTGTTAATTGAATAAATTCAATTAAAGTCTTTGATACCAATTGTTTTCCCAGTGAGATGCCGAGAACTTGTAGAAGGGGGGGTTGAATACAAGTTCTTTGAATACTTTTCGAATTTCTTGTTCTTTAAGAAATTAAACATTCTTGCGGAATATAAAGAACAAAAACTCAAATCAATTTATAAATAATTGCTATATTAATTTCACAACTGATTACAAATTCTAACAATCACAATAAATATGATCATCAGCTTCTTTTCTATTCTGTATAGGAAAAGATACAAAACTATGAAAAACCTATACAGCTTCAAATTACAATTCTCTGTAAAACCTAATTACAGCTTCTTTTTCTTACAACTGAATTTCTATTAACTCAGTTTCTATTCTAAATAAAATTCAGCTTCCTTATTCGAATCAAATACAATCTTTCGTTTTTGATAGGAACCGATTTCTGGTTAGTTTCCTTACCAGCTACGTCTTAAATAATATCTTGCTTTATCTGGAAGACAATCCTTATTCAATTCAAACTCTGTATCTCTCAGGAAATAAATAACGTTTAGTCCCTGATGCTTCATCTTTAGTCTCTGGTGACGTCATTACTAGTCTTTAGTCCCTGATGACGTCAGATTGTGTAGTCTCCGATAGAGTTATTTAGTCTCTGATGCTTTAAGGCTTAGTCTCTAATGACGTCAGCTTAGTCTCTAATGCTTTTAACTTTAGTCTCCGATGACGTAAGCTTTAGTCTCTGACTTCTTTAGACTTAGTCTCTAATGGCGTAAGACTTAGTCTCCGACCGGCAAAACTATTCTCCGATAGATAAAAAATCCTTAGTCTCTGACAAGTTTTCCTAGTCTCCGATAAGCCTTTTTTTTTAAACTCTAACGGATCAAATACACACTTCGACTTTTTGAAGCTTCGATACACCATTCTAGTAGTTACTTACAAATAAAAAATAATTATATCTCTTTACAAAGAATAAACGAATTACAATCAAAGAGATAACTGCTAGCTACAAAACATCAGTGCTACTAATTAACACTTTCTATACATTTGTATTCTAAGTAATCTAAAGACAATCATCATCAAATGTTCTAAAACCTAACAAGGAGGCAATTAAGATAATCAAAATGAGAATGAAGGCAGCTCAAGATCGGCAGAAACAATATGCTGATCAATATAGGAAGGATCAAATTTTGGAAATTGGAAGTTATGCACTATTGAAAGTATCACCCTCGAAGGGCGTAATGCGTTTCGGTAAGAAAGAAAAGTTGAGTCCCCGCTATATAGGACCTTTCGAAGTATTGAGGAAGATTGGAGAAGTGGCCTATCAACTAGCACTGCCACCGACTTTGGGCCACATTCATGATGTATTTCACATATTTGTGTTATGACCTTACAAGGCAGACCATAGAGGAATAATTGATTATCAACCGATAGAGCTGTAATCGGATTTAAATTATGAAGAGGTTCCAATCCAGATTTTAGATCGACATGTTAAAATTCTTAGGAATAAAGAAATTCCTTCTGTAAAAGTGTTATGGAGGAACCATACTGTAGAGGAAGCTACTTGGGAGCTTGAAAGTGCTATGATTGACGAGTACCCCTATTTATTTCATAGTTAAGTTTCGAGGACGAAACTTCTTTTAAGGGGGGGAGGATGTGAGAACCCGAGAATTTTAAATGAATTTTTGATAAGGAATAATTTTATTTTGTGTTATTATATTTTTGCATGGAGGTTAGCCTTTTTTATGAATGATAAATTCATATCTACAATGAAAATTTTTATGATGATGTGATATCCATGATTATGAGGTTAAGTTCCTTAAAAAGGTATTAAAAAGGGGACTAGCAAATCACATATAAGATTATATTAAACAACATGGAGGAAGAGGAGAGGGTTACGTAAGATTGATGATTACGTGTTTGATTAGAAACTGTTTAGGTGGCTAAGTCTTCATGCATGTAGGATAGCAGCTGTTTGCTGTCAAGAAGTCATGATGAACAGCCGTTTTACCGTCCAAATTAACCAATCATCTTATCTTAAAGCTTAAGCTTAGCTTACTGCTCTTGAACTCTATAAATACCTCATTTGAGATGAAATTTTAATTCCTTTACCAAAATTTCTCTTTTAAAAGTTTCGTTTAAACTTATCATCTCTATAAATTTCCAAGTTCTTCTTTCAAAAAATTATTCTCAGACAAGCTTTGATTTCACCCTTAAGAACGAAGAGGTAAGATCCTGGTACTCTACTTAGTTTCTTTCGTGCATAGCATCAAAGATTTATGCTAAGTTTATATTCTTTTGCATTTTCATGAGACATCCTAGGCTGAGTTTGTTCATGATAAGCCTTCCACGGTAGCACAAGCAAACTTTAATGTTAGTTTCTGATGTGATGTTGTTAGTCTCTGATGAGATGTTGTTAGTCTCTGATGACGTCAGCCTTAGTCTCTGATGACGTCATCCGTAGTCTCCGATAGGCTAAAGTTTAGTCCCCGATGATGTCATTCGTAGTCTCTGACAAGCAAAATTTCTTAGTCCCCAATGAAGGAATTCTTAGTCTCCGATGGAGGAAATTTCCTAGTCTCCGATGGGAAAAATATGTTAGTCTCTAATAGCTAAGGATATCAGTCTCTGACGAGTTTGATAATGAGAAAATTATTCCCCGATGCATAGTATGTCATCAAGACTATAAAACATTATTTTCTTAAAATTATTTCATGATGTTATTATGCCAGATTTAAGACAGAAAAGTCTAAGGACACCACATATATATTTTCTTTCATAAATTCTTATTAAGGTATTAAAATATTACTTGCATAATTTATAGAATCTTTCACTATCTAGTAAGTTGAATTTGAATCTTTGTTGCAAAGGACCGAGGCAAGTATATTCTTACTCTTACGTTTATTTCAGTTAAGCACATGATCAATTGATTCGACATGCGTACAAAATTGTGACATTTATATTTAAATTCCTTATGAAACAGAATGCTATGCTTTATATTCCGCTACCATGATATGAATGATAGTGCATGGATATAAAGAAACATTGCTCTATCTGCTATTTTTTCAATATTATATCTGTGCAATAAATGGAAATGATATGTCCCTAAAATGGGTTATGCCACATGAATGGCTAGAGGAAAGGAAAGGTGCTGATTTGTTCTTCACCTGACCTAGAGGAATTTTTTGTGACTATGTACCTTCACACAAGGAAGGATCATGCGGGCACAGTTAGGCCAGCTATATACCGTATGGTTAGCAGATCCAACGAATTAAGCCCCCGATGGATATTTTTACTTCAAAGAAGTTATGCTTTGTTTTAAGAAGGATTACACAATTATTTATCATCAGTAATCCTAAAGATTCTTAAATATCTCTTAGGCATTAGTATTGTTCTACCAAGCCTCTCAACAGAATTGAATCTTTTGAAACATTCCAGATTTGCTTTCCCAAATTATTTATATATACTTGCTGGGTGTAAATCGCTCATTCTTGTTGAATTTTAATGTCTTGCAGGGCAGAATATAAAGGCTGAGCCCTCTGACAAGGGGAAGGCAAAGAGGATCGGTTACTGAGTTGGGCTAACCCTTTGTAGTGTCGATAAAGAAGGAAGGAAAGAAGAGGATCAGAAAAGTGATGTTTTGTATTATAGTATAGAGATAGAATAGCTTCCGCTGAAATGTAATATTTTGGGTTGTAATAACTCTTTAATATTGTTTTGTTTTCAATATTTATAGTATAAATGGATGTGTGGTTTTCTTTTCCTTCTTCTGACGAAGCCCTGATCCAGTGAGGGATTTTGGGGTCGTCACATTAATCAAGTCTTACTTAATTAATATATAAGTCAAATAAATATATATTCGTATTTTCTTCCAAGGGACTCTAATATATATATATATATATATATATACAGATTAAATACATATAATTTAAAGCCATGATTTAAATAAAATCAATCTCATTGATATATTAAAATCACTGACATTTAAATTATATCTCCTTAATGAATGTTCTTAGTGTGCGACCCTGTAGATTATTATTACGTTGGCAATATTTTTAAATCATATTATAAAATTATAAACAGTGAGTGGCATCTAGTAATACATCACTGTTACCCAAGTAATAATAAAGTCGTTAATTCGACGCAACCTTTTTGTGACCAATGTTTCAATGTAATTTAATCCTTTTAACCTTGATATCTAAGATTAAATTCAAGGCATGGATGTGTCATCCTTTTAACAATTTAATCTCATTTTTCTTGATCAATGAGTTGACTATATGAAACAAATCTCTGTTTGAGCATGACCATGCATTTCATAGTTTCACTCAATCAAGAGCCTATAGATATCACCCTTATTTATAGGAGGGTTAAATTCCATCTACATTATTCTCATTTCTCACATAACTCATGATGCATCCAACAATCACCTTTATCGTCCACCCGGTTAAAGGTGACTTTTGGCAATGTCAAAACACATAACTCCTTATGTAGAAATGTCATGACTTCAGGTCGAAGGACCATTACATCATTGTCACTATGAGAATTACTTATGACACATAGCATAATGCTCCATGTAGAATTCTCATGGTGGGTCTGTCCAGTACACATAGCATCAACTTAATATATCTCGTATATATTTATGACCAATGAGATGTGGTCATCAGTTAATCCGAATACTAGTCTCAATGTATTATTGTTGTCCCACTAACAATAATACTCGACTAGGGACATTTAAGAATAATGATATATATATATATATAACATACTTATACGATCTCATATTCAAGTCATATACTTGAATCCATATAATTAATATCATTCTTCTAAGGACATTTATTATGTTAACATTTATATAACGCAGTAAATAAAATATAATAAAAGAAATTATCATTTAACCAAAACATAACATAAATATAGTGTCACAATCATTGCATAATTGGCCACTAGGGCATACACTCCAACAACAAACACTACAAATGTTTTTCCCTTTAAAACTTAACAAAAAACTGTAATAACTGCAAAGATTAGAAAAACAAAACTGAAATTAAAATGAATACACAAGCATTCAAGTCAAAATAGTTTTATTATAACTTGGGTCTTTTTGGGAATCTGAATAATCACAATGTGATTAAACAACTACAAATCTGTAAAAGAATATAGCTTCTTTGTTCACACTTCTAGCTACAATTTCTCTCTATAATATTTCTCTCAAGAGGTATTACAAAGCTTTTCTCTGGAGTGTGAAGACAATATTGATTTTTCAGAGTTTATCGTTCTCTCTCTTATCTTTTTATAGTGTGTCACAACCATTACATATATAGGAAAACAGAGATAGAGCCCATGTGATTTTCATGCTTCTTTTTCAACGTAGCCGTAGTACATCCTGTCATTGTCCTTTTAGAGATACAAGTGTCAAACTACTATTGGCTATAGTTGATTTTATTTGAGTCCCTATTCTCCATGAATTTCTTGTGTAAAGGTTGTTATTGGACCACAAGATTTTAAGGAATATCTTCCCAGATATACCCCTTGCTTCTATCCCAAGTATCAGTGCATATCTTTTAATCTCTGATGACATGTGGACTAGGCCTTAACTATCCCGTGATGACAAGTCCTGATATTGACTTGATCAGTACTTTTGGATCCCGTGCTGACAAGCCCTAATGTAGACTTGATCAGTGCTTCACTATCCACTGATACTAATACCTAATGTAGAATTAAATCAGTGCTTCTTGATCCCGTGATGTTAAGTCCCAATGATATCCACTGATATCATCCATTGATGCAGTCTTTAGGCTATCCCTTGATGATATCCTCTGACAGTCAAGTTATCCACTGATGGTATCCCCTAACGGTTAAGTTTTCTTTGATGATATCCCTTAACAGTTAAGTTATCCACTGATGGTATCTCCTAAAGGTCAAGTTGTCCCCTGATGGTATCCCCTGACAACCAAGCTATCCCCAGATGATATCCCCTAATAGTCAAGTTATCTACTAATGCATTTTTGAACGCTAACATATTTGATCACTAATATTTTGTTGGCTTTTCAATGAATGTCTGATGTGCAGAATACTTGAACGTTAAGTACAACCACACATTCCCTAACACTAACAAGTCCTTTGAAATAAGCATTAATGACTTGCTTAGTGTAGTATTGGCTATCCCTTGACAGACTTAGTTGTCCATCAGTAAATGCTTGGTTGTAAAAATATATTAAGGTTTGCACATTTATTAAATGAACAAAAGAATAATTACATCATCACCATCAACATTATACCTAAAAATCTCCCCTTATTTATGATTATCAATTGGATAACTATATATCTAATTTATTTACTGATGATGATGTCAAAACCAAAAGTATAGAGAATTAAAGAATGAGGAATAAGGAATGCAATTGCATTTAACTAAGTGTATTTGTACAAATAGGAAGAAAAACTATTTACAACTATACAATACTGAAACAAGTGTTTACCACTTAGATTTTAGGATCCTTTTATTGTTCAGCTGTAACAAAGGGCAATGGATGACTTGATTCTATCGATTGTGAGTCACTTCCAAGCCCTTGCCTTCTTTGGTCAGGATTTTGATCAGGAATCCTGAGTCTCTTGTCTTCTCCATCAGCCTTTAATGAATTGAACTCCTTTTCAAGCAGTCTTCTAAAGTTGACAATGTTGACATTTGTGTTTTGCTCCAAGGCTTTAAGGACAAGTCCAATATCTTCCAAGGCGGCTGCAGCAAGTTGTGAACAAGAAAAGGTGATGATCTCCTGATGTAGGGTGGTCAGCCTATATCCTCGGATAGCTTAAATCAACTTTTTGATATGCACACAAGAAGTCAATTTAAGGTTCTTGAATGAATCTCCGTCCAAGGCTACTCGAATCACACGAAAAGAGTTTTGTTTATATCTCATAAACAAGAAAGAAAATGTGTAAGACACTTTTCTGAAAGAAATGATTCTTAGTTCATTAAATCTGAATAAAGGAAATACAATCCTATTTATAATAACTCCTAAGTACTCAAACTCCAAATCCTAATCTGATTATCTAATCCTATTCCTAATCTGATTATCTAATCTTATTCGTAAACTGATTATCTAATCATATTCCTAATCTGATTAATATAAACTCAATCAAATCTGAATAAACCAACCCAAATGAATTTATAACTCATTCAATTGGGTTTACATGCAATTCAGGCCCAAATTAAACTAAAATAACATATCAAGAAGATAACAAGAAAATAAAGTAGAGCCCAAGAATTCAGCCTACACGCCAAGAATGCTATTTTCCTTCAAGTTTGGACTTCCTGCAACCCGTTGGACTCCAAAAGCATTAATTCTTACATCGGCACATCAAGCCTCAGACAATTCATATTAGGCCAAGTCCAAGTTTCTATTCCTTCTTCATAATGTTGCAAACACAAGCCCAAGGCCCTAAACTCTTCAAGACTCAAACCTGCTGCATTTGACAAGCCTACTTTGAACTTCTTAGTCATGGACCTATTAATTGGACCTCCAAGCCTTAGCCCACCATTATCAATCTCTCCATCTCCATCTGATCCATGCACAGCTTTTAATAAAGACAAATCTAGATCGTTACACTTCATGTCCACAACATTCCCTCCATGTGGAAAAAGATTTGCCCTCAAATCTTCATCATAATCATCACCAACATATGAAATCAGATCTGAAACATTGAATGTGGTCGAAACTCCAATGTCAACTACTAATTTCAGTTCTGGCCTCCTTGTCCACCTCTATTACATCCTTAAACACAACGTATCCTAGGAATATTAATTTATCTTGGGCCAGTACACTCTTCTTCACATTAGCAAACAACTGGATCTCACTCAAAACAACAAACATCTCACACAAATGCAATAAGTGGTCGTCCATGTTCTTGCTATACACCAAAATATCATTGAAATACACCACAACAAACTTACCAATGAACTTGCGTAGAACATGGTTCAAAAGTCTCATAAATGTACTCTACGCATTAGATAAACCGAATGGCATAACCAGCCACTCATACAACTTGATCTTGAATGCGGTCTTCCATTTATCTCCGTTTCACATTTGAATCTGATGGTACTCGCTTATCAAGTCAACTTTCAAGAACAGAACAACCCCCATATAGTTCATCCAACATGTCGTCAAGCCTAGGAATTGGATAACAATATTTTCCCGTTATCTTGTTGATCGTGCGACTATCCATACACAACCTCATTCCTCCATCCTTCTTTGGTACTAGAAATGCTGGAACTGAATACGAACTCATGGATTCTCACACATAACCTCTCTCAATCAGCTCATCAACCTGCCTCTTCAATTCCTTTGCTTCCTCCGAATTACATCTATAGGTTACTCGGTTTAGTAAAGATGCTCCCTGTATCAAATCAATCTGGTGTTCTATCCCTCAGATTGGTGGTAATCCTTTGGGCAACTCGTTAGGGAACAACACCTTAAACTCATCAAGTAGGTTCTGAATTCGTGGATTAACAATCAGCGAACTCAAATTCAACACTTCGCGTGCCAATAACAACAAAATAGCTCCACCATCTCACAAAGTATCCTTTACCTCACACCTACTTGCCAATTAAAACTCCTTTGCTCCTTTCACTTTATTCACCTTAATAACCTTAGTCCTCACTTTTCAATCATCCAAAATTTGTTTGGGTGTCATAGGCTTTAACACTATTTTTTGGCTCTCCTTGTGAAAAGCATAGGTGTTGTGCTTTCCATCATGAATAACATGACGATCAAACTGCCAAGGCCTCCCCAAAAGCATATGACATGCATCTATATGTGGCACTACATCAAATAGTGCTTCGTCTTTATACACACTCCCAACCAAAAATGAAATCAAGACTTGTTTAACTACATTCACCGCATTGTCTTGATTAATCCATTAAAGTTTGTATGGACTAGGGTGCTTCCTTGTCTTGAGCTGCAACTTCTCAACAACCTCACTTGACACCACATTCGTGCTACTTCCTTAATCAATGAGCAAATTGCACACCTTCTTCATCGTCATGCACCTTGTTTGGAATATGGTCTCGCGTTGTTCAGCCTCATCTACCACTTTGGCATTAAGTAAACACCTCAATACCAGTAGCTCACCATCATCACACTCCACTTCTTGTTCCTCCCACTCATCATCATACTCTTCTTCTAATTTAGAATCATTAGCATAGACATTCTCCATTGCAAATGCCTCCCTTGCTTCTTGTATTGTGACAGTCTTCTTGTTAGGGCAATCCATGACATAGTGGCCTAGCCCCTTACACTTATAACAATTAATGTTACTCAGATCCTTCTTTGGCCTATCCTTCTTTTTCATACTATCCATCACTTTCTCTTTGCCCTTATTCTTGGAACCACTCGAATCAGCCTTTCTGTCCTCCAATCTCCATGAACTAGTATGCTTATTAGGCTTCGAGTATGATCTGGTTGCATTCGCCTTGCGTTGCCTCTCCACCTTCACGGCAAGCTTAACAACATCATCAAAGAATACATACGGCGTAAGTTCAACCGTATCTGCTATCTCCCTATGCAACCCTTTCAAGAAATGAGCAATAGTTTGCTCCACTGATGATCAGTCATTCCCTGATGGATACTTATCCACTGATGACTAGTCATCCCCTGACATGTAAATTTTCCACTTATGAGAAATTATTCCCTGATGGCCATTTCGCAGCCCCTGATGGATCAAAATTTATCCCCTTACAACCACTTTTATGTCGCGATGACTACCCATTGGCACACAGTTTGTCTTCGAAAGTATAAAATATTATTTTCTTAAATTATTTTAAGATATTTTATTTATTTACTAAACCTCAATGGTTCTTATGTCAAATTTAACACATTAAAAGTTTGAAGGACATCACATATGCATTTTTCTCATATCTTTATCAAAGGTATAAGTTCTCATGTTGTATGCATGTTTTACAGAGTGTCTCACTCACAAGTGAATTGAATTTGATTTTTTTGCTAAGGACAAAGGCAAGTATATACCTACTCTACTTTCTTCCAATTAATATGTATGATCATTCTTTTGATATACGTAATGTAACTAAGATATTATCATGTCAATATTTATGATTTAATTTCTTAAAAGTTAAGTAATGTATGATCTCTTGATCCGATGTAGGTGAAAATTTTGTACTAGAATCAAGCATTTTTTTTGGGCGGATGTTAGTTATTCAAATTTTGCCACGCGCCAAGGTAAATCCTATACGGATAGAAAAAGACTTAACTTTTCTCACCCCATACTTGTAAAGTATATCCGTATGGGTAACTAAAGGCTAATGGGTTACATTTTCCTGGCACCCTAGGCCTAAGAATGATAGGGAACGGAAGTCGAGGCATCAGTAACCGTACCCTCGCAGACAAAAGGTTCTGCTTAGACTACGTATGTCATGACGATGAAGTCAAATGATCAGGTTGACCGGCTGATATGTCATTTGATGAAGAGATGATGAAATCAGATAGTGGTCAAGCTGACCAGGTGATACACTATTTGATAAAGAGAAGGCAAATGAAAGATTCAAGATTTTCTTTCAAGTAAAGGGTCAAATCCCTCATTATCACTCGAGGACCCTGAAAGCTATTTTTCCTCTAAGTTACTAAGAAGTGTGAACATTGTTTCCGTCCAACCTCATAAACACTTAAGCCAATAGATTATCCATACTTCAAAGCTCACCCTATAATTGATTATATACTTGCGAGCGTAAATCGCTCATGTTGCTATTATCTAATGTTTAATAGGATATGGTGAGAAGGCCAAGCCGTCTTCTAAAGGCAAAGCAAGGATGACATAGTGAACACTTCCTAATTGCCCTCTTATGGATGACATTCAGAGGAAGAGTGAAGCGTGAGGCGATAATTGAAATGTTTAGATTGTAAGGCCTATATGGGCCCCTCATAGACTTCCGTTGTTAGAATTTTATTTTTGGATGAATGTAATAAAGAATAAAATTTATTTCTCTTATATAATGATATGTATGATTGGATATTATTAATGTTCTCTTGTCAATTTTTGACGGTGCCCAAAGTTCGGTATGGGATTTTTGGGGGGCTGTCACACTGGCTCTACCAGCTCACATCGCAATTTTAAGGATTCAAACTCCTTCACATAATCCTCAACACTCATCCTTCCTAGTCTAAGTGATTGCAAATACAAGTATAGCTCCTATTTGTAATAATTAGGAACAAACCTCTTCCTCATTAGGTTCTTCATTACACATCAACTAACAATGGGATCTTCACCATCTCGCCTCTTTTGCGCAACCAGGTTATCCCACCAAAGACTAGCGTACTTTGAGAACTTAAAGGCTGCCAACTTCACTTCCTTTCTTCTGTATAGTTTTGGAATTCAAAGATCTTCTCAACCTTTTGAACCCACTCCAAGAACTCTGCAGGATCACTACTTCCAGTAAAAAAAATGAACTTTAAGCTTTATGTTTGAATTCTCTTCACGAACATTATGTTGATCGTTGTGAGCATCGGTTTTCTTTTCTTCTCCTGAACCATCACCTCTTCATGCATGGTTGTTGTCATTGTCCAACAACCTGGTCATCATCTCCTCCAGCCGTTCTAATTGAGTAACATTTTTGCATATTGATTTTGTAAGCGCATGATCTTTACATCTTGCAAAGTTGCTCCACTAGGTAAACCAGTATCTCCAATGTTATCATGTCCACTTAAAAGACATATTCAATTGAAAAGAAACAATCAAGAAAAGTTCCTAATGTGAATGCGCAAATCAGCTACTTTTCACTCCAACGTGCGCTAATCAGGTTCTTCAAATCTTCTCCAACAAACTAGAATAATCAAGATTGGTTCTTGATCACAAAATCCACCACCAGCCATTTCTTTAGGGTTTAAGAATGATTCCTGAAACCTAACACGCATGTAAATCTATTCAGCAACACAATCACGAGAGGTTCTTGATTCCCTTATGTCGCCACGTCAATAATTAAGCAAATTCAAGAAAATCTTGACTGCAGTCCACGTGCAACAAACTAATAATCAAGAAAGGTTCTTGATACGTCAAATTACGTACCTAGGGTTAGGGTTGAGAAACACCCTAACTGTTGACTCTATTTGACTACGAATTTAATGCTTTTCTAACATGCAAAGAAAATCTTCCAAAAACAGTGGGGCTTCAGTCCTTTTGGAAGACCCTCGGGTGTGTGTGTTAGTAAGGGCTCAAAAGAAGAAGCAAAAGCTGTAGGGAAAGAATTAGTTACCTCATATGCTGTTGTCTGACCTCTATTTATAAACACCCAAGTCATCAGAGTCCTGCATGGATTAGTCTTCCAGGTCCTTATCCGAATGGTTTCTAAATCCTATCAGGATTGCCTTTTCAAATCCTATCGGGATTCTGTTTTCAAAGGGATCTCAATCCTTTCTTTATTTTTGCCCTATCTTGGGTTCATTGAATATAGACGCATCAGCCGTTGTGGGCCTTACGAGCCTCATTATTAATTATATTGTATTTATTACACTTAGAGCTTGTTATTATTGGCTCATATCAGTTCTTGATTTAGAGTCTAACTCACCAACACCAAAAAAACTCTGACTTGATTCTCCAAAAACATGAATTATAACTCAATCCTGCTCCCCCTTTGATTTTTATGCAAAAGAAGATCAAAAATTAAGAAGAAGAAGAAGAACGAACCAGAAGGTTCTAGTTATTGATCTTGTGCATCAAGAACAACAATGAGCTGCTTCTTGTTCTTGTTCAATCATGCAAATCCAGCCTTCAACTCCACTTATTACCACGGATTAATCAGCCTCCTTGATCAACCAACCTCACAAAAATATGATCCAAGAAGAACAAACCTTAACATACACAATGCAAGACACCACACAAGAAATCATGTAAGAAACCAGAAAACAAGAAAGAATCACACATTTTTGATTTCCCACTCCCAATGCCAAACCTTGTTCTTGATACCAATATGATGTAGGGTTGTCGGCCTACAACCTTGGATAGCTTAAATCAAGTTGTTGATATGCACACAAGAAGTCAATTTAAGAATCTTGAATGAATCCCACGTCCAAGGCTACTCGAATCACACGAATAGGGTTTTGTTTATATCTCATAAACAAGAAAGAAAATGTGCAAGAGACTTTTCTGAAAAAAAAAATAATTCTTAGTTTATTAAATCTGAATAAAGGAAATACAATCCTATTTATAATAACTCCTTATGTACTCAAACTCCAAATCCTAATCTGATTATCTAATCATATTCCTAATCTAATTATCTATTCCTATTCCTAATCTGATTAATATAAACTCAATCAAATATGAATAAACCAACCCAAATGAATTTATAACTTATTCAATTGGGTTTACATGAAATTCATGCCGAAATAAAAGAGAAATAAAATAACATATAAAGAACATAATAAGAAAACAAAGTAGAGCCCAAGAATTCAGCCTACACGCCAAGAATGCTCTTTTCCTTCTAGTTTGGACTTCTTGCAACCCGTTGGACTCCAAAAGCATTAATTCTTGCATCTGCCCTTCAAGCCTTAGACAATTCATATTAGGCCAAGTCCAAGTTTCTATTCCTTCTTCATAATGCTCCAAACATAAGCTCAAGGCCCTAAACTCTTCAAGACTCAAACCTGTTGCATTTGACGAGCCTACTTTGAACTTCTTAGTCTTGGACCTTGTAATTGGACCTCTAAGCCTTAGCCCACCATTATCAATCTCTCCATTTCCATTTGATCCATGCACAACTTTTAATGAAGACAAATCTAGATCGTTACACTTCATGTCCACATCGTCTCCTCTTTGGAATTTTTTTATTCAACACACATGGGACTAGTGATCATCTTAGAACATTATTTGAATCTTTTTACTGGGGGAACATCCCTTACAACTGTTGAGATCGTATCATCAACTTTGGTCTCTTCAATCTCATACAATACCTTGTTGACAATCATGGCTCTGAACTTGATGACATTTTCATTCTTATGGCAAACAATTTGGCCTAGAATATGCATAGTCTCCTCAAGGTCTAACTCATCAACATCTTTTTCCTTTATGCTCTTCTCTTGCCCATTAGCAACTTTATAAAATAGCTTCAAGGGTTTATCCATAGCTATTGGCAAGTTTTTGATGTCATTGATTGTTTTTCTTATTTTCTAAAGTTCTCCCTTCAAGTCTCTATTTAGTTGTGAAGTGTTTAGTACAACTTGCTTGGCTAGGGCAAGTTGTTCAGCATTTATCCTATTGAACTAGTCAAAACATACTGTGAACTCTGACCTATTCTTCATTTGGATGATAATGACTTTCTTTTTATTGCTTTTGACCCTGACATTTATGCATTATATTTCTATATGTTAGGCTTTTTATTCTATCATCCGTTAGAGCTTCTGCCAATGTAGGTGGTCCATATATTATAGGAGGAGGAGCTTGAACTTTGAATTAAGATAACTTGTGTTTGGATGCATCAGGGGATGTTGAAGGTACTTGAGAGTTAGGCTTTGTTTTTATTCCCTAATGCACCTTTTGAGAACTGAGATTTCCTTGAGGGTTTTGGCTTGACACTTCATTTTACTTCTTTCTTCTCCTTCTCCACTACCATCTCATCTTCTTGTTGGAGTTGTTGTGCATAGAGTGCATCAGCTTCCACTAACTTCTCTCGTCTTGAGGATAAACAAGCTCCATTTTACCATCAATTAGCACTTCAACATGTGTGGGAAAGTTGGATGTCTTCGTGGCATCTCCCAGTAGCTTCGATTGTCCTGATTGAATGAATTTCTTCTTTTTAGGCTCTTCAATCAGGATACCTTTACCCGTGTCTTTTCTGGCCATTAGGACTTCTTGCAAAGAAGGAGCAGTCATACCCCCTGATAGTAGTCCTTTGGTTTGCACAGCAACAACCCCTGATGAAGTGTTAGAAGATTTCTCCCCCTTTTTGGCAGCATCATCAGTGGAAGTTGAGAGTGGGGTCATGAATTTGAGAAGTTGTTGAAGGTTTTCAACCATTGTCTGTTGCAAAGATTCCATGTTTGTTAATCGGATGTTGAAGGAAGAGAGTTATTGATCAACACTATCTGTTAGTTTCTTGAACTTGAGGAGTGAATGGCTAGTAGCAAAGGTATCAACTACTTTCTATACATTGTTTATCTTCTCACTTAGTGTGGTTTGTATCTTTTGGATCTCAACTTCTGTGGTAGTGCCTATCATGATCTATGATTTCAATATCTTAACTAGGACTAGATCTTTTTTTCGAGTGATCTCCTGAGTGAGAAGTTTAATGGTGTTACCAATTTGGTTCTTCTGATAGTAATAATCAATTCTCATAGGTTGTAAAAAATCACCCATTAGAGTGTCATTTTCATCACTAGAAGAAGAACTTGTAGTATGTACATCAACAAAATATTCTCTCTATTCTTTATTTTCAAGGATCTCATCCTTGCTTCCCTCAATCTCTCCTTTTTCTGGGCCTTCTAAGGCATCACTCTTTTTCTCTCCTTTTTCTTTGCCATCTAAGATAGAACTCCCAATCTCTCCTTGTGCCAAGGTCCTCTCATGGGTTTGACTTTGCCTCTATTTACTATGTATTCTCTCATCCTCACTCATTATTGTCCTAGTACGACTCCTATGGGCTAGGTTCTCGGCAACTGTGAACAGTGTTAATAAGGCATCTACAACAAGAGTGTCCATAGATGTGAATTAAGTATAGGAGGATGAATGAGCTGTATGTACAATTGGGAGTGTATAGGTACTTTGAGAAGAAATATCTACATTGGTACCTATAGCTACCGTGTGATCATTAGTGATTGGATCATTAAGGAAAGAATCACACATTACAAATCATGATGCGCAATCACTAAATCATCTCGAATTAACTCCTCAATGATGTTAGAAAGTGGAGGATTTGATGTCATGACACTTAAACTTGGTGTCATAACATATGAAGAAATTTCAAGGAGAAAGAAACAAGGAATAGGTGTAGAGGGGAGTGTTGGCTGGATCACTGAATAAGGAGGTGATCCATCAAAAGATTGAGATATGGAGTCACTATGCGCACTTACTGTGTCAGTTATCTTTAAGTGGCTCTCAGAGACCCTGATAAGAGTTTCGTCAGGGCATGTGGTTAGTGTATGTGATCCATTGGATTCATTGTGTGTTGATAATTCTAATGCAGCTTTAGGCAATATGATTAATCTCACATTGAATGGTAACTTTAGATTTATTTTCCATTGATGCGTATGTTGGGCATTGGTTGGGAACTACTTGGACAACAACTGTTGTGACATTAGTCATAAATGACGAGTTAAAGGGCAAACTACATTAGACAAGGCTGGCATCAAGGGATGCCTGCCAAGTCAGGCGCCAGGGGGTGCCAAGACTGGTGTCAGGGGATACCGAGATTGGCATCAGGGGATGCGAGGGTGTATGTCAGGGGATAATTGGATGCGCATCAGGGGATGTCAATGTGCGTGTCACTGAAAGACGTCATCAGAGGATAATGTGATGTCATCATCAGGGGGATAATCAATCCATCATGAGATAATTATCCACTAACAACTATTTAGACCTCAGGGGATAATTATCCTCCGACGACTATTTTTAACCCACAGGGGATATTTATCCACCGACGAGGCACAATTTAAATTTTTACGTATTTTTCTTATTTTACGTATTTGTTTCCTAATTGGAATAGATTTGTTTATTTTCCTTGTTAGATTAGATTTCTTTCCAGTATATAATTCTTTCCAAAGTAGAATTAGGGTTTATCTCAGCTTATAAATAGTTGTTTATGTTGTATGCCGCAAGACAGACTTGGATATAAAATTTTCGTGAGTTTTGAACTTGCAAATTATCTTCAAAGTGGGTGGTTAAGTCCTTTAAGCTTTCATAGCCAGATTTGTTTAGTTTGTGGGTGATTAAATTCTTTAGACAAACTAATATAATCGATCCTTTAGTGCTGATTCTCAATGATTAATTTCTTTACAGAATCAACCTAGAGTTATTGCTTCCGCTAATGTATTTGGTTTTTCCAAGATCAAATACATCATCTTGGTATCAGACTTTGGTGGACGATTTTTTCTTGTATTAATCTACAAACTGCAAAATAAATGGTATGAGAAGAAGAACAGGTTATTCCACAGGGACTGACTATGGAGCAAGCACAGAATTTACACCGAGACAGACAGATCAACGAGCTAACTGATAGAGAAAATGAACTCTTGGCAAGATTGGATTGGAGCAATCCATCCACTAGTCCAAATAGAAGTACGAGATCTATTCAAACTTCAGATTTGGAAGAGGAAGAAGTTACTAGACTAGTAAACCACAGGACTAGAGAAAATAACGATAATGACAAAGGACTATGACTAGATATTCCCGAGTTTGATGGGAGTATGAAACCAGAAAAGTTCCTTGAATGGTTACAACGTATTGAACGAGTCTTTGACTAAAACGACTACGATGACCATAAAAGATTCAAAGTGGCCATTTTAAAATTCACAGGTTATGCTAATCTGTGATATGAGAACTTGAAGAACAAAAGGAAGAAATAAGGCAAGACACGAATTGGGTCTTGGGAAGCCTTAAAAACTAGAATGAAGAAACATTTTTTGCCCACAGATTATGTGCGGGATGTATTTTTAAAACTACAGGGTTTCAAACAGGGTGCACTATTAATGGAGGAATACACGATAGGGTTCAAAAAATTAACGATGCTTTGTGATCTCGAAGAAAGAACAAAACATAAGATTACTCCCTTCTTAATGGGTCTGAACAGTAATATTGCCGAAAAGGTTGAACTCCAACCTTATGGTCCTTCAATGAGGTCTTCAAGGTGGCCATACATGCAGAAAAACATGCCAAGGATAAAGGGAGTAACTATATTTGGCCTATTAATAAAACGTTTGAGAGGCGCATAACATAAAGGAGGAACGAAGCTCAACCTGTTGCCAAAATCACTCCTAACTTTGACAAGTTCAAAAAGGACAAAGGTAAGGCCTCTATACCTTTAGCATCAGAAGACAAAAGAATTTGCTTCAACTATAAGGGACATCGGCACATACAACGTGACTGTCCTAGTAATAGAGTCATGACCTTGCATGACATAGAGTAAATAAAAGCAGCTTATGTGTTGAGGGAGCAAGAAACACTTGAAGAAGAGGAGCGAGATAGGTGCAAAGAGGATGATGATGATTCTGAGGCTGACTCAGAGGAGGAGCCTAAAACCTGTGGTTCAAAATTGATTGTACGGAATTGGTTGCAAGCAAAGCCAGTTCCGTTAGAGCTGATCAAAGAGACAAGATATTTATGACAAGGGTGTTAGTGAAGGACAAACTATGCAATATGATCATTGACACATGAAGCTGCACTAACGTGGTCTCCACCACGTTAATTGACAAACTCAGCTAGCCTACAACAACACATCCTAAGCCATACAAGTTGCATTGGCTAAGTGATGGAGGAGAGGTTAAAGTAACCAAAGAAGCACTGATCTTTTTCAAAATTGGGAAGTTTAAAGATCAAGTGTTGTGTGATGTGTGTGCGATGGATGCGTGTCACATCCTATTGGGACGACCATGGCAATATGATAGGTTTGTCAAGTTTGATGCAAGGACAAATGTCTACATTGCTAAAGTAGGAAATGAAATTACAGCCCTAAAATTGTTATCTTCACTTAGCAAGCGAAAGGAGAGTTTGATTCTATCAGAAAAACAATTCAAACAAGATCTAGAACAAGAAGGCAGAGGTTTGCTGTTAATCGCTGTTGGTTTCTATTCGGAATAACTACCTGGGAAATCACCGGAAGCATTGCAGAAGGTACTTGATGAGTTCAAGGATGTTTTCCCTAAGGATTTGTCACCTGGCTTACAACCTATTAGAGGTATTGAGCACCAAATTGATTTAATTTTGGGAGCTCCACTACCTAACAAAGCCACTTATAAATGTAATCCTCAAGAAACTAAAAAAATACAAAGGCAAATTGAAGAGCTGATGGAAAGGGGTTACGTAAGAGAAAGTGTGAGTCCTGGTGCAGTACCAACCTTGGTGGTACCAAAGAAGGATGGAACCTGGCATATGTGCATAGACAATAGACCAGTAAACAACATCACCATCAAGTATAGGTTTCCAATTCCAATATTGGATGACTTACTAGATGAACTACATGGCTCTATAGTGTTTTGTAAGATTGATCTTTGCAGGGGGTATCATCAAATCAGAATGAGGGAAGGTGATGAATGGAAGACCGCATTCAAGATGAAGGTAGGTTTGTATGAATGGCTGGTCATGCCTTTTGGACTCAGTAATGCGCCTAGTACATTCATAAGGCTTATGAATGAGGTATTAAAGACTTTCCTTGGCAAATTCATAGTAGTTTATTTGGATTGATATACTTGTCTACAACAAAAGTGTTGAAGATCATTTTAAGCACTTAAGATCAGTTTTTGAAGTATTGAGAAAACAAAAGTTGTATGCTAAGTTGGAAAAATGTTATTTCCTCGTGCCAAGTGTGACTTTTCTAAGATACATAGTATCAGGTGATGGCATATCAGTGGATCCCTCAAAAGTGGAGGCTATAAAATCTTGGCCAGTTCCTACCACGGTAACTGAAGTAAGATCTTTTCATGGTCTTACTTCATTTTATAGAAGATTTGTTAGAAATTTTAGCAGTGTTGTGGCCCCTATGACAGAATGTATCGAAAAGGGGAAGTTTGAGTGGACTGAAGCTGCTCAACGAGCTTTTGAAGAGGTAAAAAAAAATTTATGTGACACTCCTATCCTAGCCCTTCCAGATTTCTCAAGTCTTTTTGAGGTGGAATATGATGTTAGTGGGGTTCGTATAGACGTTGTTCTTGTGTAGAAAAAGTGACCTACGACTTATTTCAGTGAAAAGTTAATAGAGTTAAACTCAACTATTCCACATATGATAAGGAATTTTATGCAATAGTGAGAGCACTTGACAATTGGAGTCATTATTTGCGGCCTAACCATTTTTTTTTATAGTTGAATCATGAGGCGTTGAAGTATATCCACGGGCAACAAAAGCTTAACCCTCGTTATGCCAAATGGGTTGAATTTTTACAATCCTTCAATTTTTCTTCAAGACACAAGCATAGGAAAGATAATGCGGTGGCTGATGCATTTTCACAAAGATATACATTGGTTGGTGTACTCAATTTAAGACTACTTGGTTTTGAGTTAATCAAGGAATATTATAAGCAGGACGTAGAATTCCAACCAATAATTGTCGCACGTTCTCAAGAAACCGTAGGCAATTATTTGTTACAAGATGGGTTTTTGTTTAAAGGAAATTGTTTGTGTATTCCATCTTGTTTGATCCGTGAACTGTTGATACAAGAGGCTCATGGGGGAGGGTTGGCTGGACACTTTGGCATTACTAAAATGTTAGCAATTTTGCATGAGCATTTCTTTTGGTTGAGGATGCAGGGAGATGTGACTGGGGTGATTGTTCGATGTGTTACGTGCCAAAAGGCAAAGAGTACTTTCCACCAGGGGTTGTATACTCTTTGCCTTTTCCGAACTATCCTTGGGAGGATATTTCTATGGATTTCATAGTAGGATTGCCTCTCACACAATGGGGAAATAACTCAATTATGGTGGTGGTGGATAGATTTTCCAAAATGGCACATTTTTTGGCTTGCCACAAGACTGATGATGCGTCTCGAATAGCTGATTTGTACTTTAAAGAAGTGGTACGACTGCATTGTGTGCCAAAAACCATTGTTAGTGATTAGGACACGAAGTTCATGAGCTATTTTTGGAAAACTTTGTGGAAGTTAGTGGGCACAAAGTTATGTTTTAGCACTTTGCATCATCCATAAACCGATGGGCAAACTGAGGTAACCAATTGGACAGTGGGAGTTTTATTGTGTGGTTTGGCGAGCAAGACAACCTAAGATTGGGATGTCAAACTTTTTCATACTGAGTTTGCTTACAATAACTCTCATATTTATGCCACGAAGCACTCTTCGTTTGAAGTAGTGTATGGTCAAAATCCAAAGATACCTGTGGATTTGATTCCTTTGCCAAAGAGTGAATATGTTCATATGGATGCTAAGTCAAAGGCACAAGCTATGATGAAATTACATGCTCAAGTGTGGGCCATAATTGAGAAAGTGAATCCAAAGTACAAGGCTTTAGCCAATAAACATCGCAAGCAACATAGTTTTCAAGTGGGTGATCTTGTTTGGTTGCATCTGTAGAAAGAAAGGTTTCCTAATCTGCATAAACATAAGCTCATGCCTAGGTTGGAGGGTCCTTTCAAAATTGTTGAGAAGATTAATGACAATGTTTTCAAGTTGGATTTGCTAGGAAATTTTGGGGTAAGTGTCACATTCGACGTCGGGGATTCGGCTCCTTACGTGCATGATGATGATGATATTGCTCAATTGAGGACAATTGTTTCTAAAGAAGAGGAGGATGATCCGTTGGATTCATAAGGTGTTGATAATTCTGATGCAGCTTTGGGCAATATGATTAATCTCGCATTTAACGGATTGACTTTAGATTTATTTTCCATTGATGCATATGGTGGGCATTGGTTGGGAACTACTTGGAGAACAACTGTTGTGACGTTAGTCACAAATGACGAGTTAAAGGGCAAACTGCATTAGACAAGGTTGGCGTCAGGGGATGCCGAGCCTGGTGTTTTCCCAGTGAGATGCCGAGAACTTGTAGAGGGGGGGTTGAATTGGAATTTCTTGTTCTTTAAGAAATTAAACTTTCTTGCGGAATATAAAGAACAAAAACTCAAATCAATTTATAAACAATTGCTATATTGATTTCACAACTAATTACAAATTCTAACAATCATAATAAATATGATCGTCAGCTTCTTTTCTATTATGTATAGGAAAAGATACAAACTATAAAAAACCTATACAACTTTGAATTACAATTCTCTGTAAACCTAATTACAGCTTCTCTTCAAACTTATTTTTCAGTTTTCTATTCTAAATCAATATTGATTCAGCTTCCTTATTCGGATCAAATACAATCTTTCCTTTTTGATTAGGAAGAGATTTCTGGTTAGTTTCCTTACCAGCTACGTCTTCAATAATATCTTGAACTACGTGGAAGACATTCCTTTTTAATTCGAACTCTGTATCTCTCAGGAAATAAATCATGATTAGTCCCTGATGCTTCATCTTTAGTCTCTGGTGACGTCATCACTAGTCTCTGGTGCTTTTAGTCCCTGATGATGTCAGATTGTGTAGTCTCCGATAGAGTTATTTAGTCTCCCATGCTTTAAGGCTTAGTCTCCGATGACGTCAGCTTAGTCTCTGATGTTTTTAACTTTAGTCTCCGATGACGTAAGCTTTAGTCTCCGACTCCTTTAGACTTAGTCTCTGATGACGTAAGCCTTAGTCTCCGACAGGCAAAACTAGTCTCTGATAGATAAAAAAATCTTTAGTCTCTGACAAGCCTTTTTATAAACTCCAACGGATCAAATACACATTTTGACTTACTGAAGCTTTAATAGTCCATTCTAGCAGTTACTTACAAATAAGAAATAATTATATCTCTTTACAAAGAATGAATGAATTACAAACAAAGAGATAACTGCTGGCTACAAAACTTCAGTGTTACTAATTAACACTCTCTATACATTTGCACTCTAAGTAATCTGAAGACAATCATCATCAAAGGTTCTAAAACCTAACAATCTCCCCCTAATTATGAATATCAGAATGATAAGCATAATTTCAAAGTTGATGATGATGTCAAAACTCAACATTACAATTACTTAGAAAAAGAATAAAGAATTGCTAACTACAAATGTATTCTGAACTAAGATCTTTGATCTGTTGTTCAGCTTCCACCAAGACTCAGGTTTAAATCCTACAAGTTTGGTTTCAAAAATAAAAAATTTCAGCTTATTTTAACAAACATACCTTCCAACACAACCTTTTATTTTTTCTTCAGCAATTCCAGCCTTTCTTTCCTATTTCTCCTCAGCAACTCCAGTCTGTCTTTCAACAGCTTTTTCAGTATCAATCAACTTCTTCTTTAGCATCCTTGAGTAGATTGATAAAGCCTTCAATGTGTCTCTCACTAACACTATTAATGTCTCTGTTGTAGTTGAAGAAAACTTTCTCTCCATGGAAAGTCTCATACCATAATCCTAGAGGTTTAGGATTAGCTTCTGGCACTGTATCCACCTTATGCTTCACCTTCTTTACCTTTTGAATCTGGCTTCGAAGATCCATGTTGAGATCAGAAGTCTCAAACACAACAGTCAGCAACCACTCCAGATTTTCTTTAGTTTGTCCCTCCAAGGCTGGCTTCTCAAATTTCAAAGACTCTCCATCTTTCAAAAAGACATGGAGAACATCTTTGTTATTTTTACCCTTTATTAGATCAATCTTCTTTGTGGTTTTCTTCAGGGCTTTGATGATTTCTTCTGTACTAGCCATTTCAACTTTGTAAGACTTCTTTGATGAAACTGTTTGTGGCTTTGTTGGTCCACTCACAGCCACCAAAGCAGTCTCAGTTGACTTGGAGGATCTTGAGAGGTAGACTTCTTGATAGTTGCCTTGATCACAGGTTTCTTTGCAGATTCCTGGACCAAAGGTTTCCTTCTTGATTTCTTCTCAGCCTCTTCCATCTCTTTATTAATCTTCTTGGTTATGGCTGCTTTCTGTGCACTTGATCTCCTTGTAAAGATTTTCTTCTTCTTTGCCTTCTCCTCCTCCCTAGCTGCTGCCATATCCTCCTCCTCTTGAAGTTTCTGAGCTAGTAGTGCATCAGATTCTACCAGTTTTTGTTCTTGAGGATAGACCAACTCCACTTTCCCATCCACTATCAGTTCAACTGGAGTAGGAAAGTGAGCTGTCTTCATGGCATCCCCCAGTAGCTTGGGCTGTCCTGGTTGAGTAGTAGTTTTCTTTTTTGAATCTTCAACCATGACACCTTTGCCTTTGTCTTTTATTGTTAGGGCTTGTGCAGTGAAAGAAGAAGATGCTGCTGTTGCTGCTGTTGCTGTTGTTGTTGTTGTTGGAAGTTGTGTTGTTGTTGCTTTTGTTGTTGCTTCAAGATCCGAATGTTTCTTTAGGATCCTGTCCAACATTGCTTGCAATTCTGCATCAAGGACAGGACCAAACTTTTGCTTTTGTACAGGAACATTGGATGGACCACTCTCCCCCTGTTTGACATCAGCATCTTTGGGTTGAGAGGAGGTGGCTAAATTTGGAATTGCCTGCATCAGTAGCTGTTCCATTCGGTCTTGTTTTTGGATCAAGAGTTGAATATTTGCTTCAAGGGCTTGAAGTTGACTGTCAGTTTTGGACTTGTCTTTGATAAGAATATCAATTGTAGTGATAGTCCTCCTTGGCAAGTGTCCTTCATAGCACCTTCTCAGTTTTTCTGTCTCCAACTCCATCCTTTCCTCCATTCTCTTCACTGCACCATTTATTCCAGTAACCAAGTAGTGGTGAAACTTTATGTGTTTCTTATCCACCTTGGTTACTTCTTCAAGAATATCTTTGACTGAAGGTGCAGAGGCAGTTGACCCTTTGTTGGTCACATAATCTTGCCTTAAATGAGCAGCTGCTTCCTCCAGTGTGTTGGAATAGGTGGCATCCAACCATTCATCAACATTTATATCTGGAGCTTCTTCGTGTACAGGTTCATCTGCAAGCCGTGTCTTCAATGCAGAAATGTGCTTTTGTCTTTGTTGGAGACCATATAACATTTCAAAATCAGCATTGGACATCTCAAAAATAATATTTAAAGCTGCATCCCCTGTGCCTGAACTGTTCCCAGTTTCTTCTGTTTGGATATTTGTGGAGGGAGCAGAAGAAACTTGAGCTTCTTGTGAGCTGGTTTCAACAGGTTGTAAAAATGCACCTGCTGAAAATTTCTCTCGTTTATTTTGTTCAAGGATCTCATCCTTGCTCACACCCTCTCCTTTTGCTTGGGGTTGGGCACCCAACTTCTCTCGCTCTCCTTTTTCCAAGCTTTCTAAAGCTTGATTCTCTTGTTTGTTTATATCCTCTCCTTTTTCCAGGTCAGGAGCCTGACTCTCACTATTTATTCGCACATCTTCACTCATATGGATGGGTGCATTCTATCCTACAGAAGTGGGGGTTTGAGAAGTACTTGTGACTGCATGGATAGGGGGTTCCCTTTGTATATCTTGGGCTAGGGATCTATCCATGGAATGTATTTTAGAGCTTGTCTCGAGTATGGGCTCCTCTTGGGAAAAATCAAGAGAATTTAAATTTAAATATGTAATATCAAAAGAATCAAGTATGGGAGAAGAAGGAGAAGAATGTATAGTGTGGAGTGTTGGTTGTTCCTCAGACATTGAAAATTGAGGAACATCAAGTAATGACTCTGTGTGTGCACTCCTTGTGTCACTCTTTTCTTGTATTTTCTCTCTTTGGGTTTCCTCTTGTTGGTGAACAAGAGGTTGTGCAGACTCTGTACAGTGTGTTCCTGGTTGGGAACTTTCTTCAATGTCAACATCCTTTTGGGAGGATGGTGACAGTTCACTGTTTTTCCTTATAACCTCCATTGCTTGTTGGGAAGCAAAGTTTTTCTTTTGGCTAAAGGTTATTAATCTCTTCTTTCTCTGAAGTGGAACTTCAGCTTCTGGTTCTCCCTCATCCTAACTTTCTCCCTGAATTATTTTTCTTTTTATTGGGAGATTCGTGGTTGTTTTTGTTTTTACAACCATAGTCTTTTGGAAACTGTGGAGGGGGCTATGGATTGTTGTTGTGAAGTGGTTGAAGGATTAATGGGGTTTTGGCTTTCAAAATCCTCAAAGAATTGCAAAGAATAAAGATTTGGAAGCTTATCAATGAGAATAGTTCTCATGACAGGAGGGAAAAATAAGGGAACCTTTACCTTGGCAGATTTATGCTTCACATCAGTAAAAATTCTTTTACTCTGCAAAACAGTTGGTACAACTTGCAATCCAGTAATATTAAGGTTAGGGATTAGATAATAAGCAATCATCATCAAAAACCTTGCATAATAAATTTTATTTTTATTACCAGATTTTAGTTTTACCAAAAGATTTTGCAGAATTAAAAGCCCAATGTTTAGATGTCTATCATACAACACACTAAAAGCAATTTGTTGTGTGAGTGTAGTGATAGCATCATAGCCACTGTATTTTAAAGTAAATGCTATAGTTATTATATCAAAGAACAGTGACCACTCTTGCCTTAGATGGGGTCATGTTATAGACCTAACAGAACTAATTTCAGCAGAATAATGTAAGTTTTTAAACATAGAAAGAAGTTCATCAGAAACAAGTGTAAAACATTATTAACTACGATATGATCTATATTATAAACAGAGTTTGCATACCTGAAACTTACCACAGGAGAGTCAGTGTTCTCATCCTAGATGGTAGCAGTGGACCAGACAGTCGTGAGAACCTCAGCGGCTTGGACGAGAGCTTCATAAATGGCATATGATAGAGTGGAGTTTTGAAGGAAATCCACGAAGGGGTGATACTGGGCTCCAAATACATGCTTATTAGCCACCCCTGCATGGTTCGTCTTTATGAAATCGAAATCTTCAAACTAGAAACAGACTGTTTTAGCGGCCATTTGAAGAGATCTGTGAACTTTGAAGAAACATGAAATAGGGTTAGATTGCAGAGAATTTGCAGAGAGAAAATAATTTCAAAGCTTTGAGAGATTGTGATTGCAAATGTGTTTGATTTTACTTTGAGCAAAAGAAATGTTTGCAATTCTAAAGATAATGAACCGTTTTTCGATCGTGGGTAGGATAACTACCAGATTACCCTCGATCAGAGATTGCCCTAATCTCTGATAAGGTCACTCATAAGAGACTAGACCCGATTAGTCTCCGATAGTTCATTTTGATTGAGTCAGAGACTAACCAAAAACGACATCGGGGACTAATGTAGTCTCTGATAGTTCAATTTTTTAATTCAGTCGGGGACTAATTAAAAACAACTGTCGGGGACTAGTTAGTCTCCGAGAGTTCAAATTTTTAATTCAGTCGGGGACTAATTAAAAATTACTGTCGGGGACTAGTTAGTCTCTAATAGTTCAAATTTTTAATTCAGTCGGGGACTAATTAAAAACGACTGTCGGGGACTAGTTAGTCTCCGATAGTTCAAATTTTTTAATTCAGTCGGGGACTAATTAAAAACACTATCAGGGACTAAGATAGTCTCTTTCTCTTAAGCTTTCAAAATATTTCCAACAATCAAGTTTAATGATTATTAGCTTCAAAAATTCTGTTTAGTTAAAAAACAGCTACATTCCAGAATTTTAATTCTAGCTTCTAAAATTCTGTTTAATAAAAAAAAACAACTTTAATCCAGAAATTTAATTCTAGCTACATACAACTAAACAACTTGTTATCAAAAATTAATCAATTTTTAGAGGCATAATTTAACATTCCTAATTCAGAAACTAATCTAGAAAAGGTAGATTCATCTAAAGGTTTGTGAATATGTCTGCAAGTTGTTTATCAGTTGTTACCTAGTGTAATTCGATATTACCTTCACTTACATGTTCTCTTATGAAGTGATATCGAATATCTATGTGTTTTGTTCTTGAATGTTGCACTGGATTTTTTGTTATTGCTATGGCACTTGTATTATCACAAAAGATAGGAATTTTGGATAATGACATACCATAGTCTAGGAGTTGATTCTTGATCCATAGGATTTGAGCACAACAACTCCCAACTGCGATGTATTCAGCTTCAGCTGTTGAAGTAGAAACTGAATTTTGTTTCTTGCTAAACCAAGAAACAAGTCTGCCTCCAAGAAGTTGGCAACTTCCACTTGTGCTTTTCCTATCAAGCTTGCAACCTGCATAGTCAGCATCTGAATAATCGATTAGTTTAAAATCAGATTCTTTGGGATACCATAAACCAAGGTTTGGGGTACCCTTTAGATATCTGAGTATTCTTTTTACAGCAATCAAATGTGACTCTCTAGGGTCAGCTTGAAATCTAGCACATAAACATGTAGCAAACATTATATCTGGTCTACTTGCAGTTAGATATAAAAGAGAGCCTATCATGTCTCTATAGGTAGTAATATCAATTTTCTTTCCTTTTAAATCTTTATCTAGCTTAGTGGCAGTAGGCATGGGTGTTTTTGCAGATATACTTGAACTGACTGATAAATATTCTATCAGTTGATTGTTTTATTTGCAAACCTAAGAAAAATGTTAATTCTCCCATCATACTTATTTCATATCTAGACTGCATAAGTTTTGAAAATTTTTCACAAAGTTTTTCATTTATAGACCCAAATATAATATCATCTACATATATTTGCACCAATATAATGTCAGAGCCTTGCTTTCTTTAAAATAAATTTTTATCTATGATACCTCTAACAAATTTATTTTCAAGCAAAAATTGAGATAGAGTATCATACCAAGCTCTTGGTGCTTGTTTTAAGCCATAAAGTGCTTTGTCTAACCTGTAGACATGATTTGGAAATTTGGAGTCCACAAAACCTGGGGGTTGACAAACATAGACTTCCTCTTCCAATTTTCCATTCAAGAAAGCACTTTTGACATCCATCAGGTACACCTTGAAGTTCTTATAGGCTGCAAAAGCCAAGTAGATTCTGATTGCTTCAAGTCTTGCTATTGGTGCAAAAGTTTCATCATAATCTTTTCCTTCTTCTTGAGAATATCCTTTTGCAACCAGTCTTGCTTTATTTCTTGTAATTGTACCAGTTTCATCCAATTTATTTCTGAAGACCCACTTGGCACCAATTATTGATCTATTCCTTGGTTTGGGTACCAGTCTCCAGACTTTGTTTCGAGTGAATTGGTTTAACTCCTCTTGCATGGCAATTATCCAGTCAAGATCTTGAAGTGCTTCCTCAATTTTCTTTGGCTCAATCTTTGAGAGAAAACTGAGATATAAGCATTCATTTTGTTTTGCACTTCTAGTCTTGACTCCATCCTCTAGACTTCCAATTATCAAATCTGGTGTGTGGTCTCTCAACCATGAAATTGCAGGTGGCAGATTTGACCTTGAAGTGGAGGCTTCATTTTCTAGATTGATGTTATCGAATCTAGCTTCATGATTAGAGACTGCTCCCCCTAAACCATTGACTTCTTCATTATTAGCTCCCCCTGAGCTGTTTATCTCAATAGTCTCTGGTGTCAATATAGTCTCTGATTGTGCATCAGTGACTCTAGTCTCTGGAGAACCATTAGTCTCCGATGGAATACTAATTTCACCAGTCTCTTAAGTTTCGTCTAATACTCTAGTCTCTAATAGAGTATTAGTTCTTGGTACTTCATGCACAATAGTTAGCTCCCCTTCAATTAAGTAGGGATCATTGCTATCTTGGGGTTTTTCAGTAGTCTCTGATGGATATTCCCATGCATCCAATTCATTCTCAAAACTGAGAGGTTCATGCAATCCTTGTCCAATCAATCCTGGAATCTTTTTATCATCAAATACAACTTGAATTGATTCCACAATGACCTTTGTTCTTAGATTATATACTCTGTATGCTTTACTTGACAAAGAATAACCTAAGAAGATTGCCTCATCAGACTTGTTGTCAAATTTTCCTCTTGTTTCTGATGAGTCTCTCAGTACAAAGCATTTACAACCAAACATATGTAAGAACTTGAGAGTTGGTTTTCTCCCAGTCATTAATTCATAAGGTGTTTTGTTGTATGCTTTGTTTATCAAGGATCTATTATGTGTAAAGCAAGCAGTGCTTATAGCTTCCTCCCAAAAATATGTGGGAAGCTTAGCCTCTTGTAACATAGTCCTTGCTGCTTCAATAAGGGTTCTATTTTTCCTCTCAACAACTCCATTTTGTTGAGGGGTTCTTGGAGCTGAGAATTGATGAGTTATTCCTTTTTCAGTGCAGAATTCAATAACTTGGGAATTCTTGAATTCTGTTCCTCTATCACTCCTTATCACCCTTACTGTTTTTCCTGACTCAGTTTCTATCTTTTTGATATGATCAATTATCAACTGAGCAGCTTCATCTTTTGTATGGAGGTATTTTACCCAAGTATACCTCGTGTTATCATCCACAATAACCAAAGCATATCTATTTCTTAAGATTGACATCACATTCACTTGACCGAATAAGTCACGTGTAACAACTGTAATGGATCAGTGATTGATGTTGCAGGTTTGCTCTTGAATGATACACTCTTTTGTTTCCCTTTCTGGCATGAATCACACAATCCATCTTGTGTAAATTCTAACTGTGGAATGCCAGCTACCAATCCTTTCGTCACACGCTTGTTGATGTTCTTGAAATTCAAATGGGAAAGCTTCTTATGCCAAAGCCAACTTTCATCAGTTGAAGCTTTGCTATAGAGACATGTGATTTGATCAGTAAAAGAAATAAAATTTGCAACATACAAATTTCCTTTTCTTTTTCTTGTCAAAATCACATTATCAGATTCTTTGTCACACACCAAGCATTTATCTTCTTTGAAGTTGACATTGAATCCCTTATCACATAGTTGACTCACACTTAGTAAATTGTGCTTTAAGTCATCAACTAGTGCTACTTCAGTGAAGATGACATCTCCATGTTCAACACTGCCATATACGCTCGTATGGCCTTTGCTGTCATCTTCAAAAGTGACTTTTGGGCCACTTTTCTCTTCATACTGTTTTAGCAGGGACTTATCTCCAGTTATGTGCCTTGAACAGCCACTGTCCAAGTACCATGATTTCTTCTTTTTGCCCTGCACATTAGAGAGTAACTAGTTTGAGATTTTTGGAACCCAGACTTTTTTGGGTCCTTTCTCACTAGTTGTAGACTCAAGACTTGACTCAGATTGAGTTGATTGTCTTTTAGCAATTTTGACTTTAATTGGACAATCATTAGTCTTGCTACATGTTTGTGAGAGACTGTCAAGTTTAGGGTTTTCATTGTTAATACAAAGATTATTTAACCTTTTTACAGGTGTTTCATCTTTTATTCTCTTTGAAGATGCAATCTCAGTTATAGGAATTTTATTTTTGCTCCTACAGTTAACAGCTCTGTGGTTGGGGTTACCACATACATGACATGTCTTTCTAGGAGCATCAGGCATTCTAGCATAATTTGTATATTTATTAACGCCAATTTTTCCATTCCTATTTTTCTTATTTCTGCTTAACTCCACTAATTTTTCAGCCTTTTTGTCTCGAAGATTTTCCAGTTTTTTATTTAAATGTGTCTTTGTCATGAACCCAATATTTAATCTTTTTGTTTCACTCTTACCAACAACATTCACTGTCTTTTGATCACTTTCTGTTTTTGCAGAGATTTGTTGTTCTTGAGTGTTAATGAATTTGGATTCAATAACAGGAGTGACAAAATTAATTATTTTTGTAAAATTTGGCTTACTAGTTGAGAAGTTCGCAGCTTCGATTAGATCATTTAAATCTGAACTCTTGTCCAGATTTTCATCATAACCTAGTCCAGATTTTTGACCTATTATTCGACGCTCTACCAAGTTTGTCAACTTTTTAGAGGAAGTATTCAATTGTTTAATCTTAGCTTGAGCATTTTCAAGTTGCTCTACTAAGTAATATTCCCTCTTTTTCAAAGCATCAATCATATTATGAGCTTTGTATAAGTCAGACTTGATAGTGTCAAATTATGCCAATCTCTCTTCGAGAAACTTGTTTCTTTTCAAGAGAATGTCACGTGATTCTTTTACATTGGTATGTTCAATAGTTAAAGATCTAAAACTAACATGCAAATTAGACATATCTTTTTGTATGCTTTCAATGCTAGATGTGTCAAGTAAATTAAGCACATTGAAATTCTGAGTTGCATCACATACCTTTGTAAAATTACTTGACTCGTCACTTCGAGCCATTAGGGCAAAGTTGACAACTTCTTCATCAGAATCGCTGTCAATCCAATCTTTACCCTCTATAATTAAAGTTTTGCTCTTTGATTTAGCTTTCTTGTCAGCAAAGTCTTTCCTTGATTTTTCATCCTTAGATCTATCACTAGATCTAGGCTTCCTACACTCATTGGCAAAGTGCCCTAACCCGTCACAATTGTAACATCTTATTTTCTTTAAGTCGAAGGTGACTTTTTGACCTTCAGGTTTAGGGTTAGGCTTCCTTGACGATTTTCTTCCTTTCCTGCTGGCCCTAAATTTTTTGAACTGTTTGACCATGAATGCCATGAATTCCTCCATGTCCTCATCAGTGTCCAGTTCATCTTCCTGATCAGTTGAGCTAGCACTGGAAGATTCCTCATCAAACTTCTCTTGAGACTTGCTTGTCTTAACTATCAACGCAGCTCCTTTGTCCCTGCCATGCATGCGTTGTCGTTGCTCTACTTCGAGTTCATAAGTCTTTAAGTTCCCGTAGAGCCTGTCCAATGTGAGTATGTCCAAGTCATGAGCCTCTCTTATGGCTGTTGTTTTTGGATCCCAACTTGGAAGGAGAGATCTCATGAACTTGGTATTGACATCCTCATTGTCATAGGACTTTCCAAATATTTTCAAATCATTGAGCAAAGTGTTGAACCTATCATAAACTGATGTTATTGGTTCACCAGGCTTTGCTTGAAAGAACTCGTATTGTTGTGTCAACAATGACCTTTTGTTCTTTTGGACTTGGTCAGTTCCTTCACATAAGACTTTGATGGTGTCCCAAATTTGCTTAGATGTTGTGTAATTGATGATACTTGTGAACATATTTTTATCAATTCCATTATAAAGTATGTTCATCACCTTAGCATCCTTCAACACTTGTAACTTGTCTTCGTTTGTATAATCACATTCTGGAGCAAGTTCAAAGTGTTATGCCACAACAGATCCATTGACGGTTTTAGCAGGAATAAATTTCCTGGGTAGATAAGGACCCTTCTCAATCCTATCAATATAATCTGGATCTGTTGCTCTTAAGTGCCTGTACATCTTTTGCTTCCACATTGGATATTCTTCTCTTTTAAGAATTGGAATTCTGGTACCACCATCACGACTTCCCGCATACGCCATTATGTTAGAGCTGCTTGCTTCGTCGTTGGCCATCTCTTGGAACGTGTTAATTGAATAAATTCAATTAAAGTCTTTGATACCAATTGTTTTCCCAGTGAGATGCCGAGAACTTGTAGAAGGGGGGGTTGAATACAAGTTCTTTGAATACTTTTCGAATTTCTTGTTCTTTAAGAAATTAAACTTTCTTGCGGAATATAAAGAACAAAAACTCAAATCAATTTATAAACAATTGCTATATTGATTTCACAACTGATTACAAATTCTAACAATCATAATAAATATGATCATCAGTTTCTTTTCTATTCTGTATAGGAAAAGATACAAACTATGAAAAACCTATACAACTTCGAATTACAATTCTCTGTAAACCTAATTACAGCTTCTCTTCATACTTATTTTTCAGTTTTCCTATTCTAAATCAATATTGATTCAGCTTCCTTATTCGAATCAAATACAATCTTTCCTTTTTGATTAAGAAGAGATTTCTGGTTAGTTTCCTTACCAGCTACGTCTTCAATAATATCTTGAACTACGTGGAAGACATTCCTTTTTAATTCGAACTTTGTATCTCTCAGGAAATAAATCACGATTAGTCCCTGATGCTTCATCTTTAGTCTCTGGTGACGTCATCACTAGTCTCTGGTGCTTTTAGTCCCTGATGATGTCAGATTGTGTAGTCTCGGATAGAGTTATTTACTCTCTCATGCTTTAAGGCTTAGTCTCCGATGACGTCAGCTTAGTCTCTGATGTTTTTAACTTTAGTCTCCGATGACATAAGCTTTAGTCTCTGACTCCTTTAGACTTAGTCTTTAATGACGTAAGCCTTGGTCTCTGACAGGCAAAACTAGTCTCCGATAGATAAAAAAATCCTTAGTCTCTGACAAGCCTTTTTGTAAACTCCAACGGATCAAATACACATTTTGACTTACTGAAGCTTTGATACTCCATTCCAGCAGTTACTAAATAAGAAATAATTATATCTCTTTACAAAGAATGAATGAATTACAAACAAAGAGACAACTGCTGGCTACAAAACTTCAGTGTTACTAATTAACACTCTCTATACATTTGCACTCTAAGTAATCTAAAGACAATCATCATCAAATGTTCTAAAACCTAACACCTGGCATCAGGGTATGCTGAGCATGGCATTAGGGTATGCCGACGCTAGCGTCAGGGGATGCCGAGGCTAGCATCAGGGGGTACCGAGGCTAGCGTCAGGGGATGTGAGGGTGTGTGTCAAGGGATAGTTGGATGCACATTAGGGGATGTGAATATGCTTGTCAGTGAAAGACGTCATCAGAGGATAATGTCACGTCATCATCAGGGGGATGATTCATCCATCAGGAGATTATTATCCACTGATGGCTATCTAGACCTTCAGGGGATAATTATCCTCTGACGACTATTTTTAACCCATCAGGGGATATTTATCCACTAACGAGGCGCAGTTTAAATTTTTATGTATTTTTCTTGTTTTATATATTTGTTTTCTAATAGGAATAGGTTTGTTTATTTTCCTTGTTGGATTAGATTTCTTTCCAGTATAGATTTCTTTCCATTGTAATATTTTTTCCAAAGTAGATTTAGGGTTTATCTCATCTTATAAATAGTTGTTTATGTTGTACCCTGCAAGACAGACTTGGATATAAAATTTTTGTGAGTTTTGAACTTGCAAATTATCTTGAAAGTGGGTGGTTAATTCCTTTAAGCTTTCACAACTAGATTTGTTTAGTTTGTGGGTGATTAAATTCCGTAGACAAACTAATACAATTGATCCTTTAGTGCTGATTCTCAGTGATTAATTTCTTTACAGAATCAACCTTAAGTTACTACTTCCACTACTGTATTTGGTTTTTCCAAGATGAAATACATCAGTATGTGTCTTACTCACTCTTGTCCCTGGTTGAGGACTATTTTTCAATAACTGAATCCTTTTGAGAGGAGACAGTTAGAGATGTGTTTTGTTCCATATTAAGGTCGGTATCCTTTTGGGAGGATACTACCTGGCTTGGCTTGCGTGTGTGTGTCTTCATTTTCTTCTTCTCCTTAATGCCAACCTCTCTCTCTTTTTCCCCCTCAATCGGTGTGGTTTCTTCTGTGGATTTCCTTTTAGTTACCTTAGTCTGTGAGAAACTAAGGGCAGTGATGTAATTGATCTAGGGAAATCAAATATAGGTTGCGGAAAATAACTTTAGAATGATTCTGTAAAGATTTGAAACACCGAGAATCAAAGCTAAAGGATTAATTCGTTTAGTTTGCCTAAAGAAATTAATCACCCGAAAGCTAAAACAAATCAGGTTATGAAAGATTAAAGGAATTAACTACCAACTCTCAAGATAATTGCAAGTAAAAACTCACACAATTTTTATTAATCAAAGTCTCTTCCAATATACATTATGAGAAACTATTTATAAGCTGAATATAAAAAAAATCCTAATCCTATTTGGAAAGAATATTACATTGGAAATAAATCTAATTTAACAACGAAAGAAAAGAAACCTATTACAATTAGAAAACAAATAAAAGTAATTTAATATACTTCAAGTCACCCGAAGAAGCTAGACTCTGATGGGTCAAATGGGATGAGTCTCTGACAGGCTAAATTTGAACATAGTCTTAGACAGTACAAATTATCCCCTGTCGAGCTTAGTTTCTGACAGTATAAACTATCCCCTGATAAAACCTTAGTCTCTGACAGTATAAATTATCCCCTGACGAAGCCTTAGTCTCTGATGACCATTTATCCCCTGACGCTGGTAGGAACATCCCCTGATGACATTCTTGCACTCCTTGACACCAGTGCTTGGCCAACTCTCGGCTAAGACCCGAAGTTGCTCAACTCCATATTTACAAGTAAAGTAACAACATAATTATAAGTGCTTCCTAACGAACGACCCACAAATGCATTAATGGAGAATAAATCTAAGGATACATCCTTCAATGCAAGATTTATCATCTTATCCAATGTTGCACCCGATTGGTTAACCTTGCATGACTCCAATGGATCATCCTCTTCTTCAGAGACAATTGTCCTCAACTGAGCCACATCATCATCATGTATGTACGGAGCTAAGTGACCAACATTGAATGTTGCACTTACCCCAAAATTTCCTGGTATCTCCAATTTGAAGGCATTATTATTGATTTTCTCAACAATCTTGAAAGGACCCTCTAATTGAGGCATTAATTTATTCTTACGCAAAATAGGGAACCTTTCCTTCCTTAGATGCAACCAAACAAGATCACCTACCTAGAAATCAGGTTGCTTGTGATGTTTATTGGTTAGAAACTTGTTTTCCCAGTGAGATGACCTAGAACTTGTAGAAGGGGGGTTGAATACAAGTTCTTGAAAATTCTTCGATTACTTGTTCTTTAAGAAATTAAACTTTTCTGCGGAATATAAAGAACACAATCAAAACTCTATAAACAATTGCCTTTATTTGATTCAACAATTGATTACAAGTTTTCTAACAATCAAGACAAGCTTTGATCGTCAGTTTCTATTCTGTACATTAAGAGAATACAACACTTCTAATTCTATACAGCTTCATATTGCTATTCTGTAATTTTATAATTACAGCTTCTTAAAAACTAAGTTACCAAAAACCTAGCTTCCTAATTCAAATCAAATACAATCTTTCCAATTGAAAGATTTCTAACAAGTTTCCTTGTCAGCTACGTCTTCAATAAAGTCTACGTGTGTATAGAAGACTTTCCTTCTTTGATTTGAACTCTAACTCCATCAGTGATTAAGTCCTCGACTAGTCTCCGATGGCTTTTTTAATTAGTCCCCGATCACTTCGAGTAATCTCCGATGCTTTGGCTTTAGTCGCTGATGACGGCAGCTTTTAATCTCCGAGGTATTGTGTTAGTCACTGATGACGTCAGCATTAATCTCTGACTCTTTAGTTCCAATCCCCGATGACGTAAGCTTTAATCTTCGATGAACAATCCTTCAATCTCTAATGAACAAAACTTTAATCTCCGATGAAGGATTCTTCAATCTCCGATGAACAAAACTTTAATCTCCGATGGGCAAAGTCCAATCTCTGATGAACAAAAACTTAGTCTCTGGTGGACTTTTCCCTTAGTCTCCGACAAGCCAAATTCAATCTTCGAAGGACTAATAAATTTAAAACAACTTGTTGAACAAACTCAACAAGTATTCCAGCAGTACATACAAATAAAATAAACCTATCTCTTTATTATAATGACTAATTTACAAACAAGAGATACTACTGCTAGCTACAATACTAAAGTGTTACAAACCAACACTTTTCTGTACATTTGTATTCCTAAGTATTCTAAGAACAATCATCATCAAATGTTTATAAAACCTAACAATCTCCCCCTAATTATGAATATCAGAATGATAAGCATAATTTCAAGGTTGATGATGATGTCAAAACTAATCTATTACAAATACTTAGTAAAAGAATAAAGAATTATAAAAATTACAAATGTACCTGAACTTTAGATCTTTGATCTATGATTCAGCTTCTCTCTCTGGATAATTTACCCAGCTTCTCCAAGATTTAAACAACCTTGGCTACACTGAATAATACATTCAGCTACTCCAAGACTATGTCTGGCTTCAACAATTTTCACCTCAACTTTCTTTTACACATCAGCCCCTGTTTTTCTCAATTCTTCCTTTCTCCTCCTATTATCCATTATATTATCCCACCTTCTTGTCAGTAATTTCTTTACTACAACCTCCGAAGGTTTTTCAGTATCTTTCAAGTATTGAATGTAACCTTTAAGGGTTTCTACACTTGTGTTGTTTATATCCCTTTTGTAGTTAAAGAAATTTCCCACTCCATGAAAAGTTTCATACCAAAATCCAAGAGGTTCTGGAGCTTCCCTAAATTCTGTAGCTTCTGGTTTGACATGCAAGGCATGAAGAATTTGTACTTTAAAGTCCTTGTTCAAATCAGAAGTACTAGGCACCACACTCATCAACCACTCCAAATCTTCTCTTCTCTGCTCTTCCAAGACTGGCTTTGTGATCTTGACAGAATCTCCATCTTCAAAGAAGATATGAAGCAATTCATTGTCACTTTGACCCTTGATCAAATCAATATGTCTTGTCAGCTTCTTCAACACCTTGATAATTTCCTCTATGCTAGCCATTCCAACTTTACCAATTTTTTTCTTTGAAGTTTGTGGTTTGGAAGGTCCACTTGTAGATACTAGTTCAGTTGAAACAGGTGTTGAAAATTTGGTGCAGTAGGCTTCCTTGAAGAAATGGGTTATGGCTTAAGAATTTCAAGTACAGGTATTAAGGCAGTTTTCTTAACTTGAGACTTCCTTGCAGCTTTCTTAGCCTCAGCCTCTGCTATCTCCTTATTTCTCCTTCTTGTATCTGCTGCTTTTTGCTGTGGAGGCTTTTTCTTAGTTTTAAAAGTTTTTCTTTCTCTTGCTTTCTCCTCCTCTCTCTCCTTGGCTAGGATCTCTTGCTCCTCCTTGTCAAATTTTTCTTGAAGTGCTTGAGCAGCTAAGAAGTCAGATTCCACTAGCCTTGGATCTTGAGGAGCTACTAGAACTACTCCCCCTTCAACTGGAAGCTCAACGGGTCTGAAAATTATCCCTGCTCTTATAGCATCTCCCATTAACCTAGGCTGTGCTGGTTGTTGAATTTCTGGTTCTGTGACCATAACACCTTTGCCTTTGTCTCTGGAAGTGCTTGGGCCTGCTTCAGTTTGTTGGGTAGAAGAAGAAGTTTGCAGTGGAGTTTGGCTTGGAGCTGGAAGTGGAATTGATTGATTAAAAAATATGGACTCAAGACGATCTTGTGCTGCCTTGAGTTCAGCATATGTAGGTTGTTGTGGTAATGTTGGAACACTCTCCCCCTTTTTGATATCATCATCTTTGGAGGTGGAAGAGGTGGCCATTTGGGGTAGACACTTCATCAATAATTTTTCCAGGTTGTCTTGTTTCTGGATAAGGATATCAACTTTGGTTTCCAGTGCTTTAATCTTTTTGTCATTGTTGACCTTATCCTGAATCATTAAGTCTATTTGCTTGACAATCCTTCTGGGCAAGTGGCCTTCATAGCTTCCCCTTATTTTTTCTGTCTCTGTCCCTATCTGTTTCAGAATTTCTTTCACTGCATCTTGTATACCAGTAGCCAAGAAATGATGAAATTTGGCATTCTTTCTATCCACATTAGTTATTTCTTCGACTATTTCTTTTGGAGTAGGGACAACTGCTGTGGACCCTATGTTGGTCACATAGTCCTGTCTGTAGAGAGCAGCTGCATCCTCCAGAGTGTTGACAAAGCTTGCATCAAGCCATTCATCAACATTACTGGCTTCTTCAGATTCCTCCTCAGGTGCAGGTGCACTCTCCATCCTTACTTTTAATGCAGAGATTTGATCTTGCCTCTGTTGAAGATTTAACAGTTCTTCATAGGCAACATTTGACATCTCTGAAATGACTTGCAAGTTTTCAGCCACTGCACTGGAGCTTCCTCCAACTTCTCTTGTCGATGTAGAGAAAGTTGGAGCTTCTGTTTGGATTTGAGTGGAGGGAGCCACAGGTTTTAAAAATTCAACTGCAGAAAATTTCTCTCTTTTCTTTTGTTCAAGGATCTCATCCTTGCTCACACCCTCTCCTTTTTCCTGGGGTTGGGCACCCAGCTTCTCAGTCTCTCCTTTTTCCAAGCTCTCTAAGGCTTGACTCTCTGTTTGCATTTCCTCTCCTTTTTCCAGGTCAGGAGCCTGACTCTCACTAATTATTCTCACTTCCTCACTCATATGGATTAGTGCACTCTATCCTACAGAAGGAGGGGTTTGAGAAGTAGTATCTTCATGGAGGGGGGTTACCCTTAAAATGGAAATTGGTTGGGTGTCCTCCATGGAAGTGGTAGGAGAACTAGCTGCACTTGTACTTTGAACAAGTGGTTCTTGTGGGCTAGTTTTTGAAGAATGAACTTGGACAGTTTGAAGTGTTGTTCTAGTCTCTTGAGATTGACTAGTTTCTGTCCAAGCCATTAAGAGTGTTGGCTCCTCTTGAGAAAGTTCAAGAGGATTAGAGAATATATATTCAGAAGAATCAAGTGGAGAAGAAACAGGAGAATAATGGACAGTAGGGAGTGTTGGCTGTTCCTCAAGGGCAAAAATTTGAGGAACATCAATAGATGACCCTGTGTGTGCACTCCTTGTGTCACTCTTTTCTTGTATTTGATCTCTCTCAGTTTTTTCTTGTGCAGACTCTGTAACAGGTGTCCCTGGTTGAGAACTTTCTTCAATGTCAATGTCTTTTGGGAGGACATTGACAGTTTACTGTCTTTCCTTATAATCTCCATGGCCTTTTGAGAGGCCATGGATTGTCTTTGTCTAAGGGTGACAAGTCTCTTCTTTCTCTGAGGTGCCACTTCAGCTTCTTGTTCTCCCTCAGCCTCATTAGCACCCTCTGTTGTTTTTCTCTTTATTGGGAGCTTTTTGGCTTTTCTGGTATATGCAACCACAGTCTGTTGGGAGACTGTGGAGGGGGCTTTGGATTGTGATTGAGAAGTTGTTGGGGGATTAGTTGGTGTTTGTGTGGTATCCCCAAAGAATTGCAAAGAATATGTGGTTGGACGAGTGTCACTAAGAAAGTTTCTCATGACAGTAGGATAGAATAGAGGTACGTTTACCTTTGCCTCATACTTCTTCAAATCACTGACTACTCTTTTAGTCTGCAAAACTATAGGCACAACTTGCATACTAGCAATATTAAGATTAGGTATTAAGTGATTTGCAATCATCATTAAAAACCTAGCATAATAAATTTTAGTTTTGTTGCCAGTTTTAAGATTTTCAATCAAATTGTGCAAAATCAAAAGCCCTAAATTTATATGCCTATCATACAACACACTATATGCAATTTGTTGTGAAATAGTGGTGATGGCATCATATCCACTGCATTTTGAGGTGAAAGCTTTTGTAATAATGTCAAAGAACAATGACCACTCTGGCCTAAGATGGGGACGTGTGATGGTCCCAACAGAACTTATATCAGTATTATAGTTTAAGTCTTTAAACATACCTATAAGTTCTTCATCAGAGGCAAGGGGGTCATAGTTTTCCCTTATAGGTAAATGAAGTGCATTATTAACCGTGGTATGAGTAATAGTATAGTCTGTGTTTTCATACCTGAAACATACCTGTGGAGAGTCATCACTTTCATCAGTGATTGTTGCAGTGCTCCACATGGTTGATATTACTTCTGCAGCTTGGATGGGAGCTTCATAAATGGCGCATTGTAGTGGAGAGTTCTTTAGGAAATCCACAAAGGGGTAGTATTTTGCTTCAAAATCATATTTATCAGCCACCCCTGCATGGTTAGTCTTGATAAAATCGAACTAACCAAACTTGAAGCACACTGTTTTTGCCGCCATTGAAGAGATCTGTAAACTTGTGAAGAAAGCTCAAGGCGAGATTAAATTGTAGAGTATTTGAGAGAGAAATCAAATTGCAGAGTTTGATACTTGTGATTACAAACGTTTTTGAAATTACTTTTATTAAAGTATGAGAGACGTTTGCTATTCAAAGATCATGGGTAACTACCATTTTACCCTTTTTCAGAGATTGCCCTAATCTTTGATTGACCCGTGTGATAAGAGATTGACCCGATTAATCTCCGATGAAGTAATTACTCATCGGGGACTAAGGTAATCTCCGATGAAGTAACTCATCGGGGACTAATGTAATCTCCGAT
>CM025786.1:52128002-52146402 GCA_014636745.2 Centella asiatica | reverse complement strand
CCTCTGACAAGGGGAAAGCAAAGATGATAAGCTGCTAAGTGTTTATCTTTTTGATAGAACTGATGAAGGAAAGAAAGGAATGAATGAAGGAAAGAAGGAAGACGTTTGAAGAGTCGATGAGATTTATTTTGTTATTAGGAAATGATGTAATAGCTTCCGCTATAATTACTTAATTCTTGGGTTGTAATAACTCTTAAATGCTGTTTTTATTCAGTATTTATTTGGGAATGGATGAATAGTTATCTTTACCTTCTTATGATGATGCCCTAGTCCGGTATGGGATTATGGGGTCGTCACAGAAATTCTTCACAAATCTTCTATAAAAAGAAGCAAGTCCATGAAAAGATCTTACTGCCGTCACTGTGGTAGGTACTGGCCAGGACTTAATAGCTTCCACTTTTGATGGATCAACTGAAACTCCATCCCCAGAAACTATGTAACCTAGGAAGGTCACACTAGGCACCAAGAAGTAACACTTTTCTAACTTGGCGTATAGATTTTGCTTCCTCAACACTTCAAACACTGATCTTAAATGTACAAAATGTTCTTCCTTGTTATTGCTGTAGATCAGTATGTCATCTAAGTACACCATAACAGACTTCCCCAAGAAAGGTTTTAGTACTTCATTCATCAGCTTCATGAAAGTACTTGGTGCATTACTCAGATCGAAAGGCAGGACCAACCATTCCTACAAACCTACCTTTATTTTGAACGCTGTCTTCCTCTCATCGTCTTCCCTCGTTCTAATTTGATGATACCCACTACGAAAGTTGCTCTTTGTTTCAGCTTCAAAAATTGCCTTCTTTGATGATTAAAAATATCAAAGAATCTAAAACCAATGGAATTAAGAAATTTCTTTTTCTTCTTAAGAAATATAAAGAAGAATGAATAAGGGTAGAATTTTTAATATTGGATGCTCCTCTTGAATAGAGAAAAGAGAAACATCAATGTGACACCCTATGTGCATTAAGTGACAGGTTGATCATTGATCAGAGCCTGTTTCTTCTTCTTCTTTTGAGACGTATTTATAGATGTGATCGTTGTAGACTCAAATACATGTGTCCTTGGAGGTGGACTATTTTCAATAGATACAGCCTTTTGAGAGGTTGTACCTAGAAAAGTGCTTTTTCCTTTTAGAACTTAATATCCTTTTGAGAGTATATTAAGCAGTCTCCAAGGGTTCTCATTGTTCCTTATTTCTTCCTCATAACATTCTCTAAATGCTCACCCTCCCCCTCAGCTAATGCTGGTGGTGATTGTTTTGTTTTTACAACCTTTTTCTTTTGAGAGATAGAGGAGGTGGCTTTTGAAATAGACTTGTGTTTAGAGGGTTTTGCTATTTGGGTAGAAGGAGTTGGTTCATTACTAACATCCTTCATTGTAGCAGAATTAGAAGAAGTAAAGAATAATATAGTAGAGAGTTAAGACAATACCTAAAACAGCTATGACAAGATCCTTAAATAGAAAAAGAATATTAATCATAGGGAATCCTGCATAGTATATTAGTTTCTCTACTATATATATATAAACAGTAGTTAATTATCTGCCAACAATTAAGCAAATGTAGGATAATTAGCCACTGCTGCAATATCATTAGGTAATAATTATCCTTTAAAAAGAATACTTATTGACTAATGCTTTTCAGTGTTATTATCTTTATGAACAATTAATTTTGTCAAAAGATAATTACAACTGCTTCAATCAGCTGTTAATTAGTCTCTGGTATCGAAGTCATCAGAAAATAATTAACTACTGCTGCAATATCATTAGATAATAATTATCCTTTAAAAAGAATACTTATTGACTAATGTTTTTCAGTGTTATTATCTTTATGAACAATTAATTTTGTCAAAAGATAATTACAAATGCTTCAATCAGCTGTTAATTAGTCTTTGGTATCTAAGTCATCAGAAAATAATTAACTACTGCTGCAAAATCAGTCTTGCACAAAATTTTCAAAGAATCTTATTCACCAAAATTGAGCATACCTAGTTCACTTACCAACCTGTTAAAGGTGGCTTCATCCAATGGTTTGGTGAATATGTCTGTAAGCTGCTTCTCAGTTGGAACAAAATTAAGTTCCACTGTACCATTCATCACATGTTCTCTGATGAAGTGGTATCTGATGTCTATGTGCTTTGTTCTAGAGTGTTGCACAGGATTCTCTGTAATGGAAATGGCACTTGTGTTGTCACAATAAATAGTAATATGATTGTACATCATACCATAGTCCATCAGTTGATTTTTCATCCATAAGATTTGAGCACAACAACTCCCAGTAGCAATGTATTTTGCTTCAGCTTTTGAGGTTGACACAGAATGTTGTTTCTTGCTAAACCATGATACTAGTTTGCTTCCAAGAAATTGACAGCTTCCTGTTGTGCTTTTCCTTTCTAATTGGCAACCTGCATAATCTGCATCTGAATAGCCTATTAGATCAAATCCAGAATCTCTAGGATACCAAATTCCAATATTTGGAGTACCCTTGAGATATCTGAATATTCTTTTAACTGCAATCAGATAAGATTCTCTAGGATCTTATTGGAATCTTGCACATAAACAAGTTGAAAGCATTATATCAGGTCTACTTGCAGTGAGATATAAAAGAGAGCCTATCATTCCTCTATAACTTCAAACATCAACCTTTTTACCAATTGAGTCTTTGTCAAGTTTAGTGGCTGCTGCCATGGGAGTTTTAGAAATTGCAACATCTTGTAAATTAAATTTCTTTAAAAGGTCTTTTAAATATTTTGTTTGACTAATGAAAATTCCATCAGTGGTTTGTTTAACCTGTAAACCTAAAAAGAAAGTTAAATTTCCTATCATGCTCATTTCATATCTACTTTGCATGAGTTTAGAAAACTTAGAACATAAGTTCTCATTTGTAGAACCAAATATAATATCATCAACATAGACTTGAACAAGTATAATGTGACTAGCATGTTTTCTGTAAAATAAAGTTTTATCTATGATACCTCTAGAAAATTTATTATCAATTAAAAACTGAGATAGAGTATCATACCATGCTCTTGGTGCTTGTTTAAGTCTGTAGAGTGCTTTGTCTAACCTGTAGACATGATTTGGAAACTTCTGATCTTCAAAGCCAGGAGGTTGTTGGACATACACCTCTTCTTGTATTTTTCCATTTAGAAAAGCACTCTTTACATCCATCTAGTACACTTTAAAATTTGCATGAACAGCATATGCAAGAAATATTCTGATGGCTTCCAATCTAGCTACTGGTGCAAAGGTTTCATCATAGTCAATTCCTTCTTCTTGTGAATAACCTTGTGCAACCAGTCTGGCCTTATTTCTTGTCACAGTACCATCTTCATCCAGCTTGTTTCTGAAGATCCATTTAGTACCAGTGATTGATTTATTCTTTGGTTTTGGTACTAGTCTCCAGACTTTGTTTCTTTCAAACTGATTGAGTTCCTCTTGCATAGCAATTACCCAATCAGCATCTTGTAATGCCTCCTCAACCTTCTTATGCTCAATCTTCGATAAAAAGTTGAGGTATAGGCATTCATTCTGAGTAGCACTTCTTGTTGACACACCTTTAGTTGGATCTCCTATTATTTGATCCATAGGATGATCTCTTTTCCATTTTATTTGTGGAGGTAAACTTCTTGAAGAGGAAGCTTTTTGATTATAGTTTCCTTCATGGTGTTCAGTGCTCTCAGCTTCATTGAAAACTCCCCCTGAATTAGTGCTCAGATCAGGGTTTAAGTTTTCCCCTGATGGTGCATTTCCTAATGAAGCTTCTAGATGACTTGAATTCTCATCAGGGATTACTAGATTTTCCATTGATTTGCACACATCAGCTTCATCATTTAATGAGTCAATTTCAGCATCTGTTGACTCATATTCATTTTCAAACCTTAGTTTGTCATGGCTTCCTTTTGCATTATCATTCATTCCTTCAATCTTTTTATCATCAAAGGCTACATGAACTGATTGCATAACAATGCGGAGTCTAAGGTTGTAAACTCTATATGTTTTGCTTGTTAAAGAATACCCTAGGAAAATTGCCTCATCAGCTTTGGCATCAAATTTTCCTAAGTTTTCTCCTTGACTTTTGAGAACAAAGCATCTGCAACCAAATACATGAAGAAACTTAAGTGTAGGTTTTCTACCTGTCATGAGCTCATAAGGAGTCTTTTGATGAGCTTTTACAATAATTGATCTGTTCTGAGTGAAGCAAGCAGTAGAGATAGCTTCAGCCTAGAAGTAGGTAGGTAACTTAGCTTCTTCAAGCATGGTTCTTGCAACTTCAATCAAGGTCCTATTTTTTCTTTCAACAACTCCATTTTGTTGAGGAGTTCTAGGAGCTGAAAATGTATGTGAAATGCCTTTTTCCATACAAAACATTTCCACTGTTGAATTCTTGAATTCAGTCTCATTATCACTTCTTAAGGCCTTGACTTTCTCTCCAACTTCAAGTTTTATTCTTTTAATATGATTAATGATCATCTGGGGAGCTTCATCCTTGGTATGTAGATATTTAACCCATGAGTATCTTGAGTAGTCATCAACAATTACAAATGCATACCTTTTTCTGGATATTGACATAACATTAATAGGACCAAATAAATCCATGTGAATTAGATGAATTGGTCTTGTTATTGTTGATGCTTCTTTGCTTTTGAAGGAAATTTTCTTTTGTTTTCCCTTCTGACAAGATCCACAAAGACCATCTTGAGAAAATTCAAGTTGTGGCATTCCTGTCACCAATCCTTTTCTCACCAAACTATTGATAGTCTTGAAGTTTAGGTGAGACAGCTTCTTGTGCCATAGCCAACTTTCATCTGCTAATGCTTTGCTGTAACAATATGTGTAAAGTCCTTCACTTGTAGAGCACAAGTCAGCTATGTATACATTGTCTTTTCTGACTCCAGACAATGTAACATCTCAAGTTTTCCTGTTGCTTATAAGACATTGATCATCCTTAAAGACAACTTGATAGCCTTTGTCACAAAATTGACTAATACTGAGTAGATTGTGCATTAGACCATCAACCAGAGCTACATTTTCAATGATGACATTTCCATGAACTACTTTACCATATCCCATAGTGTATCCAATGCTGTCATCTCCAAAGGATACTTTAGGGCCAACTTTCTCCTCAAACTGTGAGAGCAGGGACTTTTTTCCAGTCATGTGTCTTGAACAGCCACTATCCAAGTACCACAACTGCTGCTTCTTCTTGCCCTGCACACATATGTAAATTAGTTAGATCTTTTAGGAACCCAAGCCTGCTTAGGTTTAGATTTAACAGATTTAATCACAGGTTTACACTTAGTCATTGGTTGTGTATTCTTTTTCTTTTCTTTCCTCTTTTTAGGAGGTGAAAAATCCACCTTGGTCCTAGATGGTTTATGGACAACCTTTGACCTTTGAGGAGATTTTCTCCTTGTGTTATTATAAACATTAGACATTGAGGGATGAACATAACAACAATTTCCACAAGCATTGCAAGCATAATATGGATGTTTAAAATTACCACAATTATAACATGACATATATTGAGGTGATGCAATGTATGGACAAAGAGCTGCAATTGAAACAGAAGGAGCATGCATGTTATTAGTAATTTTTGTGCATTTAAAAGCAAGGTGGTTGGAGTTCCCACACTTGGTGCATGTCTTCCTAGGTGCATTAGGCATTCTTGCATAATTACTGTATTTATTAATACCTAATTTGCCATTCTTGTTTCTCTTAGGCTTAGATATTGGACTGCTTTTTAGCTTTTCTTTTAAATGATTGTTAGAAAGCAAACCAACATTTTTAGTAACCTTTTTCTCTAGCTCAGGTTCCAAGGTTTTCTTTACAAAAGTTGAATTTTTACCTTTAGAATTTTCACCTTTTTCAGTCTTAGTAGGTTTAACAAATTTGATTGGTTTTAATTTTCCTACTGATTTAGGCTCTGAGCTAGCTTCTGATTCTTTATCAGTGGTGATGGGTTGTTCACCAACTGATACAATAATGGGCACATCTGAGTATCCTAATCCAGCTTTTTGATTAGGATTTTGTGAGTTTAAAAGATCCTGCACTTTGTGTGAGGGTTGTGTCCATTGTTTTATTTTATCTTGTTCAACCTTAAGTTTTTCAACTAGATACACTTCTCTTTTTAAGGCATTGTCAAGATGTCTCTTAGCATTAAGAGCTTTTGTTTTGGCCTCTTCTAGGATTAACAAATCAGATTCTAGTAAAGTATTTCTTTTAGAAATAATATTATTGGTCTCAGTAATCCTATTGTTTTCTTTTGTAAGAGATCTTAAACTAGCATGCAAGTCATAAATCTCTTTGGCCATTTCTTGAATGGTGGCATCACATTCAACTTTAGAAATTGAAGAAATATTGAAGTTATGTACCTTAGATGGTGATGAGTTTTGTGATTCAGCTTCTCCTTCAGAATTGCTTGAAGATTTAGCCATTAAAGCCAAATTTACAAATTCTTCCTCAGCATCAGATTCATCTGAATCTACCCAGTCCTTGCCTTCAGCTATGAATGCCTTTCCCTTTTTCTTGAGAAGATCAAAGTACTTCTTTTTGTAATCTACTTGATCATCCTTGAAGTCTTTCTTTTTCTCAGTGCTGGGTTTCTTGCATTCACTGGCAAAGTGACCAAACTCATTGCAGTTATAACACCTGATTTTAGATTTGTCAATCAAGGTTGATTGACTTGGCTTGACAGAAGTAGATGTTGATGTTGATGAGCTTTTCCTGGATTTCCTCCCTCTTTGAAATCTCAGGTTTTTGAATCTTCTCGCAATGTAAGCCAAGCTTTCATCAATTTCATCTAGCTCCTCAGGTGTGTAGCTTCTAACTTCATTTTCTTCAAACTCACTCTCTTCTTCTTCCTCATCATTGGAATCTTCTTTCTTAATGGAAACTTTCATGTGTCCACTAAGCTTCTTTTTCTTCAGCTCTGCAATCAAAGTAACAGATTTATCTTTGGAGTGTTGCTTATTCCATTAATGGATTCCATATATCTCATCTAGTGTTAGAAGACCTAGATCTTTGTTGGCTTTTCTAATTGCAGTAGTCTTTGGATCCCAATGTCTGGGAAGAGCTCTTATAAATCTGTGATTCACTTGAAGCACAGAATACTCCTGGCCATAGGTAGATAAATCATTAATTAATTGGATGAATCTCTCATATAGATCATCAAGAGATTCACCATCCTTGGCAGTAAACAACTCATATTATTGAATTAGCAAGAGTTGCTTATTCAGCTTGATTTGGTCATTTCCTTCACAAAGGACAGTGAACTTGTCCCAAACCTCCTTTGATGTTTTGCACTTCATAACTTTGTATAGCATGTTGTTATCAAGTGCTGTGATAAGGATATCTTTGACCTTTTTATCCTTGGCAGCCTTTTCCTTTTCTGATTGAGTATATTCTTTTGGAGTTTTTGCTTCATACTTGTCAAGTGCAGTAACTCCATCAGAGGTGATGCCAAGAACAAGCTTCTTTATTTCTGTAGGACCTTTTTCAATAATCTCTAAGTATTGGTCATCTTTTGCATCAAGATAACTCAAGATCCTTTGTTTCCAGAATGAGTATTCACCCTTTCTGAGTTGTGGAACTCTGGTGTTGTCCTTCGAATTACTCATGATCTCTAGATTGAATTATTCTAGAACTGCTCTGATACCAATTGTTTGTCCCGTGTGAGTAATTGTAGAAGGGGGGTTGAATACAATTACAAACTTTTCTTCAAAACTAAACTGTCAAGAATAGTTACAAATCTTTACTGAAATAATACAACAATAGAAATAGTAAAGTGAAATTACAATATATAAATTGTAATCAACAATAAAGAATGATATTGTTAATTAAATTGAATTCTTTACAATTTCTTCTGTTAAAAAAAAACAGCTTCTCAAGTTGTTATAACTTGCTTCTTTTTTTGTAAAACTAATTACAGCTGCTAACTCTCTATGTGTATGGAAGTGTAGTTCTGAGAGATATGTGATCTAAGATGAAATATATTCTTCTTGTTGGTTTTCAGTTCTCAGATATTCACTATTTTTGATTCTTTACCTCAGCTGCTCTATGTCTATTTATAGGCACAGCTTCCATGTACTCCAAGCTTCTATTCTGAGTTGTTTACCAAAAATATCTCTATAGTTTATTGGTACTTGCAGCTCTGTCACACAACTTTCTTCATTATTCAGCCTTCCTTTGATGCCAGCCTGTTTATGTGACTTTTCTAGTGTATATTCACTGTACCAACTTCCATGTTTCTTCTTAGAGTTCCCAATATAAGATATCAGCAGAATATATCTTATCTTTGTGGGCTTCTCTGGACATAATTAGTCCAGCTTCAATGAATCTTCTTGCTTCAAGTTGTTATAAGTTGTCTTCTGCAGTATTTCAACTTGCTGTTTTGCAGGTTTCATGCTTGTGGCTTTGCAGGTTTCATGCTTGCAACTTGATGTGTGTGTGTGTGTGTGTATAACTTATTTCCTTGAAGCTTCCTTGGTAGCCAATCTCTCCTTATTGGACAACCATCCTTATCTTTATTTCCACCGCCTTTAGTCATATGCCGTCCTTTATGTCAGTGGAAATTTATTCTCTGATGGATAGTCTCTGGTTGCTTCAACATTAGTCTCTGATGAACAAACAGTTAGTCTCTGATAGACCAAAAACTTAGTCTCTGACAGTTCAAAAACTTAGTCTCTGATAGTTCAAAAACTTAGTCTCCAACAGCCAAAAAACATAGTCTCTGACAGACAAAAAAACTTAGTCTCTGACAGCCAAAATCTTAGTCTCCAACAGCCAAAAAACTTAGTCTCCGACAGCCAAAATCTTAGTCTCCGACAGCCAAAATCTTAGTCTCCGACAGCCAAAAAACTTAGTCTCTGACAGACTCTTAGTCTCCGATAGACAAAAGCTTAGTCTCCGACAGGCAAAAACTTAGTCTCCGATAGACAAAAACTTAGTCTCCGATAGACTAATTTTGCTTGATCAACTTTGACATTTGTTGAACTCTCCAAGTGCATTCATTGTAGTCTCTGATGCTTTCCTGCAGTTTCTTGATAGTAGATTCTCAAAGTGCATTACTACAGGTATTTGTACATTTACAAAATTTAACAATTCTAAGTGTTATACATCATCATCAAATGCTATAATTCCTAACATAGGCCTAAAAAGAAATTTAGTTCACCCATCATGCTCATCTCATATTTATTTTTCATCAGTTTTGAGAATTTAGAACATAACTTCTCATTAGTAAAACCAAATATGATGTCATCTACATAGAGTTGAACAAGTATTATGTCACCAGCATATTTTGTATGAAAAAGGGTTTTATCTACAATACCTCTTGTGAAATGATTTTTAAGTAAAAATTGAGATAAAGTATCATACCATGCTCTTAGTGCTTGTTTAAGTCCATAGAGTGCTTTATCTAACCTGTAAACATGATTGGGAAATTTATGTTAAAGCTAGGAGGTTGTTGGACATACACCTCTTCTTGTAGTTTCCCATTCAGAAAGGCACTCTTTACATCTATCTGGTACACTTTAAAATTTTCATGAACAACATAGGTAAGGAATATACTGATTACTTCAACTCTTGCTACTGGTGCAAAGGTTTCATCATAGTCATTCCCTTCTTCTTGTGAATAACCTTTTGCAACCAGTCTAACATTGTTCCTTATCACTATACAAGCTTCATCAAGCTTGTTTCTGAAGACCCATTTAGTACCAATTATTGATTTGTTCTTTAGTTTTGGCACTAGTCTCCAGACCTTATTTCTTACAAATTGATTGAGCTCCTCCTACATAGCAATCACCTAATAAACATCTTGTAATGCCTTCTCAACCATTTTAGGTTCAATCTTTGACAGAAAGTTGAGGTATAGGCATTCATTCTGAGTAGCACTTCTTGTTGTCGTACCATCAGTTGGATATCCTATAATCTACTCCATATGATGATCTCTTGTCCATTTTGTCTATGGAGAAAATCTTCTTGAAAAAGAAGATTCATTTGTTTCTTATCCTCCATGGTGTAGAGTGCTTTCAGCTTCTTGAGAAGCTCCCCCTGAATCAATGGATATTTCTAGATTGGAGTTTAAGATATCCCCTGATTCATTATCCACTGACTGTGGATTATCCCCTGATGCAGTGCCATTATCCACTGATATTGCATTTTCCTCTAATAAGGCTTCCTCAACAAGTATTGAAATTATCCACTGACAAGGGAGCTTCGTGGGGTTCAACCTCATCATCTAAAGAGTCTAGAAGATCCACTTCATCTTCATTCTCAAACCATAGGATCTCATGATTTCCTTCATCTTGCATTCCAATTATTTTTTTTATCATCAAATGTAACATGAATAGATTCCACTACAGTGTTCAACCTAAGGTTATAGACTCTGTATGCTTTGCTTGTTAGAGAATAACCTAGAAAAATTGTTTCATCAGCTTTAGGTTTAAATTTTTCTAAGTTTTCACTTTGACATCTTAGCACAAAGCATCTGCCACCAAATACATGAAACAATTTAACATTAGGTTTCTTGCCTGTCATTAGCTCATAAGGAGTCTTGTTCTGAGCTTTGTTGCTTAAGGACCTATTTTGAGTGAAACATGCAGTTAAAATTGTTTCGACCCAAAAATAGGTAGGCAGCTTGGCTTCTTCAGGCATGGTTCTGGTAGCTTCAATTAGAGTTCTATTTTTCCTCTTAACTACTCCATTTTGTTGAGGGGTTCTTGGAGCAAAAAATGTGTGAGATATTCATTTTTCCACACAAACACATTCAACTTTGGAGTTCTTGAATTCTGTTCCATTATTAATTCCTAGAACTCTAACAGTCAGCCCAGATTTAGTTTGAACTTTCCTGATGTGATCAATTACCAACTGAGTTGCTTCATTCTTGGCATGCTGAGATTTTACCCATGTGTATCTCATGAAATCATCAACTGTCACCAGAGCATATCTTTTCTTTGAGATATACATAATGTTTACTAGTCCAAATAGATCCATATGAAGTAGTTGCATTGGACTTGTAATTGATGATATCTTTTTGCTCCTGAAGGAAGTCTTCTTTTGCTTCCCTTTCTGACAAGCTCCACACAAACAAACTTGAGTGAATTCTAGTTGTGGAAGTCCTGTCACTAATCCTTTCTTCACTAGAGTGTTAATTGTCTTGAAGTTCAGGTGAGAAAGCTTCTTGTGCCATAGCCAACTTTCTTCTACTGATGTTTTACTATAAAAGCATGTAGATTTATCTTTACTTGATGAGCCAAAGTCAACTATGTAGAGGTTACCTTTCCTAACTCTAGTTAGAGCTATTTTTCTATCTTTGTTGTTACTATCAAACATTGTTCATCCTTGAAAGTAACATGATAACCTCTGTCACACAGTTGACTAATACTAACCAAGTTATGTTTAAGACCATCAACTAGTGCTACACTTTCCAAGATGACATCTCTATTTGTGATTTTACCATATCCCAAGCTATATCCTTTGTTGTCATCTCCAAAGGAAACTCTTGGACTAGGTTTGTCCTCATACTGTGTCAACAGGGTCTTATTTCCAGTCATGTATTTTTAACAGTCACTGTCCAAGAACCAAACTTGTTTACTCATGCCCTACACACAGTAAACACCTAAGTTAATTTTGGAACCCAAATTTGCTTGGGTCCTTTGACATTATAGAAGTTAACTTAGATGTAATTAAAGGTTTTTCAGAATTTTCATGCTTTTTCACCCACTGCATAGAAGAAATTACTTTCTTAGCCTTAGTGCTTCAGATTTTACCATTAACTTTTTAAGAGGTTTTTCATAACTATTTTTAACCATTTTAGCATGCAATTGATTCTTAATAGTTAATGTCTTCTTCTCAGGGGATGGTTGTCTAGCATGCATGTTCCTAGGTGTATTTTGACATTTAAAATCAAGGTGGTTAGGATTTCCCCACTTCCAACATACTTTCCAAGGAGCATTAATGATAGGAGAATAGTTAGAGAACTTGTTAATTCCCTCCTTACCATTTCTGTTCTTATTCAGATTATTATCCCCTGATGAGTGAATCAACTTTCTATTCCCTAATAAGTCAATTTTCGTCTAATTGGAGCTTTTGGCTCTTGACTCATTTAACTTCTTTTCTAGTCAAATCACTCTTTGTTTTAGCACCTTCTCCTTGGTCTTTTCCTCTGTAGCTTTTGCATTAACAAATTTTAATTTCTTAAGAGGGTGGACAGTAGCTGTAGGAGTACTCTTACTAGTGCTAGCCTCACTAGTTCCAGTGATTGGCAACTCCTCAACCACTAGATGTTTTTGCTGGACCTTATTATAGCCTAGTCCCTCAGTCTGACTAGTATTATATTTTTCAATGGTTTCCCTCACTATCTTGGAGGAATTGGTCCATTCCTTTATGAGATCTTACTCTTCTTTTAGTTTGGCCCTAAGCTATTGTTCTATTTCAAGAGCACAAGCAAGTCTCTCCTTGGTTTTCCTGCACTCTTCTCTAACATCTTCTAGCTTAATTAGCTCAGTCTCTAGTAAGGAATACTTAGTCACTAATAAATCATTAGCCTTTTGAATTCTTTCATTCTCCTTTACTGAACACCTTAATGTAGCATACAGGTTGTAAATTTCAGTTGACATTTCTTTTATTTTTAATTTACAATCTAAAAGAGACATGTTAGAGGGATTAGGTTTTACCTTAGTTCCCTGAGACAACTTGTTGGATCCAGATGATGTTCCATCAAATGATATTGCCATAAGTGCAAGATTGATAAATTGCTCATTATCTGATTGGTCTGAATCAGCCTAATCCTTTCCCTCTGTAATGAATGCTTTATTTTTCTTGTTGATGACTTCAAAGTATTTTTTTTGTAGCAGTCATCATCCTTCTTGACTTCTCTAGTTTGTTTGACAGACTTTTTCTTGTTACATTCATTTGCAAAGTGTTTAGACTTTTGACGGTTGTAGCATTTGATCTTTGATCTCTTAATAGCACCAGAGTGGACATGCTTCCTTATTGGTGCTTTCTTTCTAAAGTCTTTTCCCTTCTTAAATCTTAGCTTTTTGAATTTTCTTGCCAAGAAGGCCATGACTTCATCAACAGCCTCTTGTTCCTTTGGAGTATACATTTCTTCATCTTCACTATCTATACTCTCAGCTCTACTTGTCTCAGCTTCACTTTTCTCTTCAATGGGAACTGCCTTCCCATGAAGCTTCTTGCTCAAACTCTCAGCCACAAGTGCCACTAATTTTTCATTTTTATGGCCTTCACTTAGACTTTCTCTTTGTTGAACCTCTAACTCATAAGTTTTGAGGTTCCCATAAAGCTTCTCTAAGGATATTGAGCTCATATCCTTGGCTTCCCTTATGGTTGTCGTTTTGGCATCCCAGCTCTTTGGCAATGCCTTAATAAATTTCAGATTTACATCCTTGTTGGCATAAGTTTTGCCAAAGATACTCAAGTCATTGATTAACCTGTTGAATCTATCGAATAAGATTGTTAGAGGCTCACCATGTTTGCTTGTGAATAGCTCATACTGTTGGATCAACAAGGACTGCTTGTTTTCCCTCACTTCCTCAGTCCCTTCATACAACACTTGTATTGTCTCTTAGACTTCTTTGGCAAACTCACAATTAATAACACTTTTAAACATGTCATTGTCCAAACCATTATAGAGAATGGTCAAAACTTTAGCATCCTTCATGGAGTCTTCCTTTTCTTCAATCGTCATGTCTTTTAGGAGTTTGGGGATTGAATGTTCATGGACTACTTGGCCATTTATTATTGCCAAGTGAACAAACTTCATTGGTTTAGGAGGTCCTTCTTCCAAGATTTTTATAAAGGAAGGATCTGTAGATTTGAGATGCATGTACATCCTTCTCTTCCATAAGAAATACTCCTCCATCAGCAACAGTGGGATCTTCACATTTCCACTTTTGTTACACATCATGATCGTCTAGTATGTATGTCCACTAGAGTGCTCTGATACTAGTTTCCCGGATGGGTAATTGTGTGTGTGTGTGTGGGGGGGGGGGGGGGGGGGAAAAAAATTCACAAATTTTTTGCCCAATGTAAAGATCACAATATAATCTAAAAATATATTGCAGATTGTATTGATCAATAAAGAATAGATATTATTGATTTTGGAATCTGAAACTACAATCTAGTTATCAAAATTGATACCAGCTTCTGAAATGTGTTCAAGTATGAACAACTGTTATCCAGAAATGACATTCTAGCTTCTCAAGTTATGAATTCTCAAATTCTATGAATTTGTTGCGTCAGATTACAGAGTCTATGAATTCTTTTTGTATTTGTTTTTTTTCCTATATATATCTGATGTAATATGTGTTGTGTACATATAGTGACTTGTGTACTATCCATACAACTTCCTTTTCTGATCTTTTCTACTTTTCAACAACTACACTAATCAATTAAAGCAACTTCTCTTTATCAACAGTTGTAACAACTTTGTTACCTAACATCTCTATTAAGTCACATCACTATTACAAAATATCTTAGCTTTCACAAATCAGCTTCCCAACCTTGCAAATCCAAATTTAACTTTGTTATGGATCTTTGGTCGCCTTCTAATGTTGGAGTGTATGCCCTAAGAGCAAATTATTTGAAAATTGTCATGGCACACTTGTACTTATGTTTTGATTTAATAAATAATGTTTAGTTTATTATACTTTAATTTACTGTGTGATATAATTGTTAAGCTAATAAACATCCCTAGAATAATTAATATAGACTATATTGGTTCAAGTATGTTACTTGGAACATGAGATCATATAGTTGTAATATGTATCAATATTCTTAAACATCCCTAGTCAACTATTATTGTTAATGGGACAATAATGATACATTGAGACTAGTATGTGGGTTGACTGATGACCTAATCTCGTTGGCCATAGATATGTGAGATATCAAGTCAATACAGAGGTACATGTTAGAGAACATTGTACTAGATTGACCCACCATGAGAATTCTAGATATATGTGAAGTGTCATAATATATTCTCATAGTGACAATGATATAATGGTCCTTTGACTTGAAGTCATTACATTTCTACACGAAGATTCATATGGTTTGATATCACCAAAAGTCATCTTTAACCGGACTGACCATAAAGGTGACTGTTTGCTATATTATGAGTCGTGTGAAGAATGTGAATGATCTAGATGAGATTTGTCCCTCCTATGTATATTAGGAGCGATATCCTTAGGTCTCTTGATTGAGTAGAATTATGAAATGCTTGGTCATGCTCAAATAGTGATTTGTCTATTATAGTTTACTCATCGATAAAGAAAATAAAGATTACATTATAAAGAGAATGGCATACTTCATGCCTTGAGTTTAATCTTGGATATCAAGGGCAAAAGGAATTATATTGCATTGAAACATTGGTCACAAGAAAAGGTTATGTTGAATTACCAACATTATAATTACTTGGGTAACAGTGATGTATTACTAGATGTCGCTCACTGTTTATAATTTTATAATATGATTATAAAATTATTGGCAACGTAATAATAATCTATAGGGTCTCACACTAAGAGCATAATTAAAAGGAGAATTAATTTGGATATTAAATTTTAAATAAGTGAATATGATTGGCTTATTTAAAATTGTAGTTGATAATTAATACTAGTAATTGTCTTAGTCAATTGTAACAGCCACTGCACAGTATTAAATGTTAATAGCTGCTTACAAGAGGTGGTTAGTCACCTCTGTCCAGGTTCATTGTATCTAGAGACACCTTTGTCCAGGTTCATTATATTTAGACACACCTCTGCCCAGGTTAATTGTATCTAGTCACCTCTATCTAGATTCATTGAATCTATATATATATATATAATATATATGAAGATCTATTGGTTGAAAGGGGTGGTGGAAGAGGAGGTTAGCCACATATGTCTAGGTTCATTGAATCTAAATATATATATATATATATATATATATATATATATATGATATATATGATGATCTATTGGTTGAAAAGGGTGGTGGAAGACGAGGTTAGTTGCCTATAAATACTCCTCTTCGTCTTATCTCCTTCATGAGATATGTTTAACATATACATAGATAAAGAGTTCTTTCTTATGCTCTATATAGCAAAGAGTAGAGAAGAAAAAAATAGACCAAACAAAGAGAGTGCGATAAAAGCTGTAATTTGATTTTTTTTTTGGCTAGTACCATATAAGGGAAGTCATTCATCTCCTTGGTTGAGTTATATACGCTTGAGTGTATACCTGTAGAGGTTTGGTTCAATTGGATTGAGCTTGTGGTTCATCACTATTGTGAAGACCCATAATTTTAGATAGGAATAAAGTGTAAATATAATTTATTCCTATGATGAATGAATATTTAATGTATGAGTTCTATATCAATGTGATGTCTAAAATAATCGATTATTATAAGTTGGTGTACGACTAGTCCACCAACAGTAAAATGAATATATTAATCTCAATCTTTAAATGAGTATTTTTTATGAGGCTTGGTGAAACAATGCCAAGGCCTCGGAAACCTTCAAGGATCATTGAGGATTCACTGATGACACACAACATGTGATCCTCCTTGAAGAAAGACAAGTATACACCTAAGTATAATTTTCTCAAAATATCCATCGGGGGCTAAACCCGTGGATCTGCTAACCATATAGTACACAGCTGGCCAAACTGGACTGCATGATCCCTCTTATGCAGACTACATAGTCACTTATCATTCCTCTAGGTCAGGCGAAGAACACATCAACACCTTTCCTTTCCTCTTGCCAACCATGTGGCATAACCCATTTAAGGGACATCATTCTCATTCGTTTGCACAGATATAAGATTGTAACATAGCTGAAATTCAAAGCTCATTTATATCCATGCATCATCATTCATATCATGCTAGCGGAATTTAAAGCATAGCATGCTCATTTATTAAAAAAACAATTTAAAACATAACTCAAGCCTTGCACGCATATCGAATCAAATGATAATGCGTTAACTGAAATAAACATCAGATTGAATGTATATACTTGCATCAACTTGCAATTAAACATAAGATTGTGAGTATACTTGTCTCGGTCCTTTGCACTCAATCAAATTTAATTTACTCGTGAGTGGAAAATTCTGTAAGAATATACATATCACAAGATAAATTAAATATCTTGGTTAAAGTATGAGAGAAAATGCACATGTGATGTCCTTAACTTTTAACGTCTCAATTTGATATAAAAGTTGTTGGGGTTAAGTGTGAAGACCCGGATTTGTAAATAAATTCCGTTATGAAATTTAATTATTTTAGCTTATTTTTCTTCATGAAAATTATTTTCTTATAAGTTGTGAATATTGAAATTATATTTTCTTATGAAAAATTTATCTACAATGTGATGTCCAAAAGATTTTTTTAAATGATTTTGTAAAGCTCATGAGGTTATAAGTTGTTCTACCCTTAAAGGAGTGTTTCGCGGGAATGCCTCGGGTAGCTACAGTACCCGTCTTCTTTTTTCTAAATACTCCACTGCTGGGGGGAACAGCAGCATTAAATGCTCATCATCCCTATCATTACCCTAGAGTCGGCTATGAAAGATGACCGATGGACACAGCAGCCGTTTCAACCACTCTTTCCTTCTTTAGTCATTTCCTTTCTTTTCATAGCCAACGGCTGAGATCAAGTTGATCCGACGGTCCTTGTTGTTCAATCAAGTGATAAATATACACATCACGCTGTTGTAACCCTGATTCTACCTTTCTAAACTTCCATCAAACTTAAATTTAATTTTCGAGATAGCAGTTCTTCTTGAAGGATAAACCGGAGCATTTATTTCCTTCCTACAGTAAGGAGGTAAGAGCATCTCATTTAAGTCTTCCTATATTTCTTGCATCTCTGCTCTACCTACCACATTTAATACCATGTTCATTTATTTTCAAAAGTATGACTTAATGCATATTCTAACGATCAGAGTTAATGTCATTTATTTCAAGTTGTCTAAAATGGGTGTAGTGTTGTTGACAACCACCTGGTGGACAAACCTTTAACTACCAAACATTCTTTTGTCAGTAGTTGCAACCTCATGCTTGAGTATTCTTTAACCTGATTTTTAACCCAAAACCGTGTTTAGGATGGCATGCAGACCATAGGAAATGTTACGTATCACTGAGAGAATGATGAGTTTTGACCTAAGTGTGGTTATGGTTGAGGGCACCACACATGAAGGAGCGAGGAAGACGACCCTGTATCTGAGACAGACCTTAACCTAGTCTCTGACGGGTTTGAATTAGTCTCTGATCTTGTAAAATAATCCCCGATGGGTTATTAATCCCCGATGGGTTGATAATCCCCGATGGGTTATTAATCCCCGATGGGTTGATAATCCCCGATGGGTTATTAATCCCCGATGGGTTGATAATCCCCGATGAGTTATTAATCC
>CM025786.1:52116872-52127992 GCA_014636745.2 Centella asiatica | reverse complement strand
GTTATTAATCCCCGATGGGTTGATAATCCCCGATGAGTTATTAATCCTCGATGGGTTATTAGTCTCCGATGAATTAAAGCGTAGTAATTCCCTAATGCGCAGTTTGTTTTAAAACTATAAAATGTTATTTTCATAAATTATTTTAAGATGTTTAAATTGATTTCTTAACCTCAATAGTTTTTATATCAGATTGAGACGTTAAAAGTTAAGGACATCACATGTGCATTTTCCCTCATATTTTAACCCAGATATTAAATTCATCTTGTGATATGTATATTCTTACAGAATTTTCCACTCACGAGTAAATTAAATTTTGGTCGTGAGCAAAGGACTGAGTCAAGTATATTCACAATCTCATGTTTATTTCAGTTTAACGCATTATCATTTGTTCCGATATGCGTAGAAGGTTGGATTTATACTTTAATTGTTCTGATGAATGAGCATGTTATGCTTTTGATTCTGCTAGCATGATATGAATGATGATGCATAGATATAAATGAGCTTTGAATTTCAGCTATGTTTTCAATCTTATATCTGTGCAATGTGAATGTGAATGATGCCCCTTATGGGGGTTATGCCACATGGCTGGCAAGAGGAAAGGAAAGGTGCTGATGTGTTCTTCACCTGACCAAGAGGAAATGTTATTTGACTACGTAGTCACTCAGAGGGATCATGCGGTCCAGCCTGGCCAGCTATGTACTGTATGGTTAGCAGATCCACGGGTGTAGCCCCCGTTGGATATTTGAGAAAGTTATGATCAGGTGTATACCTGACTTTCTTCAAGGGAGGATCACAAGTTGTATATCATCAGTGAATCCTCAAGGATATTTGAAGGTTTTCGAGGTCTTGGCATTGCTTCACCAAGCCTCACAAACAGAATTTGAATTTCTCTTCTTTGATTCCAGATGAAATTCGTTGAATTATTCATGTTTTCCTCTATGTGTATATACTTGCTGGGCGTAAAACGCTCACCCATGTTGAATGTTAATGTCTTGCAGGACAGAAAACTAAAGCTGAACCCTCTGATAAGGGGAAAGCAAAGATGATAAGCTACTAAGTGTTTATCCTTTTGATAGAACTGATGAAGGAAAGAAATGAATGAAGGAAGGAAAGAAGGAAGACGTTTGAAGAGTTAATGAGATTTATTTTATTATTAAGAATTGATGTAATAGCTTCCGCTATAATTACTAAATTCTTGGGTTGTAATAACTCTTAAATGCTGTTTTTATTCAGTATTTATTTATGAATGGATGAATGGTTATGTTTACCTTCTTATGATGATGCCCTAGTCCAGTATGGGATTATGGGGTCGTCACATTAAGAAATCAATTAAAACATCTTAAAATAATTTAAGAAAATAATATTTTATAGTTTCAAAAACAAACTGTGCATCAGGGAATTACTTCACTTTAACTCATCGGAGACTACGGATGACGTCATCAGGGACTAAACTTAGCCTGTCAGAGACTAAGGCTGACGTCATCAGAGACAGTAGTGTCTTCCTCACTCCTCCAAGGGTGGTGTTCGTAACCATAACCATTCTTAGGTCAAAACTCATCATTTTCTCAGTGATACATAACATTTCCTATGGTCTGCATGCCATCCTAGACACGGTTTAGGGTTCAAACTCAGGTTGAAGAATACTCAAACATGGGGTTGTAACTACTGACAAAAGAATGTTTTGGTAGTTAAAGGTTTGTCTACCAGGTGGTTGTCAACATTTTTACACTCATCTTGGGTAGCTTTTTGAAATAAATGACATTAACTCCGGGCGTTAAAACATGCATCAAGTTATACTTTTGGAAATAAATGAACAAGGTATTAAACGTGGTATGTATAACCGAATAAAAGTGTAAGAAATAGAGCAGGACTTTAATGAAATGCTCTTACCTCCTTGGTGGCAAGAAAGAGTTAAAAGCTCTAGTTGTTCTTCCCAAAAGGACAGTTGTTTAGAGAGTAAGTTTGGATTTCGTGGTACACCATATAGAAGTTTATGAAAGTGGGGCAAGGGTTGTACCAACGTGATATATATATGTCACCTGTTTAGCAACAAGGGTCGTCGGATTTATTGGATATAAGTCGTTGGCTATGAAAAGAAAAGAAGTGACTGATGAGAAAAAGTTGGTTGCAACGGCTGCTAGTACCCATCGGTCGTTTATCATAGCCCACTCTATGGTACTGATGGAGGTGATGCACATTAAATGCTACTGTCTCCCCGCAGTAGGTTTTAAAATAAAAATGGGTACTGTAGCTAATCTTGTTCACACTTGGTGAACCCTTTCCCGCGTGAACACACCCTCTCACAAGACAATTCTTGAATGCAATAACCTTTTAAATACTTGAGCTTCAAAATACATTTAAAATCTTTTGGACATCACATTGCCATTGAATTTTTTTTTTAAGAAAATATAATTTCATTATTTATAACCAATAAGGAAATAAACCTTCATGCAGAAAATAAAATAAATCTCATAATCAAAATTTCATTGAGATTTTCGGGTTCTCACACAACTGCTCTAGTTGATTTGCAAGCACTATAAATACATCACCTGAGGTGTAATCCTAGCCTCACTTCCAAAAATTCTCTCTACCTGACACCCACATAAATTTCATTCTTCCTATTCAAAGAGCAGTTGTCCTTTTCAAGAGCGACATGAGTATTCTAATTCCTTCTTTAAAAGCTTAAAGAGGTAAGAGCTTTATACCAATTGTATGCTCTGTTCATTTTGATTTCTGTCCTTATTCATTCATATCATATTGTAAAACACTTTGTTCAAAAAGCATATTTTAAAAACATACCCATAACATCAAGAGTTATCAGTTTTGCATACTAAAAGAAAAGAATAAAGAAAATATTGAAACATACCAACTATACAAACTATATTAACTTCCAAACAGTTCTTATATCAGTAGGTAAAATATCATGCTTATGTCTTAGACAATTAGAGTTCTTGGAGTTTAACAGTGTCCATAGGAATAAGAAAACAATAAGGAATACTCACATTTTCTCTCTCAAACCTCTCTAAAATAGAATAAGGCTTCAAGAGCTGCATGACTTTGCAACTATAAAGGCTACAGTAGGTTTTAGTAGTATTCATTTGCAATTGTGTGTGTGTGTGTAGTGTGAAAAAAAATGATACATACTACATAAAAGATGATGAGGGAAGGCTCTAAGTTAGTTTTATCCATTGATAAACATCATCCATTAATATATGGAAACTCCTATTATATAATAGTGCCAAGTTCTAACTTAGTCTCCGACAGCATGAAATTAGTGTCTGATAGGTTAAATGATAGTCTCCGATAGTATATAAAAATTAGTCTCCGATGAACAATTTTTGTTAGTCTTCGATGAACAATTTTTGTTAGTCTCTAATGAACAAATTTTGTTAGTCACCGATGAACAATTTTGTTAGTCTCCAATGGACCAATTTTTAGTCCCTGACTGTTTTAATTTTATCCTCTAATGATATTATCTACCGATGAGTTTGGTGCTAACTTGATGAGTTTGGCACAGACTTAATGAGATTAACACAAAGCAACTTATCCACCGATGAATTTGGCGATAGCCAAGTGAGTTTGGCGATGGCTTATGAGTTTGGAGACGGCCAAGAGAGTTTGGCGGTAGTCAAAGAGATTACCGACGAGTTTGGCGATGAATAAAATTTATCCACTGATAACTAGTTTATCCACCGACGAGTAAATTATCCACTGATGAGAAATTTATCCCCTGATGGGTGAATCATCCCCTGATGGGTGAATCATCCCCTGATAGGTGAATCATCCCCTGATGGGTGAATTATCCCATGATGAGTGAATTATCCCAGACGAGTAAATTTATTCCTTGACGGGTAAATTTATCCCCTGATGGACCAAAATTTTAACCCCAGATGAATAATATGAATATTTAACAGTCTGAAAAATCATATTTACATTAAAAAGTCTCAATTTCCAACACATCAAATGATTGAATTAAAACATTAAAGAGATAAGAAATGCAAGGACATCAGAGACATCACATATGTACATATTCACATTTATATTCAAAGCATAGATTCTCATGTTATGTTAACATACATATTTTATAGAGGTATTTCACCAAGTAAGTGAATTAGGTTCGCAACTAAAAACAAAGGCAAGTATATTCTCACTCTTATGCTTATTTCAGTTAAACGCATGATCAATTGATTCCACATGCGTATAAGGTTATATGTTTAAATTTCCTTGTGAATTAGAATGCTATTCTTTAATTTCTGTTAGCATGATATGAAAGAAAGTGCATGGATATAACTGAGCTTTGATTTATCAGTTATTTTTCAATATTATATCTGTGCAAATGAGTGAGAATGTTGTGTCCCTTAAATGGGTCATGAGACTATAAGACTTTTATGTTCCTTAAAATGTGAAACATGCCACGTGGTTGGCAAGAGTAAAGGGAAGGTGCTGATGTGTTATGTCACCTGACCTAGATGTAACTACAGGTCTCCTGACCTAGATGTAACTTAACTACAGGACCATGTTGTATAGTCTAGCCCACTGATTATGGTATGGTCAGCAGATCCAACGAGTTTAGTCCCCGATGGATAAAAGGTCTTTTTATTCAAGAAAGATCATACGATTGTGTTATCATCTGAGATCCTTAGAAGTTTTATGAGAACTCTGATGTGGTGGTTTTTCATCACCCACACCTCACAAACAGAATTATATTATTGATTAAGTTCTTTAGAGATTTTATTCTCTTTTCCTTTGTGTTTATATATTTGTTGAGCGTAAATCGCTCATCCTTGTTTAGTTCATAATTTTAGGACATGAGTAAGGCACTGAACCATGATGGCAAGAGAAGGGAAGAAACGGAATAGCCTAAAAAGAACACCCAAGGAGGTTAGTTATAATTGTTGTAATAGAATAGTTTCCACTGTAGGATTTGTACTCTGAATTTTTGTAAGATGTACTAATAATACTTAGTATATTAATGTTGTATGGATGTATTATTACTTGTTATCCTTCTACTAATGGTGCCCGAGACCCGTGCGGGACTTGGGGCTGTCACAACTATCTCCACCAAAGTTCAAAATCTACAACTTAAACAGGTACTCTTCTATCAAATCTGTATTTCCTATTTTGCATAGATCCTGGTTGGGGTTTCAATAAATTGTTTTAACTTATCTCTTCTACTGCGTTTACGTGCTTGAAACCCCAACATAATTTAGCAACAGTTAAAGGTTTTTCAGTTTTAGCCTTCTTTTCCACACACCACATAGAGTAAATTACTTTCTTATTTGCTTTTGGTGCTTCAAATTTTACCTTTAACTTCTGAGGAGGTTTTACGTAACTGTCTTTAACATGTGATTGGTTCTTAACAATTATCTTATTCTTTCTATCAGAGGATAAATTTCAAGCATGCATAATTGATAATGTAATATAGTCCTTGCTTAAATATGTTGTAAAATGAGGAAGAATAAAATCCAACTCGTTAGGTGGATTTTAGTTGAGTAGTTTTAAGCAAGGATAGTTCAAGTAAGGATCTTTTTAGCAAGGTTGATAATCAACAAGACTTCATCAGTAAGCAACATTGTGTCAGGACAGGGAAATGGCCAAGTACTTTCATCAAGATCAGACACTTTTTGAGTAGGTCTCCTATGGACAATTTAAGCAATAGTTCTTTAAGTAAGGTTTTTTTCAACAATACCTTTTTTAACCAGCCCTCAAAGATAAGTAAGGCTAAGGAATTTCAGCAAGGGACCTTTTACGCAAGGTACCACCATGACTCCCTTGTTGAATGAGTTACCTAGTGAATCCCTTAAGCAAGGTATCACTCTTTAAGAAAGGCTTAGGAAAAGTCTTGCTAAATTCGTTTACTTTTTCAAAAGACGAAAAGGTGATTTTTGGACACCTAAGATAGTTGTTAACCTTCTAGATGATCACTATAAGGAAAAATAAAGGCTAACAAGGACTAAATTCCAACAGCTCTAAAAAGCACAATTTTCCAATAGCTAGAAAATACAACTCTTCAATAGCTCTGTTTCAAATTAGCAATGATCATATTTTTGGAGAAGGTATAAATACAAGTCATAAATTTCATTTATGACCAGTGAAAAACCAAGAAATTTGTTGTTCCCTGTTGAGTACTTTTAGATGGGGGGTGGGGGCGTTGTATACATGTAGACACCTCATTTTTTGGCTTTATTTTATTTATATTGCTTTTGATGTAATAAAAGAAAATAATCAAATATGGAGTGAGGCTTGGTGGATTTAATTTTGTTAAGTGCAAGATTGACATGTTCCTCTTTGAGAAGTGCATGAAATTGTTAACTGCAGCCCCTGACGAATCAAGAGTAGAGATTGATGAACAAAATGCCAAGATGACTTGCACCAAAATCTGTACATCTATAGATCTTATCAAGGTGTTTGAGCTTGATATGAAGAAAGGTATCCTTAGACTTATTCTACATCGATGCTTATGTGGAGCATTGGCTGAGAAGTTCAACAGGATCTATGGTGGCTTTAAGATTAGGCGAAATGTTAGAAAACATGAAGCAAAGCAAGACTACAATAGGGGCCTCAGGGGATATTTCTTGGCGTCACGAAATGTACTTCTCAACATCAAGGGATGTTTCTCAACATTAGGGGATGTTTCTAGACGTCAGGAGATGTACGTCTTGGCATCAGAGGATATACTTCTCGGCATCAGGGGATGTTTCTGTGCATCAAGGGATGTATTTCTCGGCATCAGGGGATGTATTTCTCTACATCAGGGGATGTTTCTGTGCATCAGGGGATATGTTTCTCGGCATCAGGGGATGGTTTACATTTTATCAGAGACTAGCCCGTTGGGGGATAAATTACACTGTCGAAAACGAGCTTGTCAGGTGATGGTTTACACTTTTGGAGACTAGCTTGTCAGGGGATGGTTTACACTGTCGGAGACTAGCACGTCAGGGGATAAAATTAGCCTGTCAGAGACTAATTTTAACCTATCAGAGACTAATTTGTAGAATTGGTGCAATGAAAGATAATGCCATCCCCAAGTGACAAACACCATCATACGATGTTGCCTGCTTAAAATACATTGTATCCTCAAGGAATGATGGGTTAGTGAAGAAAAGCTTTAGCCTATCGGAGACTAAGACTTAGTCTACCAGAGGTTAAGGATTAGTCTATCGGGGACTAAGGTTTTTAGCCCATAAGAGACTAGAGGGTTGCCCTATCAAAGACTATTGCTTGAGATTACACGAGAACCCCACACTACATCAAAGACAAGATAATCTTCAGAGATTAAAGATGACATATGAGATGACACATGGGTCACTTCAACACTCCATTAACTCAACCAAAGCTAAGAAATAAAAAAATAAAAGAGGATGGTCCAATAGGGAAAGACCAGTCATAATAGGGGTCACATAATAAGTTTGGCGTGCAAGGAAAGCTAGGTGACAAAGCTGCAATTACCAAGGAAATATCAGAGATATTTTGAAACACAGATTATGGAGGAAGCCTGGAGGACAAAGGAGTTGACCTATAAATAGAGACCCCAAACAACTCAAAAAAGGGGGACAGAAAATAGAATAGACAGAGGGAGAGATACACAGGGAGAGCCACAGAGAGGAAAAAGTGAACTGGGAGAGAGTTTCAAAACTCTTTTTCTTAGAGTTTAGCTAAGGACAAGATCCTATTTCCTTATACAAAAATTATCCCCGTAATTTCCTGTTCTATATCAATCGGAAGAAAAGGCTTTTTGCTTCGATCAAGGTTCGTTCATATTCTTATAAGGTAGTTTCCAGACAAGAATAGCTCTTGCCCATAGCTACCTCTATTTGGAAATACCCTTATATTCAATCTCTCATACACATGCATATCATCCAACCCCACACTCTATCATAAATATACTTTTTCCTTTCATGATTTCCATGTGATTTCAGTTTATATAATGTAATCTAAAGATAGTTTGATTTTATCTTGTTATCAATATGTACATATTTGCATAGTTATGTTTTTATGTTCTAACTTTTTTTTTGTTTTGCGGCATGCCTGAGCTAATGATTCATGGATTTTAAACTCATCTTGGACAACAGCTAAGAGTCTATAGTATAGGGCCAACTTTCATTGAAACTCATTTTGTCTAATCTTAAGTTAGCTAAATTGTATATAGAGAATGTTGTAATTTTTTGTTTTAGGCAAGAGTTGTTTGATCTTTGCTTAGGACTGTCTTTCGTTTCCAATTACACCTTATAATATGTAACCAAAACTGAATAATGGAAACACATAAAGCACACACACACTGGCACACACCTGCCCTTTAATGTTTTTTTTTCAAAGCAGCATTTTAAAAGACGATTTTATAAAAAGAAAAATTTTTAAAAGTAGTCACTACTTATAGTGAGGATAGGGGGTGCCTAACACCTTCCCCCTGTTCAACCTAGCAACGAACTTGGTTTTTCTTGATTTTGCGTTGGCCATAATTTAAGATTCATCTTAAAATCATTTTTTCAAATAAGATAAAAAGTGGAGAAGTGTCCTAACACACTGCATTATATTTGTTAGGTGGCGACTCATTTTGAAAAATGATTTTTATCACCCCGTCACATTTATAAACAACTCTGATGTGTTTGATCAGAAAAGATCAAACACAAGTTGCGGAAAATAACTTTAGAATGATTCTGTAAAGAATTTAATCACCGAAAATCGAAAGATAACAAACCTATTATGAATAGGAAATGAATACGAAACAAACACGAAAAAATAATAAAATACATAAAAATAAACTTCCTGCAGTCATCAGTGGATAATTATTCCCTGACGAATCGAATGGCTATCGGAGGATAATTATCCCCTGATGGCCTAAAACAGTCATCAGCGGATAATTATCCACCGATGAGTTACTCGAACCTTGATGACATCACACCAACTCCTAGTTATCCACTGATGACGTCATCCCCTAACATGTATCTTCATATCCCCTAACAAGTGTACGAACATCCCCTAACGCCAGTTCTCGCCATCCCCTGATGCTAGTTCTCGTCATCCCCTGATGCCATTCTCGGCACCCCCTGATGCTAGTTCTCGGCCAGTTCTTGTCTAAGTTACACAGTTGCTTAACTCCACATTAGTAAGCAAAGTAACACCAGAATTACAAGTATTTCCCAACCAATATCCTGCATACGCATCAATGTAAAATAAATCTAAAGTTACATACTTCAATGCAAAATTTACCATTTTATCCAAAGCTGCATCCGATTGTTCAACACTCAATGACTCCAAAGGATCAAACTCAGACTTTTGAAATCTTTATGGAATTAAAGGTTTTAAAGAAGCATTTAATGAGCAATCTCACAACCCACATATTTTTTTCAAAATTTTTTACGAGCGCGACAATACAAATAATAACTTTTCTCGATACTTTGTAAAGATCTCAGATATAATTTGTGACTTATAATGAGGAGTTGTATTTGAAAGAAATTATATTAATCAATACTCACTTTTATTGATTCTTGAATCTAAACTTACAATCTAGTAAAGAAAGTACCAGCTACTGTTTTTTTGCTAGTGAAGAACAGATGCACCCCTAAAAATAATTTCTAGCTTCTCAAGTTCTATGAACTCGCTTCCCAAATTCTCGCTTCTTAAGTTCTAAGAATTTGTTGCGTTATTACAATTGTATTTTTTACTCTATGCTACTTTTTATTTTCTTGTTCAGTACTTTGTACTACTTTTTGTTTTTCTTCTTTTGTACTTTGTATTGCTTTTTGTCTTTCTTGTATTCTATACTGATTTTTATCATTGTCTGATTTGAATATGAGTATATTGGCAATCCCAATCATATTCAAGTCAGCAGCCCGACTGTGACGACCCCAAAATCCTTTACTTGATCAGGGCTTCGTCAAAAGAAGGAAAGGATAACCATACATCCATTCATAGTATAAATACTGGATAAAGGCAATATTTAAGAGTCATTACAACCCAAAAATAATACAATTACAGCGGAAGCTATTTAATCTTTGTAAATTATAATTCCAAGATCATTACAACTTCTAACATCTTCCTTCCTTCCTTCCTCAGCGTTATAAAAAAAATAACTTAGTAGTCGATCATCTTTGCTTTCCCCTTATCAGAGGGTTCAGCCTTTGCATTGTGTCCTGCAAGACATTTAACTTCAACAAGAGTGAGAGATTTTCTCCCAGCAAGTATATAAACAATTTAGATGAATGATCTGAAATATTTAAAGAAGTTCAATTCTGTTTGTGAGGCTCAGTGAAACAATACTAATGCCTCAGAAATCCTTGAAGAATCTTTAGGATTACTGATGATAAGCAACGTGTAATCCTTCTTGAAGAAAGACATGTATGCACCTGCGTACACTTTCTCAAAATATCCATCGGGGGCTAAACCCATTGGATTTGCTAACCATACAGTACACAGCTGGCCTAACTATGACTGCATGATCCCTCCTTGTGTGAACGTACGTAGTCACTTATAATTCCTCTAGGTCAGGTGAAGAACAAATCAGCACCTTTCCTTTCCTCTAGCCAACCATGTGGCATAACCCATTTAAGGGACATATCATTCTCATTTATTTGCATAGATATAAGATTTAGAATTAGCTGAAAATCAAAGCTCAGTTATATCCATGCATTATCATTCATATCATGCTAGCGGAATTTAAAGCATAGCATGCTCATTCTTAAAAACAATGAAACATATAATCAAGTCTTGCACGCATATCGAATCAAATGATACTGCGTTAAATTGAATTAAGCATCAAACTGAATGTATATACTTTCCTCGGTCCTTTGCACTCAATCAAATTCAATTTACTTGTGAGTGAAAATTCTGTAAAAATATACATATCACAAGATGAATTTAATACCTTGGTTAAAGTATGAGAGAAAATGCACATGTGATGTCCTTAAACTTTTTAATGTCTCAATTTGATATAAAAACTGTTGAGGTTAAATAATTAATTAAAACATCTTAAAATAATTTAAGAAAATAATATTTCATAGTTTCAAAAACAAACTGTGTATCAGGGAATTACTTCACTTTAACTCATCGGAGACTACAGATGACGTCATCAGGGACTAAACTTAGCCTGTCGGAGACTAAGGCTGACGTCATCAGAGACT
>CM025786.1:52099537-52116862 GCA_014636745.2 Centella asiatica | reverse complement strand
TAAACTTAGCCTGTCGGAGACTAAGGCTGACGTCATCAGAGACTAAAAATTCCTTCATCAGAGACTAAGAATTTCTTCATCAGAGAATAAGAATTCCTTCATCAGAGACTAAGAATTCCTTCCTCAGAGACTAAGAATTCCTTCATCAGAGACTAAGAATTCCTTCATCAGAGACTAAGAATTCCTTCATCAGAGACTAAGAATTCCTTCATCAGAGACTAAGAATTCCTTCATCAGAGACTATGAATTCCTTCATCACAGACTATCATAAACACTGTCGGAGACTAAGTTAAAACTTGTCTCAGATACAGTGGTGTCTTCCTCATTACTCCATGGGTGGTGTTCTTAACCACATCTATACTTAGGTCAAAACTCATCATTCTCTCAGTGATACATAACATTTCCTATGGTCTGCATGCCCTACTAGACACGGTTTAGGGTTCAAACTCAGTTTGAAGAATACTCAAGCATGGGGTTGTAACTACTGACAAAAGAATGTTTTGGTAGTTGAAGGTTTGTCTACCAGGTGATTGTCAACATTTTTACACTCATCTTGGGTAGCTTTTTGAAATAAATGACATTAACTCCGGGTGTTAAAAACATGCATCAAATCATACTTTTGGAAATAAATGAACAAGGTATTAAATGTGGTATGTATGACAAAACAAAAGTGTAAGAAATAGAGCAGGACTTTAATGAAATGCTCTTACCTCCTTGGCTGCAATAAAGAGTTAAAAGCTCTAGTCGTTCTTCCAAAAAGGACAGTTGTTTTGAGAGTAAGCTTGGATTTGGTGGTATACTATATAGAAGTTTATGAAAGTGGGGCTAGGGTTGTACCAACGTGATATATATATATATATGTGTGTGTGTGTGTGTGTGTGTGTGTGTGTGTATGTGTGTGTGTCACCTGTTGAGCAACAAAGGTCGTCGGATTTATTTGATATAAGCCGTTGGCTGTGAAAAGAAAAGAAGTGACTGGTGAGAAAAAGGGTGGTTGCAACGACTGCTAGTACCCATCGGTCATTTATCATAGCCCACTCTAGGGTACTGATGGAGGTGATACACATTAAATGCTACTGTCTCCCAACAGTTAGGTTTTAAAATAAAAACGGGTACTGTAGCTAAACCTGTTCACACTTGGTGAGCCCTTTCCCGCGTGAACACACACTCACAAGACAATTCTTGAATGTAATAATCTTTTAAATACTTGAGCTTCAAAATACATTTAAAATCTTTTGGACATCACATTGCCATTGAATTTTTCATAAGAAAATATAATTTCATCATTTTTACCCAATAAGGAAATAAACCTTCATGCAGAAAATAAAAATAAATTTCATAATCAAAGTTTCATTGACATTTTCGGGTTCTCACACCGACCTTATTAATCCTAATTGACACTATATTGGATCTTTAATCGGCTTCTTGTTTGCAACTACAAAATCTATTCACATTAGGATTTCTTGTGTTCCAGTCAAATATGATCTTCAATATCCACAGATAAATTTATATTAGTTGATAGCTCTTATCCGCTGATAAGTTTATCCGCTTTGTTGTGAGTTTTGTTCAGCCCAAAAATAGGTAGGTAATTTGGGTTCTTCAAGCATTATTCTAGCAACTTTAATCAAAGTTCTATTTTTCTTCTCAACTACTTCATTATGTTGAGGGGTTCTTGGAGCAGAATATGTGTGAGATATTCCTTTTTCCACGCAGAAAATTTTAACCTTGGAGTTTTTAAATTATGTTCCATTTTCACTTCTTAGAACTCTAACAGTCAGCCTAGATTCTATTTCTACTCTTTTGATGTGATTAATCACTAACTAGGCTGTTTCATCTTTGGCATGCTAGAATTTGACCCATGTGTATCTGGTAAAATCATCAACTATCACTAGAGCATACATTTTCTTTGAGATAGACATAATATTTACAGGTCCAACTAAATTCATATAAAGTAATTACATTGAACTTGTAATTGATTATATCTCTTTGCTCTTAAACGAAGTCTTCTTTTGCTTCCCTTTTTGATAGGCTCCACACAAGCCATCTTAGGTGTATTCCAATTGTGGAGGTCCTGTCACTAATCCTTTCTTCACCAAGGTATTAATTTTCTTGAAGTTCAAGAGAGAAAGCTTCTTGTGTCATAGCCAACTTTCGTCGACTGATGCTTTACTATAAAAGCATGTAGATTGATCTTTACATGATGAAACAAAGTTAGCTATATAGAGGTCACCTTTCCTAACTCAATTAGAGCTATTTTTCCATCGTTGTTACTTATCAAGCATTGTTCATCCTTGAAAATAACATTGTAACCTCTGTCACACAGTTGGTTGATACTAAGCAAGTTGTGCTTAAGACCATCAACTAGTGCTACACTATCCAAGATGACATTTCCATTTGTGACTTTGTCATATCCCTAGGTATATGCATTGTTGTCATCTCCTTAAGAAATTTATGGGCTAGCTTTCTCCTCATATTGTGTCGACAGGGTCTTATCTTCAGCCAAGTGTCTTGAACATCCACTATCCAAGAACTAAACTTATTTTTTCATACCCTACACACAATAAACAGCTAAGTTAAGTTTGGAACCCAAACCTGCTTGGGTCCATTAATATTTACAAAGTTTAATTTAGCAGCAGATAAGGTTTTCCAGTTTTAGACGTTTTTTTCCACCCACTACATAGAGGAAATTGCTTTCTTCTTTGCTTTAGGTGCTTAAGATTTTGCCCTTAATTTGTGAGGAGGTTTCACGTAACTGTTTTTAACCTTTTTAACATGTGATTGGTTCTTAACAATTATCTTTTTCTTTCTATCAGAGGATAAATTTCAAGTATGCATGTTTCTAGGGACATTCTTACATTTATAAGCAAGGTGGTTGGGACTCCCACACTTCCAGCATTATTTCCTAAAAGCATTTATGATAGGAGTATAGTTGGTAAACTTATTTATTCTCTCCTTACAATTTCTATTTTTTTCCAGCTTTATATCCTCTGAAGAGTGAGTCAGCTCTTTAACTTTTGATGAGTCAATTTCTTTTCTTTTTTTTTTGTTAAATTGGAAATGAATAGTAAGAGAAAAAAGAACTATAGGAATAATGAGAGGCATATCTCCCAGCCTACTAGCACAGATCGCTAGCTAGGAAAAAAAACCCTTTAGGATGGACAATGAAAGTCAGAACGTACAAGAAATAACAACAAAAGGGGCAGCCAAACTACTAAAGAACCAAAAATCTCATTGGCAAAATCTAAGAAACTTTAGAAGCATATAGTTCTAGGAAAATTAAGGTAATTTCCATGTAGCTAGACTAGGGTGTAAGAGCAGGGCTTTGGGAAAACCTTTCTAGCTGTGTAATTTTAGCTTAATTATGGAGATACAATCCTGTGCAACATAGTTTGCAATGTGACCTTGACCTCCGTGTCTTCTATGGTTTCTTTCGAGCCAAACTTTGTAGATTACAGTTACAAAGCATAAGTGGCTGATGAGCTTGGCCCCCACTAGAGGATTGATGGAGTCCATATGTACAAGGTAGTGGTTAAAGGAAACCCATGGACCAAACCAACATGCAGCGCCCATTACTCTAGCTAGAACAGTGGAGCTAAACCTATAATCAAAGAAAAGGTAAAAAGAAGTTTCTACTTGTTCTTCGTAAAATTGGCAAGGGGTGACAATTCTTGGAAGAATTTTGTTCTGGATAGTTAGCCAAGCAAAAAAGGACATTTGAGGGAAAGAGGATTCCATAGCATATTGCACCAGGGAGAAGGGGGATATTTCCTTTAAATCAAGTTCCAAATGGTACATAAGGAGATATTAGAAATGTCATCACCTTGCCAAAGTATCAAGTCTTGACCACTGTGGGGAATAGGAAGTTGAGCAATGGAAGCTCTAAGGTCAATCAGCAGAATGTAGTTTGAGGGGGGCAAGCCCCAAGAGTTACTTGATATATAGGAGGAGTTAAGTTTAGAGAAGAAGCTGTTGTTTGCATTTGAAATTATGGGCATATCAAGCCTTTTGGCCAGAGGCTGTGAGGAAATCCACGGGTCTTGCCAAGTAAGTATATTGCAACCATTGCCAACTTTATAGGTGATGAATCCTCGGGCTAGGTCTCAGAGTTGGAGAATCTTCCTCCAGGCCCACGAGGAGTCTTAGGAGATAGGGACAGTCTAGAAACCATACTGAGTAAGCTTGTAGTTTCAGATCCAAGAGACCCGAGGGGAGGAACAGTTCCAATCAATTATCTATAATAGCCTATGGAGGATTTGTGCCTTGGTCTAGTCTTCAACTTGTTTGATGCTGAGACCACCTTCTCTTCTCGAGAGAGCAACATGCTTCCAAGAGACCTTACAACCATGGTTGTTAAGAGAAGGGCCTTTCCAAAGGAAGTGAGTAAAGATTTGAGTGATCTTTTTAGAGACTGCAGTTGGCAAGATGAAATGGGAAGTCTAAAAGGCTTGGATGGCAAAAACGATGGATTTGATTAGCTGGATTCTACATGCTTAAGAGAGGTATTGGTTGGCCCAAGAGCTGATTCGAGAGGTGATCTTATCAATCAGAGGTTTGCAATCGAGGGAGGAGAGCCTAGAGGAAATGAGGGGCACCTCTAGGAACCTCATTGGAAGCGAGCCTAAAAGAAAACCACAACTATCCACAATTTGAGCTTTAACTTGCTCATTGACATTTGCCAAAAAATAATGGCTTTTGTGTTTATTAATGGCCAAACCCAAAAGATTTGAAAAGGTTGTTAAGCCATCAAGGAGGAGGTTTATAGAAGAAAGGTCCCCATGAAAGAATAGCATCAGATCATCTATAAAAGCAAGATGAGTAAGGGAGCCTTTTTCAGTTTTTCCAGTGCAACTTGAAAGAGGGATTATGGCTAACAGAATCCATAATGGCACTGAGTGCCTCCATAACAATAACAAATACATAAGGCGAGAGGGGGTCACCTTGACGAAGACCCTTATGACCATCAAAGTAACTGCATAGCTCTCCATTAACTTTAACCGAGTATTTGGCAGTAGTGACAAATTCTTTTACCCACCCGATGAATTGCTCTAGGAATTCCATAATATTCAGAGTGACAAAAATAAATTCCCAATTAACTAAATCAAAAGCTTTACTAATGTCAATCTTGAGGACACAACGAGGAGGACCACCGACTCGGTGGTAATTATGCAAAAGCTCTTGAGCAAGAAGAATATTACCACTTATGTTCCTTCCATGAATAAAAGTTGATTAACGATTAGAAATAATGAAGGGAAGGGTCTTCTTTAGTCTATTGGCAAGAAGTTTTGATATGCATTTGTAAACTATAGAGCAGCATGAATAGGACGAAAGTCCCCTATCACCGAAGGGTTTTTTACCTTAGGTACAAGAGTGATGGTTGTGTGATTTAGTTCTTTGAGCAGTTTCCCAGAGTGGAAGAAGGCTCGAGCTGCCCTAGAGAAATTTGCTCCCACAATATCCTAGGAAGTAATGAAGAAATTGTGATTGAAGCCATCAGGGCCAGGGGATTCGTAGTTAGGGAGAGATTTGAGAGTGGCCAGAATCTCAAGGTTTGAGATGGGAGTAGAGAGATAGAGCAGGAGGTCAGGAGGGACTAATTTGAGGTTTAGGCTTTGGAGCTCAATAAGGTTCCTGCAGGGGGAAGTAATGTCTGAGCGAAGAGAATTCTTGAAGTAGGATATATCAATGGATTTCATCTGAGACTGGTCATGGGTTAGGACTCCCAAATCATCTTTAAGGGCCAAAATTTTGTTTGAATTCCAACGGCCTTTAGCTTTAGCAAAGAAAAACTTGTTGTCTCTGTCCCCAACCTTGAGCCAATGGACATGAGATTTTTGGGTGAGAATTTTCTCCTCTTCCTCAAGGGCGTTCAAGAGAGCATTAGAAAGGAGTTTCTCTTGCAAACAGGAAGTTGCGGAGGAGGTAACCTATTGATTTGATTGAAAAGAAAGAAGAGCATCCCTTGCAACAGAAACTCTGGTTTGAGAGTGGCCATGGTCCTTATTTAATTTAATAAGGTTCTTTTTAACTCTTCTGAGCTTTGTGGCAAGGGTAAATTAAGCTGATCCAATCACAGGGTCTATCCCAGCATCTGAGACAACAGAGTGGTATCCTTCCAAGTCTATAAGATGGTTTAAAAAGAGGAAGGGCTTCCTAGGTGGAATGGCTTGGAAGCCTGACTGGAGGATAGCAGGGGAGTGATCTGATAACCTGCTTGGACCAAAAAAAACATGAGAGGTCCATGGTTTGAATCCATTCAGGGTTTTCGAGAACTCTGTTAAGCTTCCTAGCCATGGGGTAGGATTCTTGTTTGTTTCTCCAAGTGAGGTGTTGACCCATGTATCTGATATCTTCAAGGTGGAAATTCACAATGCAGTCCCTAAATTTATCCATTCCCAAGGACTAGGCAGTGCACCCCCCTTGTTTTCAGACTAAGTTAGAATCTTATTGAATTCTCCTAACATAGTCCACCTTTGGTCAAGAGAGGCAAAGGAAAGGAGCTCATTCCAAAGGCTACGGCGCATTGAGTAGGTATTATGTGCATAGACAAAGGTAATAAGAAAATGAGTGTTCTGGTCCAAAAGAGGAACCTTGTAGTGGATTAGCTGGTCTGAAAAGGAGATTGGAGTGACATGCCAAACTCAAGGGTTCCAACCAATCCAAATTTTTCCATTCTGATGATGATCATAATTGAATATCCACTCCCACTTAGCTTGAATTTTAGAGGCAATAGCATGAGCCTTGTCTTGCTTGACTCTAGTTTCCAAAAGATCTACTAAGGTAATGCCATTAGAATTTAGGAAAGATCTAATGTCGTCTTGTTTAGGCGACTTATTAAGGCCTCCAACTTTATAGGAGTAGATATTCATGGAACAAAAGATTTGAAGTAGAAGTGGACAGGGCTAAGGGGGAGAATGTCTCCCACCCTTCTTCTTTTTCCTCTTGGAAGAGGACAGAGCGTATGAGGTGACAAAGCCTTTCAGTTTCTGGTCTTTGTGCTCTTTTTCATCAACTGTTAGGATTTTGCCAATAAGAGCTTGGTTGAGAGAACCAAAGTCCGACTCAGGAGAGGGTACCGCTGGGCAGGAAAGTGGGGAGAAAGGGTTGCGTGAGGTGTAGTAGGAGATGGACACAAACTCTCAGAGGTCACAGGAAAGGAGGAAGAAGGGAGGGAGGAGTTAGGCTTAGGATGGGTAGAGACCCATCTGTCATCAGAATTATTAAAAGGGGTTACAGAATTGTCAATGTCTACAGGTTTGGGTTGAGGTTTGGGGACCCATTGATAGTTAGATAATGGGCATTTGAATTGGGAATGACCAAAAATAGAGCATTTAGGGCAAGAAGGAGGTTTGTTTTGGTATTATATAGAGACTACAACTGAGGCTTCCTTGTTGGTAAATTCATCCCAAATAGAAACAAGAAGTTCCTTAGGTCAACTAGAGTCAACCCCGATTTTTGTGCACATTCTTGCGTAAGATATAGGTTCCAGTTTGCCTGTGACTTTGTCTAGAAAGAGAGGCTTACCCAAGCCGCTTCCAATTTAACTAACTCCTTCTATAGTCTAATAAGCTAGAGGAACTCTAGACACTTTGACCCATAGGGGAGCTTTCTTGCAATCTTCTTTGGAGGTATCAGTCCCTTCTCGCCATTTTTTCGATAGGATCGATTTGTGTGCTAAGTGACAAGGTCCCGAGCTCAGAACATTATCACAATCTTCGACTGAATTAAATTAAAATATGTAAGAGCTTTTATGCAAGAAAATCTTTTGTAGACCAAGGTTACCCCAAACTTTAGATTCTACTAGAGCAATTACATTGTAGGGGGGTGAGAATGGTGGAAAAACCCAATCAAACAATTTTCCCAAAGTTTACAACCTTTCTTGAGGACCTCTAGGGGAGGTTTTAATAGAAATCTTGCCATCAACCAAGGTAGGAGGAAAAAAAGAGAGCTTAGTAGGTTTAGCTTCTCCAGTCACAATCTTGCTCCAAGTAGGTTTCCCCTTCAAAAGGTTCTAATAAATAATCTAGGGAGTCTCAGAGTGGTGGATTTCACCCTCCTTCAGAGGGGGCAGGAGAGTGATGCTTTCTCCATTTCCCTTAGACATCATAGGAGCCTGAACAAGAGCAGTGGTGGATTTGAGATCTAATGGCCCAGAACAAGAGGGCACAATGGGAGAGGAGCCTAAGAGCTCAAACTTCATTTTGTCTTCAATATTCTAGCCAAGAGAAGTTATGCATGCCAAAAGAGTTTCATTTTTCTGTCTAGCATGAATTGCCTCTAGTTGGTCATTTTTTGTAAGTTGCGTAGCTGTAGCAAAAACTTCCTTACACAATTGAGGTTCATTGACAATGTTCTCTAAATCGGAGTCCATGTCTATTGTGCCCGCTGGACTAGAGACTGCCGAAGCTAGCAAAGAGGGAGTTGGGATGGGGTCAAAGAGGAGAAGCCATTCATCACTGAAAGCTAAGAAAGAAGCAGAAGAGGGAGAGAAGGGAAAGAAAGTAGAGAAGGGCACCAAGAAAGGTTCGGGAAAGGATGGTGCAACAGGTTTTATGGTTTAGGGGAAAGGTAAAGACAAGGGGGAAAAAATTAGAGAGAGAGCCATCAGCATTCATCGTCATTAAAGTCAATTTTTTTTTATTAGAGCTTTTGGATCTTGACTCATTCACTTTCTTTTCTAGCACACTTACTCTTTCTTCTAGCACACACTCCTTAGTGTTTTCCTCAGTAGCTAATGGTTTGACAAATTTTAATTTCTTAAAAGTGGGGGCAATAGCTACTGGAGTACTCTTACTAGTTCTAGCTTCATTAGTTTCAGTGATTAGTATTCCTCAATAATAGGCTGCTTATCTTGGACCTTGTTATAACCTAGTCCTTTAGTCTGACTAGTACAATATTTTTCAATTGTTTACCTCACAAGTTTTGAGGAATTGGTTCATTCCTTTATGAGATCTTGTTGTTCTTTTAGTTTTTCCCTAAGTCATTCTTCTATTTCTAGTGTGACGACCTGGAAATTTGTTTGTCTATAGTTAATTTTTTTTTATATTTGTATTAGGAATTAATTTCTTATTTACTTGTATAGTTAATATTATGATTTTGGATGTCTGGATATTATTTTTGGAACCATCTAAGGGTTGTGATTTTTGGACGTTTGAGATGGTGTGAGGACCCAAAAATTTTAAATGAGTTTTGTTATATAATTAATTTATTTTGTGATTTATTTATTTTATGCATGGAGGTTTAATTTCTTTTATTCGGTATGATCAATGGAAGTTCAATGGAAATGTGATGTCTTAAATATTTTAAAAGTATTTTGAGCACAAGTTTTCAAATGAATATTTTATTCAATTTTATCTTGTATATATAATTTCCCGCAGGAAGGCACACAAGTGTGAGCTACAGTACCTGTTTTTTTTTTTAACCAAAGACTGCTAGGAGACAAGAGTAATTAATGTATATCACCTCCAACAGTACACTTGAGTGGGCTATGATAGATGACCGACTGACGTTAGCAGCCGTTGCATCCACCCTTTCTCACCAATCACTTCTTTCTAAAGCTTGTTATTTCCTTTCACAGCCAACGGCTGAAAACTAACTCCAAATCATCCAACAACTCTTGTTGCTCGGAAAATGAGCTATATATATCTTTGGAGTACAATCCTAGCCCCACTTTCAAAAATTTCTATACAAGTATACCACCGAATCCAGGTTCACACTAGTACAAAAACTGTCTTATGTGTCTCCTTATTTGCGTCGGTTGTTTAATAGAACTGTCGTATATATTAGCATGGTGGCATTGTCGTAAATAAAAGAAAAACTATTTGTGTCGGTCCTTTAAAAGAACCGACGCAAAATCTATGAAAATATTAAAAAAATAAATTAGTTCAACATTTGCGTCGCTTAGTATAAAACGCCGACACAAATAGTTTTGATTATTTGCGTCGGTTTTTTTAAAGAACTGACGCAAAATATGTATAAATAATTAAAAAAATAAATTAAAAAGAATTTGCGACACTTGTTTTAAAGAACCAACGCAAATGGTTTGGAGAATTTGCGTCACTTCGAATAACGGACCGACACTAAATCTTTTAAAAAAATTAAAAAATAAATTAATAACGAATTTGTGTCTCTTATTTTAAAGAACTGACGCATATTCTCTAATATTAGTAAAGTAGATCTGTATTCTCGAACTCCAGTGTCTGAAAGGAAGCTTCTCCTAGTGCCTTTTTTACTTCGGTCCAATATTCTGAACTCTCTTTTCCCAAAAGAAAGTACATAGGTTATAACTTTTGCTACATTGGGTTCGTAAGAGAGGAGGGAGAGGTTACATAGTTCATCTTCGGCGGGTTGCTTGGCTGAGTTTTGCAGGTTTCTTTCTTCAGTCCGGCCCGGCAGGCTGCTTTGTACTGTAAGTCATTGTTAATTAAAATAATACATTTATTACAGGCTTTTTTAAAATATCAATATGTATGCTCGAACTATTATGTGTCTGCATCTGATTTTATCTGTACAATCGTTGTGCTTACTTAGTTATACATGGATCGTCAAACATGGATGTACAATATATTGCGTGCCGATGATGCATATGTCAGAGGGTTAACGAGTTTATTACATGTGCGATTGAACACCAAAAAAGCAAAAAGGAACGGGGAAAAGAAGACATAATTGTGTGCCCGTGCCACCTTTGTGGTAATTTAAAAAAAATATTCTAGCACAGAGACGGTGCGTGAACATTTATTTCGTCAGGGTTTTAAGAAGGGTTATACAAAGTGGATTTGGCATGGTGAGGGAATAGACTCTGATATGACTGGTAGCTCAAGGTTGAATTATGCAACCGAGTGCGATAAATAGGTCGATAATGACGAAGATGATGTGGACATTGATAGGGTGGAAGATATGATACAAGATCTGCAAGACCATATAATGCCAACACCGGATATATTTGAGAGCTTGGTCCGTGATTCTAAGAAACTTTTGTATCCCGGGTGCAGCGACGAGTTGACAAGGTTGTCAACAACTTTGAAGTTGTGCAAGTTGAAAGTAAAGAATGGATGGAGTGACAAGAGTTTTACAGAATTGTTAAAACTTTTACGAGAAATACTTTCGGTGAATAACGAGCTTCCCACTTCCATGTACAAGGCAAAGAAGATGTTGTGTCCTAAAGGTATGGACGTGAAGAAGATACATGCATGTCCAAATGATTGTGTATTGTTTCAAAATGAGAATGAACATTTACACATATGTCCTAAGTGTGGAGCATCTCGGTACAAGCGGGAGGGTAATGATTCTTCTACGGATGATAAAAAAAGGGCTCCTACCAAGGAAGTTTGGTATTTACCCATAGTGCAATGATTCAAACGCCTATTTACAAATGCAAAAGATGCAAAACATTTGAGGTGGCATGCGGAAGGGAGGAAATCAAATGGGATGCTTAGACACCCGAGTGACTCTCCACAATGGAGAACCATTGATGGAAAGTTTCCTGAATTTGGTGGAGAAGTTAGGAATCTGCGGCTTGGACTTTGTACGGATGGGATGAATCCTTATGGCACTCTAAGCTGTCAACATAGCACTTGGCCAGTTCTTTTGGTGATTTATAATTTGCCTCTGTGGTTGTGTATGAAGCGCAAGTATATTATGTTGTCCTTGTTAATTTCAGGGCCTAAACAACCTGGGAATAACATAGATGTTTATCTTCAGCCGCTTGTTGAAGATTTAAAACTTTTGTGGGATGAAGGTGTGACGGTGTTCAATGCAAATACTCAAATGGAATTCACATTACGTGCGATGTTATTTTGCACACCATAAATGACTTTCCTGCTTATGGAAACTTGTCAGGGTACACTGTCAAAGGAGCTAAAGCATGTCCAATTTGTGAAGATGCTACTATTGACCACCGTCTAAATAATTGCAAGAAAAATGTGTTTATGAGTCACCAAACATTTCTTCCCTGTGATCACCCTTATCGTAAGATGAAAAGGGCTTTTGATGGACATATCGAGACTCGAGAAGCCCGTTTGCCTTTAATTGGGAAAGAAGTCTTTGAGTGGGTTAAGGATATTGATGTTGTATTTGGAAAGTTGTATCAACCTCCTAAGAAGAAGAATCTTTGGAAGAAGAGATCCATATTTTGGGATATCCCGTATTGGGAACACATACAAGTTAGACATTGTCTTGATTTTATGCATATTGAGAAAAATGTTTGTGATAGTATTGTTGGGACATTGTTGAATATATCGGGAAAGACAAAGGACGGGATCAAAGTCAGAAAAGATATGAAAGAAATGGGTATACGACTAGAGTTAGCACCGCAAGAATCGGAGAAGCGTACATATCTACCTCCAGCTTGTTATACTTTGTGTAAAAAAGAGAAAATAGATTTTTGTAAGTGTTTGTTTGGTGTGAAGGTTCCATATGGATATTCTGCAAACATCAAAAGGTTTGTGTCGATGAAGGATTTGAAACTGCTGGGTATGAAGTCACATGATTGTCATGTGTTAATGCAACAGCTATTACCAATTGCAATTCGAGGGATATTATCAAATCACGTGAGACTTGTTGTTTTGAAACTTTTTTTTTCTTCAATGCCATCTGCAGCAAGGTGATTGAACCTATCACGTTGGATAAATTACAAGCTGATATTGTTGTCACACTATGTCAGTTTGAAATGTATTTTCCACCTTCATTTTTTGACATTATGGTACATTTAGTTATTCATTTGGTTAGAGAGATTAAGATATGTGGCCTGATATATTTACCGTATATGTATCCTTTTGAGACATTCGTGGGTATCTTGAAAGGATATGTGAGGAACCGATTTCAGCCGGAAGCTAGTATAGTTGAAGGATATTCAGTTGAGGAGGCTATTAAATTTTGCACTGAGTATTTAGCAGCTGTCAATCCAATTGGAATTCCCAAATCTCGTCACGAGGGAAGACTTCACGATGAGGGTACATTGGGATCCAAATGGATCTCTCCTGAGTGTGAACTGCGCGATAAAGCGCATCTCTATGTCCTGCAACACATGACTGAAGTTCATCCTTACTTAGATTGTCATGTAAATTTGATTAGGAGGCAGAATCCTTCAAAAAGTGGCATTTGGACACAACTGAACATAATCGCTCATTTGTTCGATGGTTTAAAGACCGTGTAATGTGCCAGTTGTCAGATACACCAAATGTAGTTTCTAATACGATAAAATGGTTAGCATATGGCCCCAACACGCTTGTGAGATCTTATGAAGGTTATGATGTTAATGGATATACTTTTTACACTCAACGTCAAGATGGAAAGAGCACTATGCAAAATAGTGGAGTTACAGTGGAAGCTTCATCAACAGAATTTTGTAGAGGCAAATCTTCAGGATTAAAAGATGTGAAAACTCATACTATGGGGTGATTGAAGATATTTGGGAGCTTGAGTACCGAGATTTCAAGGTTGGTCTCTTTCGTTGTAATTGGATTGATATATGACGTGGTGTTAGAAAGGATGACTTAGGATTTACTTTGCTAGATTTTTCTCAGTGGGGTCACGTGGACGACCCATTTGTACTCGCAACGCAAGTAAAACAAGTATTTTATATCCAAGACCCCGTCGATCCTAAGTGTTCAATTGTTGTTCAAGGCAATAGAAATATTCTTGGTATTGATGATGTTGTTGATGAAGGCGAGTATAACCAATTTGATGAGAATCCTCCTTTCTCTATGGGTCTACCCACCCCGTATGGTGACGATTATGTAGAAACAAACTACGTACGTAATGACCATGGTGAAGGGTTATGGATTGATCATGGAAACTAAGTGACCAGTGTTTCAAATTTGTACATTAAAGAAGTTGTAATTACAAATATGCAAATAATATCGATGTGCAAATTATTGTAAATTTTAATTTGTTTTAATATTCCAATAGCTGTAGCTGATTGATTTGTGAAGTAAATTATATAGCATAGTGGTCTATTAATATGAAAAAAGAATCTTAAATTAAATTGTGTCGGTGCTTTAAAAGATATGACGCAAAATATATTATTTGCGTTGGTCGGGAAAAAAGACACGACACAAATAGTCAAAATTTAAATTGAAAGTAAATGTTATTTGTGTCGGTCTGGGGAAAGACCGACGCAAATAATCCCTACATGATAAAAAGTAAAAAATAAAAATATATGTATATATAATTGCGTCAGTGCTTTAGCAAACCTGACGCAAATAGTCTAATAATGCATCTAAGTTTTTGCGTCAGTTGAAGAAAAGGCCTGACGCAAATAGTATAATAAGAAAAAAAAATTTTAATTTAAAGTAGAGGTTATTTGCATCGGTCGGGGGAGGGACCGACGCAAATAATCCCTGCATATAAAAAGTAAAAAATAAAAAAATATGTATTTTTTTCATATTTATTTATTTTTTATGTTTTTTTAAAAAACAAATAAGAAAGAAACACAAACTAAGCAACAAATGTAAAGTATAAAACAAATAAGTAAATGACCAAAATCCTCCACCACACTTAAATAATACATTTTTTTTAAATAAGAAAGAAACCTTTTATTATTATTTTTTATTAATATAATACCCGCATCTATAAGGTGTCGGCACGCCTTGTGAAATATAACAAGCTGAAATTTTAGTGTTAAAATTCGCTATCTGTGAAATTGGAAATTGCAACAAGGTGTGGGCACGCCATGTGCAAAGTTATAAACTGAATTCTATATATAAAGTAGAGGTGATTTGCGTCGGTCGGGGTAAGGACCGACGCAAATAATCCCTACATGATAAAAATAAAAAATATATATATGTATATGTATTTGCGTCGGTGCTTCAGAAGACCCGACGCAAATAGTCTTGCAATTGCGTCGGTCCTTTAAAGGCCCGACGCAAATAGTTTAACATTTGCGTCGGTCATTTAAAAGACTCGACGCAAAAATGTTATGTTTAATTACAAGTATGCCACCGTCCCTAGAAATTCATATTACCGCCTTTTCATTTCCATTTTGCGGCATTCTCTAAAAAAGGCTCCTGCAACTCATTTTGAAAACCCTAAGCTCCTGATCGACAGATTCTTTGCAAACTTTTTCATTCCGTTGACTCAACTTCAGTAGAAAAAAGGTCAGTACCTTCTATTCCTTCATTTGCTGGTATATTTTGGTGTTAACATTTGAATGCTTTATTAAGAGATACATGCATGTCCTGCCAGTGGCGTTATGCTACCTTGTACTAATCCGAAGTGCTCTTCCTGATATTTTATATCATTGTTTTGTTTATGATATCATTTTTACTTATTTTAACTCCCTAATGTTCTGAGACAGAATATCATGCATTATATTATTATTATTATTTTATTTTTTTTCATTTCTTTAACCTCGTGCATCTATTATGGGGATTTTTTTATTATATATTTATTGTTACAGTTGTTATCAGGAAATTATTTTGTATATCACTATTTTCCTCTTGTGATTGTAAACTTCGTTGTACATATTTAAGTTATGATTTTGATTTTGACTTATTGGTAGGTGACTCACATTTTATTCTTTCGTATAAGATAAGAGGTCGGAGTCGTCTCTAACTAAAACCATTTTAAGTGATAGTTTGGTGTATGGCTCATTATTCTTCATTTTGCCCCAACACATGCATTTTTTCAGTAGTTTTATATCATGGTTCTTGAATTTCTTACTTAAACTCTAAGAATTTTGCACTTTTTCGACTGACCCTTTTTGATTTGCTTGTTAACTCAATAATTTCCCCCATAGAAACAACAGGCTGCCTCATTCATTTTACCCCAAGTGAGACACATATTGATTAAAACCTCTGACTGCATCGATTTTACCTCAAACTAGCAAAATATTAGTCTTATGATAATTACAACATTGTTGGTCAGAAAGTATGATTCTGCTCATGTTGCAAATTTTATTCTCATGAAATAAGGGTAAAGTTTTCCCCCCTGATATCCATCTCACAAAGTCATGAGAGAAAGTCCTACATATGAATTCTCAACTTTTAAGATCATGTTCACGATTTGTTGTCATGTGAAAATTAATGCACAAATAATAGTTTACAATTTAAATTTTCAGATAACCTCTGTCTCTGTTGCTATTGTTCTTACTTTCTGTTTGTTCAGTAATGTAAAGTGAGTTTGTATGCTTATGTTGGCCGTGTTTTTGACATTGTCTATTTTATTTTGTGTAATGCAACAGCTATATATCATGGACCAATGCAGTTCGAGTGAGAGACCTACTAAAAAAACCAGAGGTCCAACATCATGCAAAAAATTGAAAGAAAGGTCTGCGAATAAACAATTCGAGAAAGTTATTGAGTTTGATGATCAATATGGTTATCCAATTGGAAAGTATGTTGCTGAATTCAAGTCGTATATAGGAGCAATAGTTAGAGTGCAAGTGGATATTAATATTCGTAGTTGGGATCTTGTAAGTGATGGATTAAAGGATACGATATGGGAAGACATTAAGGTACGAACGAATTGAAAAGAAGCTTTAGTTGTTTTAACATATATTGTCGTTCAAGTTTATATACAAGTTTCTTATATGCATTATTTTACTATTTTAGACTGAGTGGAATATAAAGGATGATGTGAGAAAAAAGGACACATTAAAATTTGCTGCAAAAATTTGGAGGGATTTCAAGTCTAGATTAGTCTACCGATACTTGCGTCTAAACAAGGACCCCTGCGAGTCCTATGACGTCATAAGTAAAGAGCAATGGGATAAATTCAAGAATGATCATACAAGTGAAGAATTTCAGGTATATTAGTTGTATAAATTATATTGTATGTTACTGATTTTTGTGATATGATTGTTTCACTTACGACAACATCATGTTTTCATTTTATAACAGAGTAAATGTGAGAACCCAAAAATCTCAATGAAATTTTGATTATGAGATTTATTTTATTTTCTGCATGAAGGGTTATTTCCTTATTGGTTATAAATAAGGAAATTATATTTTCTTATAAAAATTCAATGGCGATGTGATGTCCAAAAGATTTTAAATGTATTTTTGAAGCTCAAGTATTTAAAAGGTTATTGCATTCAAGAATTTTCTTGTGAAAGGGTGTGTTCACGCGGGGAAAAGGGCTCACCAAGTGTGAACAAGATTAGCTACAGTACCCGTTTTTATTTTAAAACCTACTACGGGGAGACAGTAGCATTTAATGTGCATCACCTCCGTCAGTACCATAGAGTGGGCTATGATAAACAACCGATGGGTACTAGCAGCCGTTGCAACCAACCTTTTCTCATCAGTCACTTCTTTTCTTTTCATAGCCAACGGCTTAGATTAAATAAATCCGATGGCCCTTGTTGCTAAACAGGTGACATATATATAT
>CM025786.1:52003793-52090581 GCA_014636745.2 Centella asiatica | reverse complement strand
TTAGTCTCTGATGACGTCAACCTTAGTCTCTGACAGGCTAAGTTTAGTCTCTGATGACGTCAACCTTAGTCTCTGACAGGCTAAGTTTAGTCTCTGATGACGTCAACCTTAGTCTCTAACAGGCTAAGTTTAGTCTCTGATGACGTCACCCTTAGTCTTCGATAGGCTAAGTTTAGTCCTTGATGATGTCAATCATAGTCTCCGATGGGTAAAAATTAGTCTCTGATGACTAATGATGTTAGTCTCTGATGAGTTCAGTGATGACTAGGGGAGTTCGTAGCTGAACAAATGATCACCCGATGAGTTTGGCGATGAACAAGATTATTCCCTGATAGGTAAGTTATCCCCTAGTGACTATCCTCTGACGATTATTTTTTGATGAGTAGCCTGTCCCCTGACGGCCATCCCCTGTGGGTAGGTAATCCCCTGTTGACTATCTCCTGACGGGTGAATTATCCCCTGATGGTTGAAAGTTATTCCCTGATGGCTGAGAGATCATCCCCTGATGATCAAAGACCATCCCTTGACGGATGATTGATCCCCTGATGGTTAATTCAGTCTCTGATGATCATCCCCTGTTTTGCATCCTCCCATATTTATCTTTCAAGATGTGAATTTCTTATATTATACCAACAATCATATTTTACAGAACCTCCCACACACCGGTATTTTAAGATTAGAAACTAGCTAAGGACCAAGGAAAGTATATACTCATTTCACTTCCTTTCTTACTAATTACGTAAAATCATTGTTTCGATTTACGTAAATGAATAATGTTAATGCTTATGCAAGACAATAATTTCTTTTTATGATTAAGTAACGTACGATCATTGATCTGATGTACGTGAAAAGATGTTGATGATTGAGCTATGTATTATTGGGTGGTTGCTAGCTGTTTAAAATTCACTAGCTCACCAAAAGATGATGTAAAGGTGTTGCAGGCTGTGAACTTGTATGCACACCCGAGCATGTCCCATATGGATATATATACAAAAGTTATTGATTGTCGCCGCTCTTAATTGGATGAGCAGACCAAAGTTTTTAATAGTCGCCACTATTAATTGGTTGAGCATGCCAAAGTTTTATAGCAAGAAAATGTTTTCAAGGTATATCCATATAGGTAGTAAAGGGGTTGTTGAGTGCTTTCGCCTGACATTCCGGCCAATGATGATAGGGAATGAGAGGCTGAGGCATCAGTAACCAGATCCTCGCGGACCAATGTTTTCTGTGCTGACTACGTATGTCATATGATGAAGTCAAACAACCAGGCTGACCAGCTGGAATGAAATTTGATTATAAAGGAAGTCAGATAATGATCATGCTGGTCAGTTGATGCATTATCTGGTGAAGAGAGGGCGAATCAAGATTTATTTAATAGAGGGTTAACCCCTTGATATCACTCGAGAACCCTGAATGATATATGTTTATTAAATTATCAAGAGGTGTTGGCATTGCTTCGCTCAACCTCGATGAATATTAAAGCTTTTGAATTATTTGTTCTTCTTACTTATGAATATATACTTGCTGAGTGTAAACGCTCATGTGGAATGTTATGAAATGTTTTACACGTTATGTCAAGAAGGCTGAGTCGCCTAATAAAGGAAAAGAGGAAATGGCATAATGAGAGCTTTTTAATCTCTTTCCTATGGATGGCCTTTAGAGGGAAAGTGAAATGAGAGGTCATAATAGAAATGTTTAGATTGTAAGGCCAGATGGGCCATCTAAAGTTTTGTTTCCGCTGCAGTCTGTTTATTTGAATTTTGAGGTTTTGTAAGAGGTTGTAAACCTCTAAGATTTGAACATGATGTATCTGAGAATATATTTCTCATTTTACTAATGATAATGCTTGGCCATGATGTATCTGTCGCAATTGTGTTTTTGTGTTGTGGTTTTCTGGCAGAGCTCGAGGTTCCAGCTTGGGGACCTTGGGGGGCTGTCACCCAAATTGCTGACAGTGACCGAGGCCCGGCTCGGGGAATTTCTGGGGCCGCCACATCAAGGGCCCAAGCAAGTCTCTCTTTTGTTTTCTTTCACTCCTCTCTAACCTCTTCTAATTTGATTAATGCAATTTCTATTAAGTCATTCCTAGCAACTAATAGATCATTAGCTTTTTGAATTCTTTCATTCTCTTTTACAGAAGACCTTAATGTTGCATACAAATTATAGATTTTAGTTGACATTTCTTCTATTTTTCCTTTACATTCTGACAGAGACATGTTAGAGAGATTAGGTTTTACCCAAGTGCCTTGAGGCTAGCTACTTGATCCAGCTATGGTTCCATTAGATGATATCGCCATTACTACAAGATTGATAAATTCTTCGTCATCTATTTCGTCTAAATCTTCCTAGTCTTTTCCCTCTACAATGAATACTTTGTTCTTCTTGTTGATGACTTCAAAATATTTCATTTTGTAGTAGTCGTCATCCTTCTTCACTTCCTTAGTCTATCTGGCAAACTTTTGATTCTTGCATTCATTAGCAAAGTGTTCAATTTCTTGATAGTTAAAGCATTTGATCTTTGATCTATCACTGGTACTAGATTGGACGGCCTTCTTTCCTAGTGTTGTCTTTCTAAAGCCTTTCTTTATGAATATCAACTTCTTGAATCTTTTTGTTAACAAAGCTATAGCTTCATCAACAGCTTCCAATTCCTCTTGTGCATAGATTTCAACATCTTTTTTATCTATACTCTCAGCTTCACTTACTTCTTCTATGAGAACTGCCTTCTCATGAAGCTTCATGCTCTTAATCTCAACAATAAGTGCCATAGACTTCTCCTTTTTTTGGTCCTGACTCAGATTCTCTCTTTGTTGTACCTCAAGGTCATAGGTGTTGAGGCTCCTATAGAGCTTCTCCAAGGATATTGAGCTTATATCCTTAGCTTTCTTTGCGGCTATGGTCTTGGCATCCCAACTCTTGGTAATGCCCTTATGAACTTTAGATTTACATCCTTGTTGGCATATCTTTTGTCAAACATCCTCAAGTCATTAATCAACCTGTTGAATCTATCAAATAGATTTATTAGTATTCACCAGGTTTGCTTGTAAATAGCTCATATTTTTAGATCAACAAAGATTGCTTGTTCTCCCTAACTTCCTTGGTCCCTTCACATAGCACTTGAATTGTCTCCCAGATCTCCTTAGCAGACTCATAATTTATGACATTGTTGAACATATCATTATCCAAACCATTATAAAGAATGGTTATGATCTTAGCATCTTTCATGAAGTCTTCCTTTTCCATATCTATGAGATCACTAGGGACTTTAGGTACCATATGTTCAAGAACAATTTGGCCATCTACCGTTGCCACTAGAACAAGCTTCATAGGTTTAGGAGGTTTTTTCTTCTAAGATTGTTATGTAAGAAGAATCTGTAGATTTCATATACATGTACATCCTTCTTTTCCATAAGAAATACTCATCCCTAACCAACAAGGGGATCTTTACGTTTCCATTCTTCTTACTCATCTTTTGATCAACTAGTATGTATGTTATACTAAAATGCTCTGATACCAATTGTTGTTCCCTGATGAGTATTTGTAGCAGGGGAAGTTGAATACAAATATCAACTTTTCTCGATACTTTGTAAAGATCTCAAATATAATTTGTGACTTGTAATGCAGAATTGTATTTGAAACAAATTATATTAAGCAATAATCACTTTTATTGATTCTTAAATCTGAACTTACAATCTAGTAAAGAAAGTACCAACTGCTATTTTTCTGCTCGTGAAGAATAGGTGCACCAATAGAAAATAACTTCTAGCTTCTCAAGTTCTATGAACTTGTTTCTCAAATTCTCGCTTCTTAAATTCTAAGAATTTGCTGCTTTATCACAATTGTATTCTGTACTCTATGCTACTTTTTGTTTTCTTGTTCAATACTCTATACTACTTTTTATTTTTCTTCTTCAGTACTCTATACTACTTTTTTTCATTGTCTAATTTGAATCTGAGTATAATGACAATCTCAATCATATTCAAATCAGCGGCCCGACCTTGTTAATCCTAATTGACTTTGTATTGGATCTTTGATCGGCTTCTTGTTTGCAACCTCAAGCCCTATTCAGATTAGGATTTGTTGCGGTTCAGTCAAACACGATTTTCAATATCCACTGATAAATTTGTATCTGTTGATGACTCTTATCCGCTGTGTAACTTATCTACTGATAAATACTTTTATCTATCGATAGTCATTTATCTGCTGATGATCATTTATTGTTTTCCCAGTGAGATAGCCGAGAACTTGTAGAAGGGGGGGGATTGAATACAAGTTCTTTGAATTCTTTTCGATTACTTGTTCTTCAAGAAATCAATTATTACTTGCGGAAATAAAGAACAAGAACTCAAATCAATTTATAAACAATTGCTTTCTATTGTTTTAACAATTGATTACAAATTCTAACAATCATAACAATATGATCGTCAGCTTCTATTCTTTTCTATATAGTAAAACTACAAATTACGAATTCTATACAGCTTTGAATTACAATTCTGTAAACCTAATTACAGCTTCTAAAACTGAATTACCATTTAACTCAGTTTCCTATTCTAAATCAGTAATGATTCAGCTTCCTTATTCAAATCAAACACAATCTTTCCTTTTTGATTTGGAACAGATTTTTGGCTTGTTTCCTTACCAGCTACGTCTTCAATATTATCTTGATCTACGTGGAAGACATTCCTTATTCAATTTGAACTATGTATCTCATCAGAAAGTAATTCACGACTAGTCCCCGATGGCTTCAGCTTTAGTCCCTGATCGAGTCAACATTTAGTCTCTGGTCTTTTAGTCTCTGATCAGGTTGTGTAGTCTCCGACAGAGTTATTAGTCTCCGATGCTTTAGGCTTAGTCTCTAATGACGTCAGCTTAGTCTCTGATGCTCTAGACTTAGTCTCCGATGACGTCAGCTTAGTCTCTGATGACGTAAGCATTAGTCTCTGACACTTTATCTTTAATCCCCGATGACATAAGTCGTAGTCTCTGATAGGCAAAATCCTTAGTCTCTGATAAGTGTTACCTTAGTCTCTGATAAGCCTTTTTGTAATCTCCGACGGATCAAATACACATTTTGACTTATTGAAGCTTTGATACAACTTTCCAGCAGTTACTTACAGATAAAAATGAATCTATCTCTTTATAAATAATAAATAAATTACAATCAAAGAGATAATTACTGGCTACAAAACTTCAGTGTTACTAATTAACACTTTCTATACATTTGTATTCCTAAGTAATCTAAAGACAATCATCATCAAATGTTATAAAACCTAACAATCTCCCCCTAATTATGAATATCAGAATGATAAGCATACTTTCAAGGTTGATGATGATGTCAAAACTCAAAATTACAAGTATTACTTAGAAAAAGAATAAAGAATTACTGACTACAAATGTACCTGAATTAAGATCTTTGATCTGTCATTCAGCTTCCACCAAGACTTAGGTTTAAATCCTTTAAGTCTGGCTTTAGAAAAAATTTACATTTTATTTAACAACCAACATACCTCCAACTTCAACAACTTCATCTTTTGTTTTTCTTCAGTACTTCCAGCCTTTCTATTAGCAACTTCCTGAGGATAACCTCTGTTTCTTCTTCTGAATATTTGAGAAGACTGATAAATCCTTCAATATGTCTCTCATTTACACTGTTTATGTCTCTGTTGTAGTTGAAGAATACTTTCTCTCCATGGAAAGTCTCATACCATAGTCCAAGAGGCTTTGGATCAACCTTTGGCACTGTGTCCAAATTATGTATCACCTTTATCACCTTCTAGATTTGGCTTCGAAATTCCTTGTTGAGATCATAAGTTTCAAGCACCACAGTCAGCAACCATTCCAAGTTCTCTTTTGTTTGTTCCTCCAAGGTTGGCCTTTCAAACTTCAAAAATTCTCCATCTCTTAAAAAGATATGGAACAATTCTTTATTGTCTTTACCCTTGATCAAGTTGATATATTTTGTACTCCTTTTTAGGGCTTTGATAATTTCTTCTGTGCTAACCATTTCAACCTTATAAGATTTCCTTGATGAAACTGTTCGTGGCTTTGTTGGTCCACTCAGAGACACTAAGGTAGTCTCGATTGGCCTTGGAGGTTCTTGAGATGCAGGCTTCTTGATAGATTCTTTAGTCACAAGTTTCTTTGCAGATTCTCGGACCAAAGATCTTCTCCTTGATTTCTTCTCTGCCTCTTCTATCTCCTTATTCTTTTTCTTGGTGATGGCTGCCTTCTGTGCACTTGTCCTTCTAGCAAAGATTTTCCTTTTCTTTGTCTCCTCCTCCTCCCTTACTGCAACCATGTTCTCCTCCTCTTGTAGCTTCTGTGCAAGTAATGCATTAGCTTCAATAAGTTTTTGCTCTTGAGGATAAACTAACTCGACTTTCCCATCCACTATTAATTCAACTAGAGTGGGAAAGTGAGCAGTCTTTATGGCATCCCCCATTAGCTTAGGTTGTCCTGGTTGAGCAGATTTTGATTTCTTTGGATCCTCAACCAGAACACCCTTGCCTTTGTCTTTTGAAGTGTTTGAGGCTTGTGCAGTTTGTTGAGTAGGAGGAGGGACTCTCTTTGTTGTTGTTGTTGTTGCTGCTGCTGGTACTGTTGTTGTTGGTGGTGGTGGTGGTTGTGTTGTTGTTGTAGATTTTGTAGCTGCCTCAAAATCAGAATGTTTCTTCAAAATTTTATCCATCATTGCCTACAATTCAGCATCAATAACTGGAACAAATTTTGGTTGCGGTTTGGGTACAAGTTTGATGAAATGACCACTCTCCCCCTTTTTGACATCAATATCATTGGGTTGAGAGGGGGTGGCCAGATGTGGAATTGCCTGCAGCAATAGTTGTTCCATTCGATCTTGCTTTTGGAGGAGGAGTTGAACATTTGATTCAAGGGCTTGAAGCCGACTGTCAGTCTTGGACTTCTCTTTGATGATAGAATCAATTGAAGTGATAGTCCTCCTTAGCAAATGTCCTTCGTAGCACCTCCTGAGCTTTTCTGTCTCCAACTCCATCCTTTGCTCCATTTTCTTCGCTGCAGCATTTATACCAGTAACCAAGAAGTGGTGAAACTTTGTATGTTTCTTATCCACCTTGGTTACTTCTTCTAGTGTGTCCTTGATGGATGGGGCAGCTGCATTTGACCCAATGTTGGCCACATAATGCTGCCTTAGTTGGGCAGCTGCATCTTTCAGAGAATTGGTGAAGTTTGCATCAAGCCAAACATCCACATTCTCCTCTTCAATTTCTTTAGGAATAGATTCATTTGCAAGCCCTGTCTTCAATGCAGAAATATTGTCTTGAGTTTGTTGTAAACCATATAATATTTCAAAGTCTACATTGGACATTTCTGATAATACATGTAATGCTGCATCCCTTGTTTCGGAGCTTGTCCCAGCGTCTTCTGTTTGGATTGTAGTGGAGGGAGCAAAAGAAACTTGAGCTTCTGGTGTGATGGTTTCAACAGGTTTTAAAAATTCACCTGCTGAAAATTTCTCTCTTTTCTTTTCTTCAAAGATCTCATCCTTGCTCACACCTTCTCCTTTTGCCTGGGGTTGGGCACCCAGCTACTCTATCTCTCCTTTTTCCAAGTTGTCTAAAGCTTGACTCTCTTGAATTTGTTTCTCTCCTTTTTCCAGGTCAGGAGCCTGACTCTCACTAAATATTCTCTCAGAATCACTCTTTTGGATTGTATCACTCTGTCCTAAAGAAAGAGGGGTTTGAGAAGTAGTAGAGGCACCAAGGAGAGGGGTTTCCCTTTGTATGTCTGTGGTTAGGGATCTCTCCAAGGAAAGTGTTTAAGAGCTTGTCTCGAGTATTGGCTCCTCTAGGAAAAGATCTAGAGGATTTTCATGTTCAAAAGAATCAAGAAATTGAGAAGCAGGAGAAGAATGTACAGTATGGAGTGTTGACTGTTCCTCAGAAATGGAAAATTAAGGAACATCAATAGATGACTCTGTGTGTGCACTCTTAGTGTCACTCTTATCTTTTATTTTCTCTCTTTGTGGTTCCTCTTGTTGGTGTATAAAAGGTTATGCAGACTCTATACATGTTGTTCCTGGTTGGGAACTTTCTTCAATATCCATATCCTTTTGAGAGGATATTGACAGTTCATTGTTTTTCCTTATAACCTCCATTGCTTTTTGGGAAGCAATGGATTCTTTTTGGCTTAAGGTTATGACTCTCTTCTTTCTCTGAGGTGCCACCTTAGCTTCTTTGTCTCCCTCAGCCTCACTTACTCCCTCAATTATTTTTCTTTTTACAAGGAGCTTTTTGGCTGTCTTTGTTTTTACAACCACAGTCTTTTGGGAAACTGTGGAGGGAGTTATAGATTGTTGTTGTGAAGTGGTTGGAGGATTAATAGGGTTTTGGTGTTCAATATCCTCAAGAAATAACAAAGAATAAAGATTTGGAAGCCTATCAATGAGAGTAGATCTCATGACAGAGGAAAAAATAAAGGAACCTTTACCTTCGCAGATTTGTGCTTCACATCAGTAAAAATTCTTTTACTCTGCAAAACAATTGATACAACTTGCATTCTAGTAATATTAAGGTTAGGTATTAGATAATATGCAATCATCATAAAAAACCTAGCATAATAAATTTTATTTTTATTACCGGATTTAAGTTTTACCAAAAGTTTTTGCAGAATTAAAAGTCCAATGTTTAGATGTCTATCATACAACACACTGAAAGAAATTTGTTGTGTGAGTGTAGTGATAATCATAGCCACTGCATTTTGTAGAAAAAGCTTTTGTTATAATGTCAAAGAACAGTGACCACTCCTGCCTTAGATGCGGTCGAGTTATGGACCCAATATAAACAATGTCTGAAGAATAATGTAAGTTTTTAAACATAGCAAATATTTCTTCATCAGAGGCAGGAGAGTCAAAATTTTCAAAAACAGGTAGACGTAAAGCATTATTAACAACAGTATGATCTATAGTATAGACAGTAATATCATACCTGAAACTTACCACAGGAAAGTCAGCATCCTCATCCTGTATGGTTGCAGTGGACCACATAGCCGTGATAACTTCAGCGGCTTGTGTGGGAGCATCGTATATGGCGTACGACAGTGAAGAGTTTTGTAGAAAATCTACAAATGGATGGTACTGTGCTTCAAATTCATGTTTATCGACCACCCCTGCATGGTTGGTCTTGATGAAATCAAAGTCTCCGAACTTGAAGCATACAATAATGATTCAGCTTCCTTATTTAAATCAAACACAATCTTTCCTTTTTGATTTGGAACAGATTTCTGGCTTGGTTACTAGATGAATTCATGAGTGTTGTATTGGGAAATGGAGTTTTGTTTTAAGCTCGACAAGAGGTTATGAAATAAATGTATCGACCAACGGGAGAGGAAGAGGTAGCTTGATCTAGTAGACATTCTTGACTCAGCTCTTTTTCCAACTACTGTGACTCTAAGCAACCTATAATGCCCATTACAATATTGAAACTAGGTAGTATATACTGTACGTAGGTAGCACTCTCTGCAACTTCGTTATAGATTTTCTATGAGCGCAAAGCTATTCGTTCCTTACCAGCTTCGTCTTCAATATTTTCTTGATCTACGTGGAAGACATTCTTTATTCAATTTGAACTATATATCTCATCAGAAAATAATTCACGACTAGTCCCTGATGGCTTCAGCTTTAGTCCCTGATCGAGTCAACATTTAGTCTCTGGCCTTTTAGTCTCTGATCAGGTTGTGTAGTCTCCGACAGAGTTATTAGTCGCTGATGCTTTAGGCTTAGTCTCTAATGACGTCAGCTTAGTCTCTGATGCTCTAGACTTAGTCTCCGATGACGTCAGCTTAGTCTCTGATGCACTAAGCTTAGTCTCTGATGATGTAAGCATTAGTCTCTGACGCTTTATCTTTAATCCCCGATGACGTAAGCCATAGTCTCCAATAGGCAAAATCCTTAGTCTCTGGCAAGTGTTACCTTAGTCTCTGATAAGCCTTTTTGTAATCTCCGACTGATCAAATACGCATTTTGACTTGTTGAAGCTTTGATACAACTTTCCAGCAGTTACTTGTAGATAAAAATGAATCTATCTCTTTATAAAGAATAAATAAATTACAATCAAAGAGATAATTACTGGCTACAAAACTTCAGTGTTACTAAATAACACTTTATGTACATTTGTATTCCTAAGTAATCTAAAGACAATCATCATCAAATGTTATAAAACCTAACATTTATCTATCGATGACCATTTATCCGCTAATGACCATTTATTTGTCGATGACCTATTGTAAATTGGATTAAGTGTCCTGCTTTACTTTGTTCTATGTGAACAATTCTAGTGAGTGTCTTTCCTTAAGTAAGAAGATAAGAAGAGCGGAGTAGGCGTTGCTGAACCATTATAAAAATACTGTCTTATCTCTTACTTATCATTTTTTCGTGCTTATTTTGTTATCCTGCTTCAATATTACTTGCTTAGTCTCTTATACTTAAAGGGGTTTTCTTATTTTGTTGCCTTCAAAATTTTGAAGTAAACTTTTCTTAAATCGTGATTAAGCAATGAATGCGTTTTTAGCAAGAAAATTTTAAGCAAGGTTAAAAATTTTGAAAATCCTAATGGAATCTAACAAACTCATTTATAAATCAATTGTAAATTCATTTGTATATTTTATTATAATTTTCATTTAATTTATTTTGAAATTTTAATTTTAATTTCACCTTAAATCCCAATTAGTTCAATTAATTGTCCAAATGAAACCAGATTTCTTGAACCCTGATCCCACTTTGGTGGCCAAACAATTACTTGGTACAAGAAGATTTATCTCTTCTCACCCTCACAAAAGCCAAAGATTTTTTGAATTTATCTTGGTAGATTCTAAATCTTTCCTTCTTAAGAAATATCAAGATAAATCTGGTAGTTATATTACTCATACTACCATCCAAATTATGAAAATCCTTTCTCCTTCAAGTTGGATTAAGCTCTCTCTAAAATTACATGCCTCATCTGAAAGGAGGAGGGCGTATAAATAGAAATTTTTGGACTGCTATAATGACTTATTTGGTAACACTTCTTGATGTATCTCGGTTAGATCTAGTCTAAATTCTAGTAGAACTGAAATTTTATGACACTGTGATCTTTTAGATCTACGCTGTATGGAAAAACTGTGGTTGGTCGAGGTCACACGTACACAGTCCTACAGACTCTTATAAGTAAGTTTTGGGTCATAACTGTGACGACCTGGATATTTTGTTTATCTATAAATAATTTATTTACTCATATTTGTTTTCTTATTAACATATATAGTTAATATATGATGTTTTTGAATGTTTAAATATTTTTGGACCCATTAAAGGGTTATATTTTGATGGATGTTGATTATACAGAGAAGCAAATTATGTTTATGTGTTTGGTAACATTTGTTATTGCTTGAAGGAGACACGCGTCCAGTTTAGTAAGTCCCATGAAGAACTTAATAGCTTACGTAGTTATGACTACATCATGTGTACGTATATTAATTAGATTAGTAAGCTGTTTAAGTGACTAGCTTATGTGCATGAAGGACAGCAGCTACTTGTTACATGTATTAGCTGTTAAGAATCATGATGAGTAGCCGTTTTATTAACCAATGATTTTATCTCAAAGCTTAATCTCAGCTTACTATAAATACCTCATTTGGAGGTAACATTTCAATCTCTTTTCTAAAGATTCTCTCTCCTAAAGTTCTTCTTTAAACCTACCATCCCCATATAATTTCAAGTTCTCCTTTCTAGGCGATTACTTCCAGACAAGCTTTGTATTTCTCCCGTAAAGTTAAGAGGTAAGAATTTTATGTTCTCCTCTGCTTTTCATTTTTACGTTGTATCCGAAAGTAGTCACTGGGCATGCTAAGTCTTTAGGAACGAATAAAGTTGTTAAGAGTATGGTGTTTTGAGTTAATGAAAGGACGATTATGCATCTTAGATTGAGTTTGTTTATCACTAGATATCGTTCGTGATCATGGAAGACTTCCTTTTATCAGAGACAAGTTCTATGATCAGTCTCTGATGAGATAATGTTAGTCTCTGACGAGATAATATCAGTCTCTGATGAGTTAACGTTAATCTCCGATGACGTCAGCCTTAGTCCCCGATGGGTTAAGATGACGTCATCAGTCTCTGGTAAGTTATCGTTAGTCTCCGATGACATCACCTTTAGTCTCTGATGGGTTAAGATGATGTCATCAGTCTCTGATGAGTTAACGTTAATCTCCGATGATGTCACCCATAGTCTCCGATGGGTAAAACTTAGTCTCCGATGACTAATGATGTTAGTCTCTGATGAGCATCTATGTTTTGTCTCCGACTGGTTTGGCGCTGAACAAGTGAGTATGGCACTGAACATTTATCCACCGAGGAGTTTGGCGCTGGAAAAATCATCCACTGATGAGTTCAACGATTACTTTGGAAGTTCGACGCTGAACAAGTTGGCACCTGATGAGTTTGGCGATGAATAAGAACATCCCCTGATGGGTAAAATATTCCCTGATGGATGAATTATCCCCTAATAGACATACATCCCCTGATGGGTAATGTATCCCCTGACGGGTCCCTGACGGGCAACTTCGTGCCCTGATAACCATTCTCTATTCTAAATAGTCATCTTTCAAAGTATGAATTTCTCATGTTATACCAATAATGATGTTTTACAGAATCCTTTTGCAACCAGTATAGTGAATTTTAGCTAAGGACCAAGGCAAGTATATACTCATTCCACTTTCTTTCTTACTGATTACGTAGAATCATTATTTCGATTTACGTAAATGATTGATGTTAATGCCTATGCAAGATGATGATCTATCTGATGATTAAGTAACGTACGATCATTGATCCGATGTACGTGAAAAGATGTTGATTATTGAGATATATGTTTTTGGGTGATTGCTAGTTGTTTAAAATCGCTAGCACACCAAAAGATGATGAAGATGATGTAAGGGTGTTGCAAGTCGTGAACTTGTATGCACACCCGAGCATGGCATGTATGGATATATAGTTACGTTATTGGCAGTCACTGCTTTTAATTGTTAAGCACGCCAAGGTTATTGGTAGTCGTTTTTAATTGTTGAGCACACCAAGGTTTTTAAAATAAGAAAATATTTTCAAGAAGATATATCCATATGGGAAGTTAAGGGGTTGTTGAATGCTTTCGCCTGGTATTCTGGCCAATGATGATAGGGAATGAGAGACCAAGGCATCGGTAATCAGACCCTCGCAGATTAATTAGTTTCTGTAAGTGACTACGTATGTCAAATGATGGAATCAAACGATCAGGCTGACCAGCTGGGATGAAATTTGATTGTTAAAGAAAGTCAGATAATGATCAGTCTGGTCAGGTGATGCATTATCTGATGAAGAGAGGGCGAATCAAGATTTATTTTTAAAGAGGGTTATTCCTTTGATATCAATCAGGAACACTAAATGTTACATGTTTATTGGTTTATCAGGAGGTTTGGTATTGATTCGCCCATCCTCAATGAATATTAAAGCTTTTAAAATATCTGTTCATGAATATATACTTGCTGAGCGTAAATGCTCATGTGGAATGCTATGAAATATTTTTCAAGTTATGTCAAGAAGGCAGAGTCGCCTAATAAAGGAAAGGAGAAAATGGCATAGTGAGAGCTTTTTAATTTCTCTCCTATGGATGGCTTTTAAAGGGAAAGTGAAACGAAAGGCCATCATAGAAATGTTTAGATTGTAAGTCCAGATGGGCCATCTAAAGTTAGTTTCCGCTACAGATTGTTTATTTTCAAGCTTTGAGGTTTTGTAAGAAGATGTGAATATTAAGATGTTATTATGATGTTTTTGAGAATGTATTTCTCGTGCGATTCATGTAAATGCTTGGCTATGATATTTTTGTCACTATTGTGGAGTTATCCTTGTTTTCTGGCAGGGCCCAGGGGTTCCAGCCTTGGGATCTTGGGGCTATCATCCAAATTGTTGACAGTGTCCGAGGCCCGGCTCGGGGGATTCTCCGGGGCCGCCACAATAACATTTTAGATCTACAAAGGATTATCAGATCTATCCCTTATGTATCAATAAGAGTTTATAGAGAAACAGATTCTGTTTCAAATCTACCTATCTTTCTAAAGATATTCATTGGATATAACCCTTATGGAACGCGAAGATGGTTTCTAGGTATCAAGATGCTCGGAGGGTAATTCTCATAAGTTTTTACATTTTTCTACCTACTTACTGCATACACCATGAGTCTCTTCTGTTCATTCTCCTCCTCTTCTTCTACACCTTCAATCTCCTCTAATCCATCTTCTTCCAAGATTAAAGAAGAAATCCATCTCCCAGACCTACAACAATCTATAGACAATTGGAAGATCCCCAAACATCCTACTAGTGATGTCTATGCAAAAAACAGATGGAGTCTTACAAGTGATTATGTCATTAAGATTGTTGAACATACAATCTCCCTAGACTCTGATCATGAAGATATTAAATTAATCTCCCCAAAATCTATTGTAAAGTTACAACAAAAATATAATTATCTCCATCTTCGCCTAGTACAGGTTGCAGCGAATCCCTTATCTCGAGAAGGATTAGACACTTATATACTTATTTTCCTTAGAGACAAAAGATGGCTTGATTTTGACGATTCTCTCCTAGGAATTGTTGAAACCAACCTCTGCCGCGGACCAATCTATTTTAATTGTTTCCCCAATTTCACTGTCTCGCTCAGGGATAGAAATATCCTTGATTCCTTAACTCTTAATGTTAAGACCAATAATTTTAAAACCAAAGTTGGAACTCAACCAGTTGCAATTATCTACAGAATCCAATACAAAGCCATGAATTCTACTTTCAATATAGGAGTCATGCAAACCTTTCATAAAGGTGAGACAGTTCTTTTCCAAATTGATCTGTAAAGATCTCATTTATCCATTCCTTAGCCCATTTGTTGGAATCAAGTTAGTTTACCTCAAAACTAGCTACTTAAAAATGTCGCCCCGACCAAGAAACCTGAAAATACTACCATCTCTAGACAACATCAATTTTCTAGTGGGTCTGTCTCAATCTCTTTCCAATGATCTAATAGCCATCGATCTTTTAGTTAGAGAATTGATAGTCTTCCCGTTGAAATCTTGACAAATTCCCAGCCACCTAGACATTCGGTCTCAACTATAACCACACAACTTCAAGATTTAAACCTTGAATCCAGAATTCCTCAAGCTCATTATACTGTCCGAACTGTACCTACAAAATTTGTCCATTAAGAGACAAAAATTGACGGTACAAGAGACAAACTAAGTTTCAAATTAACAAAAAAAAGTTGAGAGCCCAATTTGACTCTCCTCATAATAACTCTAGAAAAACTTGGTTTCTTCAAAATTTTCAGGGATCAACTAGACAAGAATTTCAGAATCAATATTATGAATTTTTAAATTCTGTCAAACAACAAATTGAATTTTTTGAATGGTTTGAAGCCTATGCAAAATTCAATAAAGTTGATTATCCATTTTGAAAAACTTTAAATGTTTCTAGGATATTATGGCAAACAATCCAGGGTGAAAATATTACCTCTGAATTTCCACCATCAAAAGGAATTAAAGTTCACATTGATCCAATCAATATTTTAAATGTTATACCATTCAAGAAAAAAGACGACGATATGCTTCTTCCCAGAGATATACAAAATATTTATGAGCAAAAAAATTATACTAATAAGTATTTGCAATCAATTGGAAAATATCTCATCACCAATCAACAACAGCCTTCCACCTCTACTTTAAATCAACCAAAAACTACCCAACCTTCAAATATTTCCTTGTTCAAACCTCATGAGATCCCTTAGAAGTATAAAAAGGAGCTTTCAAATAAAGCCTCAGACAAACACCTGATTACTGAGCTTCAACAAAAAAATAGCTAAAATGTGACGACCCCAAAATCCCTTATAGGACCAGGGCTTCGCCAAAAGAAGGAAAGATAACTTCACATCCATACATCACATAAATACTAATAAAAGGAAGCAGTAAAGAGTTATTACAACTCAACATATTACATTCTCAGCGGAAGCTATTCTATCTCTATATTATAATACAAAACATCACTCTTCACATTTTCCTTTCTCCCTTCCTTATTGGCACCAAAAAGGGTTAGCCAAACTCAGTAGCTGATCATCTTTGCCTTCCCCTTGTCAGAAGGTTCAGCCTTTATACCTTGTCCTGCAAGACATTAAAATCCAACAAGAATGAGCGATTTACGCCCAGCAAGTATATAAAAAATTTGGGAAAAGTAAAATTGGAATGTTTTAAGGGATTCAATTCTGTTGAGAGGCTCAGTGGAACAATAGTAATGCCTCAGAAATCTTTAAAGAATCTTTAGGATTATTGATGATAAACGACGTGTAATCCTTCTTGAAGAAAGACAGGTATTCACTTGTGTACAACTTTTTTTCCAAAATATCCATCGGGGGCTAAACCCGTTGGATCTGCTAACCATACGGCATACAGCTGGCCTAGCTGTGACCGCATGATCCCTCCTTGTGTGAACGTATGTAGTCACTTAAAATTTCTCTAGGTCAGGTGAAGAACAAATCAGCACCTTTCCCTTCCTCTTGCCAACCATGTGGCATAACCCATTTAAGAGATATATCATTCTCATTTGTTGCATAGATGTAAAATTGAAAAATAACTGATAAATCAAAGCTCCGTTATATCCATGCATTTTCATTCATATTATGATAGAGGAAATTAAAGCATAGCAGTCTGATTCACAAGGAAATTTAAACATAAAAGTCATAATCTTGTACACATGTCGAATCAATTAATCATGCGCTTAACTGAAATAAGCATAAGAGTGAGAATATACTTGCCTCAGTCCTTTGCACACAATCAAATTCAATTTACTCATGAGTGTAAGATTATGTAAATCATGCATATAATATTTTAATACCTTAATAAGAATTATGAAAGAAAATGCATATGTGATGTCCTTAAACTTTTAATATTTCAAATCTGACATACGGACCGTTGAGGTTAAAGGAAAAACATCATCAAATAATTTAAGAAAATAATGTTTTATAGCTTTTAAAGACAGACTACGCATTAGGGGATAACTGGTCATTAGTGGGTAAACTACCCGTCAGGGGATGTCTCGCCCGATAGGGGATGTCGCTCGGCCATCAGAGGATAGCCTTCGACCATCAGGGTATCATTCACTCATCAAGGAATAGTCATCCGGGGATGACTTACCCATCAGGGGATAATTTTCTCACCGCCAAACTCGTCGGGTGGTAACTTTGACTATCACTCTCTTGGCTGACAAGGGATGATTTCTTCATAGCCGAACATAGTAAGTCATCACTGAACTTCATCTGTGGATAATCTATTCTACGCCAAACTCCTCGGAGAAAAGTAGTTCAGCGCCAAACTCAGTTGGCTATCGCCAAACTCCTCAGGGACTAATATCTTTAGCCATCAGAGACTAACATATTTTGCCCATCAAAGACTGTGGATGACGTCATCAGGGGCTAAACTTAGCTTGTTGGAGACTAAGGATGACGTCATCAGAGACTAATATTATCTCGTCAGAGATTAACTTTATCTCATCAGAGACTAATATTATACCTTGTCTTTTGCTACAATGGAAGGCCTAACATGAACAAACTCAGCGTAGGTTGCCTCATGAAAATGCAAAAGAATATAATCCTTGAAGATTTATTCCTTCTTGAAAACTTAGCATACATGGTTAATAAATCTTTGATGCTATGCACGAAAGAGACTAAGTAGAGTACTAGGTTCTTAACTCTTCGTCTTTAAGGGAGAAATTAAATCTTGTCTTAGAATAATTTTCCGAAAGAAGAACTTGGAAATTTATGAAGATGGTAAGTTTAGAGAAGAACTTTAGAAGAGAAATTTTTAGAAAAGAGATTAAAATTTTACCTTCGAATGAGGTATTTATAGCATACTAAGATTAAGCCTTAAAATAAAATGATTGGTTAATCTGGACGGTAAAATGGCTGCTCATCATAATTCTTTAACAGCTAATTAACATAATAAGCAGCTACTGTCACGCATGCAGCTTGTCTTTAATCAATTGTTGCCACACAACCTGCCTACTAATCAAGTAACTTCACACGTAACTCCTTTAATTTACGTACTTATGAGATTATTTCCCTTACGTAAGCAATTCTAGTTATTTGAATGAGAATTTCTAATCTTCACACTTGTATTCCTTTAAGGAATTTACGAACACCATTAAGACATAAATTACTTGCCCCCCATTTGAACATTCAGAATCATAATATTAATTATACACGTAATTAAGAAATTAATTTTAGCATACATTAATTCATGTAACAACCACATATAAAATTTTCGGGTTCTCAAATGAAATCCAAGCTATCATCCCTTCTACCCATGTTGTCTCAGAATCCCCTAGCACACCTCCCCGTAATTCCACTAAGAATTCTGTTACTGTTCTTAAGGAAACCGATTCTGAAGATGAATCCCTAGAAACTAATCAAGACCAAAAAGCCTTATCTGATTATGAAATAGCTCCCCTTAGATTCAGCAATAGACAAAATTGGAAAACTTCTCAAAATTTGTATTATCCTAGAGGTACGCATCCTGATGTAGCACTTGAAGAACAACCTAATATTCTTCAAAATTGTTATAATGGCAACAATATCTATGAAAAGAACATAGATGGAGATTTTAAGTATCATATCCTAAAGAAGCTTCAACAAATGTCCATAGTTGACACAACTTATCGGACAACCCACAATGTTTCTGATCAGTTAGCAACTCATATTATCATTGTTGGTTTTACTGGTCAACTTAAGGGTTGGTGGGATGAACACCTTCAAGATAATGATAAACATGATATTCTTAATGCTATTAAATTAAATTCTGATAATTAACCAAGACGGAGAAACCATTTTCGATGTTGTAGCCACCCTTATCTACACTATTGTCAAAATCTTTGTAAGAAACCCAGGAATATTCCGAGAAAAATCTATTGAAATCCTTAATAATCTTAAATGTAAAACTTTAACTAATTACCGTTGGTATAAAGATACCTTTATGACTAGAATTTATTCTAGAGCATATGGTAATCTCCAATATTGGAAAGAAAAATTCTTAGATCGCCTACCAAAGTCATTACATGATCTAGTATGTGAAGATCTCAAAGAACAATATAATGATATTATTCCTTGGCAAAATATCACTTATGGTCAATTATCCAGCCAAATACAACAGGTTGCCCTTAAAATTTGTTGTCAAGATAAGATGATGAGGCACTTAACCAAAAACAGAGCCCAAAGAAGCAAAGACTTGGGAAGCTTCTGTGAGCAATTTGGGTTACCTTCTTGTAGCTCCAAAACCTACAAAAGGCCTAAGAAAAAACTCATACACAATGAGCCCTATAAACCGTTTAAGACATTCCAATCCAAATCCAAATTTCACCCCAAAAAATATAATAGGCCTACTCAATCGAGAGATATCAAGCCTGCAAAACCATCCCTACCTGCCCCCAACAATAATCTTTGTTTCAAATGCCACAAACCCGGTCACATAGTAAAGTATTGTCTATTTTTCAAAAGGCTTAGAACCCTATCTGGTATTGATGATTCTTTACTAACCCAAATAAAAAATTTATTAATCAAAGATAGTGATAATTCTTCTAACGCTGATGATGAATGTCAATTCAACAAACTTCGTGACGATGGATTATATTCATCATCGTCCGATCAATTTTCCAAAAAAAAGGATCAAAACACTATCAATGTCCTTACAAAGAAATAAGACTTTCTTCTTGAACTTATAGGGCAACTTTCTGATCCCTATCAAAAGCAATCTTATCTTAACCAATTCAAAAAGACTTTAGAAAATCCTTCATCTTTTGAGAAAACTTTTCATAAAGATCCAAGACTAGACAGTGCTTAAAATTTTAAGGATATTCTTGATCGGTTTCTAGTTAAGCCGAAGGTTATCACTATCCAAGATCTCCAAACAGAAATTGTTGTCCTTAAGGAGGATATTAGACAAATCAAAGCTCGACAAGAAATTGATCAACTAGTTCTCTAACAACTACTTAGCCAAAACCCAGGTCCATCTTGCTCTACTCCTCGTGAACAATCTAATCCTAAAAATGATAGTTTTTAAAATTATATGTCTAAAATGTCCATTCAAAGATGGCATGTAAGGCTCACCTTACAAATTAAAATTTTTATCCTTGACATCCCATCCTTGTTTGATACTAGAGCAGATCTTAACTGCATCCAAGAAGGACTTATCCCAACAAAATTCTTCGAGAAAACGACCGAAGGGCTCTGTACAACTAATGGTAAGAAATTATGAATTAATTACAAAATATCTAATGTTGATGTCAAAATTCCTAACTCTATCTTCTCTCTCAAAACCTCTTTCTTATTGATAAAAAATATTACCAACCCAATAATCTTATGAACTCCTTTTATTCAACAGATCATTCTTTTTATGGTCACAAATCATGGTATCCAGATTGAATACCTTGGCAACACCATTGTCCTCCCTTTTGATAGGCCTCTTATCAATAAAGAACTTCATTTGTTAAAATATAAAAAGGCGTAAATCAACTATCTTAAAGAAGAGATAGTATATCAGCGTATTGAAAGCCCATTGCAAAATTCATCTATTAAAAATAGAATCAAAACTCTCAAAACAAAAATCACTGCCTAGTTATGTGTTGATTTGGCGGCAACAAAAATTTCACACGGGACCCGGGCGCCGTCAAAGGAAAGAAACAAACAACAACACATATATACAACACTAATGTACTAAAGTGATTAATAGTACGTCCTTACAAATATTCAGAGTATAAATCTTGCAGTGAAAACTAAGCTATTACAACAGCTTTAATCATCATCCTTACATGAAGTTGTGACCCGTAGGTCTTAGAGACTTAACACTGCAATTGTGCCCTTACATCTTCAATCATCTTCTTCTCCTCATCACTACCCACAGTTAACTCGCAATGACCTTATGCATGTATATCTTACCTTTATCACCTGTAAAACATTTTAACAACAACAAGGATGAGCAATTTACGCTCAACAAGCATATAATCATATATGGTGGGTAACAAGGGTTCAAACTATTGGTGAGGTATGACGGATTCAATTGTCAAAACCTCTAGCACTTTTGAAAACATATCTTTGATTTTACGATTTTGAACTCTTCCTTCCTTCCTTAACCATCTTGCATGTCTTATTTAGCTTAAAGGAGGTTCTCGTAAACTACATACGACATCCTTCCTCTTAAGACTAACATAAGCACTTACACATCCATAAACATCCTCATACATTTGCACAGATATAAGATTGAAAATAATAACTGACAAATTCAGGCTCAGTTATATCCATGCACTTTCATTCATATCATGCTAGCGAAAATTAAAGCATAGCATTCTGATTCACAAAGAAATCAAGATATATAAGTCATAACCTTGTATGCACGTCGAATCAATTGACCATGCCTTGAAATAAGCATAGGAATGAGAATATATTTGCCTTGGTCCTTAGCTGAGCTAAATCTAATTCACTTGCTTGGTGAAATACCTCTGTAAAATATACATATGTTTACTTAGCAGGAGAATCTAAGCTTGAATATAAATGTGATGTCTGTGATGTCCGTGCATTCTTATTCTCTTGATGTCTTAATGTAATTATTTGTTGCATCGGAAAAATTGAGACTTCTCATTTAAACAAGCCTGAGGGATTTTTAGACTGTTACACATCCATCAGGGAAAAAGAGTTCTGTTCATTAGGGAATGATCAATCATCAGTGGATAATTACCCGTCAGGGGATAGTCATCAGGGGATGATCTTGTTCTTCGCCAGACTGAGTTGGCTATCACCAAACTCCTCAGGGACTAATATCTTTAGCCATTAGAGACTAACATATTTTTGCCTATCAAAGACTACGGATGACGTCTTCAGGGACTAAACTTAGCCTGTCAGAGACTAATGATGACGTCATCAGAGACTAATTTAAAATTCCTTCATCAGAGACTAACAGCATTTCCTTCATCAGAGACTAAGAAAATCCTTCATCAAAGACTAACATCTATCTCATCAGAGACTAAAGTATCTCATCAGAGACTAACATATTAGTCATCAGAGACTAACAAATATCTCATCAGAGACTGATGATGCCATCTCAACCCATCGGAGACTAAGGTTAACGTCATCAAAGACTAACATTAGAACTTGTTTCTGCTATAAAAGAAGATCTTCAAGAACAAGAATGATGCCCAGAATGAACGAACTCAAACCTAAGATACATAATCATCCTTTCTGTGGTGCATAAGCTTCTTTTCATAAAAATAACATATTCTTTAAAAGCTTTATTCTTTCCTGAAGACTTAGCACACACAACTAATACTCTCGGATGCTATGCAAGAAGGAAAAACAGAGGAGAACATAAGATTCTTACCTCTTGACTTGACGGAAGGGATTAAAGCTTGTCTAAAAGTAATGGTCCGAAAGAAAGAACTTGAAATTGCATGAAGATGGTAAGTTTAGAGAAGAACTTTAGAAGAGAAATTAGAAAAGAGATTAAAATTTTACCTCTGAATGAGGTATTTATAGTAGGCTAAGATTAAGCCTTGAGATAAGATGATTGGTTAGTCTGGACGGTAAAACGACTGTTTATCATAACTCTTTAACAGCTAACAACATAATAAGCAGCTGTTGTCATACATGCAGCTTGTCTTTAATCAGTTGTTGCCACACAACCTGCCTACTAATCAAGTAACTTCACATGTAACTCCTTTAATTTACGTACTCCTTTATGGGCAATCTTCTTCAATTCACATACTCCTTCCAACTCCGTACAAGCTAAATTACTTAATCTCACACTCATATTTCATAACATCAATCTTTGTTCATTCTTGATTAAATTAATCTCATACAATATTTTGAGATTAATGTATTCAAATCCCTTTGATGATTTTACAAAGGAAATTGAGGTTATAGAATTTTGGACATCACATCGACATAATACTCAAGCATTTAAAATTCATACCTCATACCTCATAGGAAATCATCTCATAAACATTTTATTCCTATTTATTTAAGAAAATAAAATTTTGGGTCGTCACAGTTGACGTTCCCAGTGCCTTTTGGGATCAAAAAAGTCATAGTGTTAGACTCCCTTATGAGCCTAATTTTGATGAAAAAACCATCACAACCAAGGCCAGACCCATCCAAATGAGTCATGAACTCATAACTCATTGTCAAAAAGAAATACAATATCTTTTGAAGAAAAAGATAATATCTCGCAGCAAATCCCCATGGAGTTGTGCATCATTTTATGTTAATAAAAGCGCAGAAATAGAACGCGGTGGTCCCTACTTAGTTATTAATTACAAACCTTTAAATCAAGGCTTACGGTGGATTAGATACCCAATCCCCAACAAAAACAAAATCTTCTTCAATGATTATATGTTGCACATATATTTTCAAAATTTGATTTAAAATATGAATTTTGGCAAATTCAAATTGATCCCCGTGATCGTTATAAAATTGCCTTCACAGTCCCATTCGGACAATATGAATGGAATGTGATGTCTTTTGGCCTTAAAAATAATCCTTCAGAGTTTCAAAAGATAATGAATGATATTTTCAATAATTATTTAAAATTTATTATTGTTTATATCGATGAGTCTTCTCTGATAGCCTAGAACAACATTTTAAACACTTGCACATTTTCTTTAATATTATCAAAACTAATGGTTTAGTCCTTTCCAAAAGAAAATTTTGCTTATTTCAAATGAAAATCAGGGTTTTAGGTCACAATATAGAACATGGAACCATTGTCCCTATCAATCGTTGCATATTACTTTCTAATAAATTTCCTGACCAAATCATCAATAAAATACAACTTCAAAGATTCCTTGGTTGTGTCAATTATGTTTTTAAATTTATTCTGGGATTAAGCAATCTGCTAAAACTCCTTCATGATCGACTTAAATAGCCTCCTCCTCCCTGGACATCTGTGCATACTCATGTAGTTCAGGAAGTTAAGAAAAAGGTCAAGCATTTACCCTGTTTATCTTTGCCTGATCCTTCTACATATAAAATTGTTCAAACTAATGCTTTCGACATAGGTTATGAAGGCATATTAAAACAAAAGAAAGATAGTAAAGAGCATATCATCCCAAAAACCCAAACCCCTTACCTCATCGGATTATGCTCTTCAAGCTATCTAGACTCAAAACCAGTTCTCTGCCTTAGTAGACACAAAGCCTATATCCCTTGACAAAGTCAAAAGATGGGCTGATATTACTACTGAAGATGATGATTCTCAGTCTCAATCCTATTGTCCTGAAGGATTTCTTTCTTAGTGCCACAACATGGGACTTACTCCCCCTTAGCTATCTTCTTAATCTCAACAAGTGGAGGTCACAGAATCTCTAATTCCTTGCTCCATTTCTCAATCCTTGGTAGATAAAACCCCAGGAAAACTCAATCCTTTGGTCCCTTCACCAAAGCCCATATCTTCTTTCTCAGAAGCACCCCAATACTTTAAATCCCAATAAGTTTAATTAATTGTCCAAATGGAATCAGATTTCTGGAACCTTGATCCCATTTTGGTGGCCAAACAATTACTTGATGCAAGAAGATTTATCTCTTCTCGCCCTCACAAAAGCCAAAGATTTTTTGAATTCATCCTGGTAGATTCTAAATATATCCTTCTTAAACAATATCAAGACAAATCTGGTAGTTATATTACTCATGTTACCATCAAAATTATGAAAATCCTTTCTCCTTCAAACTGAATTAAAGCTCACCCAGTTTCAAAAGGGTCTTCAGGCCTTACTAAATTTCAAGTTTTATCCAATCTCATATCTTTTTCTCAATCATTTACCTCCTAGAACTATAATTACTAGGATTACATTGATGCATGAAAATTTGCATTTATAAAACAAAATCTAATTGAGAAACACTCTTGGTTTTTCTATTTTAAACAAAATCAAGACTTCCAGTTTCCCAATTGGTTTATCAACCAATGGTGGCTTGTCTTTGGCCCTTCTCTTGAAGTCCTCTCATTTTCTGTTCAAGACGGGTATCATTTCTTTTGTAGTAGGTTTAACCTACCACAATCTTCTCCAGTACCTGTGTCATTGCAATTCTTCTCTAGATTTGCCTTAGTCTGGATACATTGTCAAAGGTAGAATTCTATAAGCCAGACGGTTTACAGGGTCTGTCAATCCTCACCCTTCGAGGATACTCCAAATGGTAGAAAGACTTTAATGTCAGTCACACCACCACTCCAGTAATCCAACATTGGTTCAGAAAGAACCCACAATACCTCAAGACAACGGAAGTTGAGCAAACCTAATTTTTAGCTCAAAAATTTGTCCTTTCAACCAACCTAGCTACTGCTTCAAATGAGAAAGATCTCCTCAAAATTATGCTCCAACTGTCCAAGAAGATCAACAACAAATCATCCGGAGGGAGTACTTCAGGAACAAATAACAAAGATCCCCATTTGAACATTAACTCAGATGAGGAAGATTATCTTTTTTTTGAAAAATAAGATAATAAATAATAAAAAAAATTGACTTTTCACTGTAGCAATTTTGACTTCATGTACCTCTAGTATCAGAGCAAGTACACAGAAACATAAGGATTATGATTTAAGTAATTATATTACTTAAATATAATATTATTCTCATAATACTATATGTTATAAATTATAAATTTTTGAATTAGGAATTTATTTATTTTTCTTGTATTATGTATCATGTAAATATATAAACAGTTAAAAATAGTACACACGCACATGTGCACTCAACGCACACTTGGACATTTAAATTTTTGGTTCAACTCTCAAAATAACTTGATTTTCAAAAATTAATTGATGTTTCGTAGAAGAAGTGTCAAAATGCAGTCATATAACGGATGAGATGCTAACACCTTACTCATTCAATCTAACACCGAATTTAAAATTAAAATTTGTAGACCATTTTTTTATGGTCATTTTTATAAACCATTTGGCATTTAAAATAAAGGTCCAAAAATTTCAAATAAATACAATAAGTAATTTAAAATAAATGTGACCTAACACATCATTTTAAAAAATAAATGTTAGGTGGTGACTTGAAAAAAATCTAAAAAAATATAAATAATTTGTAGATTTTATATCGTCGCATTACCTAAGAAATCTCGATTTTCAAAATAAGTTAAAGAATAAGAATCAAGGTTTTAACATTAAAACGAACATTCTTGGGAAACTTATTTTCCTAAATTTGAAAATACCGAACGCTACAAGTATGGGAACGCAAAAATGTAATTGGGCTGAAACCCAACTTGAAGCCGTTGTCCATCCACCTAGGAACTGTTATTGCGAGTCTGGGACCGTGTAAGACATTGCTCCCCTGGAGCAATTTTGGTGCGTTTGAATTGTTTTTGTGGTCGCACAAACAAAACCTTATTAAAAGAAGAGACAAGGGTGACTACTTCTTCATCACTCTAAATTCGCAACCGAAATCGCTCTCACTACAACTGCTGTTTCCGTAATTACTTTCCATAAATTTCGTCTCCTTTTTTCGGGATCTGGGTCGTCTTTATTTTAACAAACTAGAGATGAGATTTGATATGTTGGCCTCTCTCGGATTCCAACCTCTTCATTGATTTAACATGGTAGCAGTAGTTAATTTTTTAACACATTCTTGATATGTACCAAATGTTCTTCTTTTGTAATACCCATATCATTTTAAATAATGTAAACTCTTCAAATCAGTTGCTTTTGGGGAAGTTTTGATCTTCTGAGAGTAAATATTGAAATGGGGTTCTAGTAAATAATCTTAGGTATTCTTAATTTTTGATTAAAATCTGAACTGGGTTTTGGCTTTATTGATTCAAAAGGCTTGGAGTTTGAGCTTTTGGGAAATATATGGCTCACCCATCAGACAGTAGGTTGTGCAGTCCGGCAATTTTTAGATTTGTTCTGTTTTTGGTGGGTTTGTGTTTAGTTGGTTATACTGCAAGAAGACAATTTTTCTGGCATTCCAATGGGAGTTCAACTGTAAGGGCTTCATGTCCTTTATGTGATTGTGATTGTCCTTCGGAAGCCACTATTCCTCTACCTTCAGGTGAGTGTTTCAAGCATATCTTTTTGCATTGCTAATGAGAAAGAATATTTCAAACAATGTTTATTTGTTTCGTGAAAAGTGAGATTTTATTGTTGCGAAGCATCCTACTACATTGTGTATTTGCTTTCAAATAATTGATGTGGTAGTCTGGAGAAGGTATGGAATTATTGCTCATTAATTTCTGTTTTGTACTTTTGTTGACTCACCTCATTTAATGCTAATTCTGTAACTTACTATATGCAAAAGATTTTGAGTATAAAGGAATAGATAGATTGTGATTACTAATTTAATAAACTAGTTCACACTAAGTTTATAAATTGTACATGGACACGCAATAATCTGGTAGTATTTGTTATTCAGGCAGGGGTTTTATTATAGATCAATAGATGTAAATAATGAATAACTCCAAACTGTAAAATGTTGGACATGGCGAGTCTAGTTTAGTTATAGGAAGTATTATTTTTCAAGTTGTATTTTGTTAATTTTATAGATGAGTTAGAGGTTGTAACATGTATACTTAAGGGATTTTAGGTTGGTTGCAAGATAGAGAATTTCCTAAAGTGATGTAATTCAAATTAAGAGTTTTAGCATATTGGCAACATGCTATTCTACAGAAGTGAGAAGCTTGATGTAACCATCGCCTATTTTCAATTTTATAGATCTGTAGGGTGGAATCAATGACATAAGTCCTTTCACACTTACCATCACAATGACATATGTCTAACGACTTCATCATCGGTCGTTAATGTGAGTTTGCAATCATGAAGTGCAAAATCTTGGAAGAGCATTCACAACTGTAAACATCATGTGAGGGGCAGTTGAAAATTTCAATAAGGGTAAAATTTGTCTTGTGCATGTTATGTATTCCACCTTTTCTGTTGGGAGTCCAAGGTTTCAGTTGAGTTAGACCTCTGGTTATCTTAAGATGCATTACCTTTTTCACCTTATTTCATTTTGCTGGAATCTTGAGCAAATACTAGTATACCACATCAGCTTAATTACGGCTATTCAACATCTTCTAACATGCATTTATGTTTGATTTCATCTTTAAGTGTTTCTTGTTTTCGCTAGCACATAATTGTCTCCTTATCTTATTTACATTAATCCCCTAGAAGCCAAATTACAGGATCCCAATATGAAATTGTAGTGTTTATCACCAGCAGGGCTTTGCCCCAATTTTATCCCCTCTGGCCTGCAACTCTCAAGACTCCTAGTCTTCGAAAGATTGAGGGTTCAAGCCTTTAGAGGCATAGTAGGTGCGCGAGTGTGGTGGGGTGTGAGTCTAAACTAGCAAAAAATAATAATAAGAAAAATATTTGTCGTGGTTACTGATTATGTGACTACCAACCAAGCTTTCCTACACAAACACACAAAAAAGAAAAAAAATAAAAAATTAATAAATAACAACCAAGCCCAAGATTATTTACATCTCAGAATGGGCTTAGTGTTATTGCATTATAGAACAAGTTTCCAACTATAAATTAGGATGCATATTACAAGATTTTGTTCTTCTTACAACTATAACTGGCAACAAACTTGAACGTCATACAAGATTTGCCGCTTATGAAATGAATGACAAAACAAAATTGAAAGTAACCTATTGTTATAATTAACTTGTTGCTGTAAAGCATATGTCCTAGTTTGAAGGTTAAGATTCTTGTGTGGAGATAATGATTTGATATATAATCCTACTCAATATGATATTTGCATCATTTCATGCAATTCATGTATCCTTGCAGTTCAAAATTTTGACCATCTTGCTTCTTTCTGATACTCTTAACATTTTCTCTAACTTCCCATCACTTTATTTTAAATTTTCAGGAATTTCCAATAGCTCATTAGCAGGTTAGTTCATTTCACTCACCCTATGATGCCTATTTTCATCTTTGTTATTTCTATTGAGAAGGAATATCAATATTTTGTCTTAACACATTTATTCTTTATGTTCTTCTTGCCCGCCTGCCTTTGTATCGAAGTATTCTTTAATTGCTACAAATCGAAGTATTCTTTATGTCTTCTTGCCCGCCTGCCTGGAAATTCTTTAATTGCTACAAATCGAAGTATTTCCCCATCATTCGTCCTAAACTGAATCTAAGTTTCTTTCTGGAAGTAAAACTGCTGTTAAATTATTATGGGCTGAAAATTCTTCATTTTTGTTAATTATTTTGTTTAGTTGTTTGAGGGACTTTTTAGCATACTATCATATACTTCATGATTTTTGTAGATACAAAAGTAAAGTGCTGTCTCTGTGCGTATGCAAAATGTGCTCATCCTAAGCTAATTGAAGAATCCTTCTCTGTTAAAACTAGCTCAAAATAGTTAGTTTTATTAAATGCAATATTCAAGACATACGTGTAATTGCTATTTTTCACCATGCCTTTATTTTGGCTAGTAGAGGACAAAATGCATGCTATCCCATTATCTACCATAGGCTTCTGTATGGCTTTGCAATATTAAGGATGTGTTCTTCTATATTTACTGCCAATAATATAAGTCGTCAGCTTAGAAGTGATAACATGATACTGAGGTTATGTTATGGAACAGATCCATTTTATGATTAATTTTTTTGTTTCTTTTTAGTAAGACCCTGACGGAGAAATTGAATTAAATCAATCGTTGGTGAAATTCAAGAGGGTTATCCAAATCAAGTATCAGCTAACTGATTTGAAGTGAAGAAAACAAATTGTCTTTGATGCGTAATGCTTGAGTTTCTTCTTTTTATATGTTCACAACGTACTACACATTGACCTCAGTCGCTAATATAGAGGATATGATGATCAAATATTCACATTGTGGATTTGAACGATTAAGATTACTATTTTATTCCTTCTCCCCTTCCACTACAAGACCCTCACCCCAAGGATCAAGTTTTTGTTCATTGTCCTCTGTCAATGGTTTTAGAAGCTTAGCTTTTTCATATCTCAGTCATATTCACATAAAAAAGTAGAATGATCTGTTTTGTTTCTCAGTTGTCTTTAGAACTGATAGATATCTTATAGTTGGGGTTTTCGTTATTCATACACACGTATGTTTCAATCCGTATGCATTACTTAAACATTAACCATATTGAAAACTATTTTTTCTTTTCCATGCATTCTAGTTTCTATTTTAGTTGTCTGCTCTCTCAGCTAGTAGTCATTGTGGTTGATTTATGGACAGACTGTGGAAGAGATGATCCAGAAATGAACGAGGAGATGAAGAAAGACATCATAACTTTGCTTACGGAGGAGATCAATTTACAAAAAAGTGTTGGCGACGATAGCTTGGCACACACCAAGGCATTAATTATGGATGCTAGAAAAACATCTTCACAATATCAAAAAGAAGCGGAGAAGTGCAACGCAGGGATGGAAACATGTGAAGAAGCAAGGGAGAAGGCCGAAGCAGCACTTATAGAAGAGCGAAAGCTCTCTGCATTATGGGAGAGTCGAGCTCGTGAATATGGATGGCTGGATCGAAGATGAGTTCATTTATAAACGTCCTCATTTTTTGTAGCTCTTGCCAGTTTTTATTCTTAATTGATAGGTTTTTTTGATACTACTACTCACGAATGTCATTTTTTTTTGTTGCCCTAATCTGTAAATATTCTTATGCAACATCTTAATTCATTTTCCACCTAGTTCTACATGTTTTCGGACTTTATAATCGATTAATTTAAAATTATTCTACTGAATGCTTGAATTTCTTCCGCTTAATCTGTTGTCTGCTGCAGGGTATTTAAAATTATTCTACTAATGGCAACTGAATTTCAATTCCATTTAAAAAGTCCAAAATTGGATTCTCAACAAAAATTCATTCGGTGTTTCACTTGAGCATGATCTTTTTGTGCAAATGGAGGTTCAAACAGGTACTCTCTCCATTCTCTTTTTACATTTTATTTTGCAAAGACAAAACATGCGTTTATTAAGGGATGCATTAATTTTATATTCAATTGATTAAAAAATGTATAAAATGTCAATATTATCCTTTAAAAAATTATTGAAAACAATGAAATACAAACAAATTAATACTAAATGAAAGAGTAATATAAAAATTTAAGTGATTAATGCTTCGTTGGAAGTTGAAAATGACATGAAAAAGAGTATATTTCTCTCTAAAAAAATATGTAAATATGAATGGAGGGAGTAAATAATAGTTGAACCTTTTCTCCAAATTCTCCCAGGCTTCTTACGACAAATATATTGGTAAAATATTCTTAGAATTATGTAATATTTCTTTAAGTTTCTTGAAAATCTGTTTGCAAATTAATATTAATCTATTTATTTTAGAAAAAGAAAAAACTCATTCTGCAGCTGTAAATTATGTGAATTAGTTGTGACCATAAAATGAAGCAGGTATGTGTAATACATTCTCCAGCTGACTGCAACATTACTTATGGCAGAAGATGAAAAACTTTCCCTCATACATTTCTTTTTTAATCTGCGAAATATCCCTACATCTAACTTAATTTTCACCCATGAGTTTTGATCCTTGACTTCTGAATCATAAGGCAATACTCCTGACCACTTGAGTTAACCTACATTAATCTCTTACGCATCCATAAAGGCCATAATAGCCAAATAAAAGGAACAAGAAAACAAAGTTCAAGGAAAAAACAGATTTTCCCCTATTGGTATTCTGTATTGTCTGAACAAGGTCAAGCATGAAAAGATTCAAAAACAACATAGTAATAATATTAGCAAAACATTGTCAGTTTACAACAACTCTATTGTAGTAACTTGAAGATATGTCAAGTCAAATAAATACTGTCCAAAACAGCAAACCCAGCCGCAACTCCTCCTTCATTTGATGAAGACACTTTTGTTCGCATCAAATAGCCAGAATGCTGATTTATAATTACTTCCTCTTTATTTCTGCATGTGACTCAAACTTTTTAGTGAAAGATGAAAGTTTACATACAAAACGTTCGCAGGTATTTATATACATGTGTGTGTGTGTATATATATACACACACATTAAGTAGATGCACTCATGAAATATGATCAAACCAAGAGGTTGTTAGTTATATCTAGTATTAGCTGGGGCTTAACCATGAAGATGTATATACTCCGTATTTCATTTAAGTACCTTCCTAGTCATTGTTTTCATAGAAACTGATAGCATGAGCCATAAATTGCAGGTACAGAGACAATATGTACCTTAAATAAGCCCCAAATATTCCAAGCTCTGATACGGCATAATCTTTATGGCAAATGCCCTCTCTTATTAGAATTGAGGAAGAAATGATTGGGAAAATTCTTTGCATAAGGATGTAAGCAGCATCTTCATCAGTCCCTTCCATCTGTAATCTTAGTAAGGCTTCTCTAACATCATCCCCATATATATTGTTCCCTGAAGTGGAATAAGTGCTCAATAGTTATTATAACTTATAAGAACAAGAATTCTCAATCAAACTGATTCTTGTTGATAAGAAGATTCAATAAAAATAATGTTTTAGAAAAAGGGACCTCCGCCTTCTCGTTGTGGTTTCATAACATATGATTCAGGTCTTTCAATTGCATCCTTGACAATGTTTAAGTCATCCAAGCTCCACAGCCCTGCAAAGCATTTTCGTAGTTTCGCTATGTCATCTCTGTTATCAAGAAACCTGTTCACAGATTGATGAATGAAAATTTTCAATGGAGGAAAAAATGGTATCAAGAAAGATGATACTGATTGAAAATCTAAAGCGAATAACAGTAAAAAATTATATTAATTTCTCTCACGTTTCTACTATATAAAAAAATTAACATAAAAGTGCAATAGAACCAAATCATTATCAATTGTGACAGAAAATTGGAGGAACAAAAGAAACAAGAGGAAATGTCCAAAAATAAAAAAAAAATAAAAAAACTTAAAATATCAAAGAAATGGATAAGAATAAGCAATCTCCTCCACAAATCTGTTGTCACTTCCATAAAAACCAAAAGCAGATAAAGATCTCTAAAAGAGGTGAGAGATCATTACGGTTAAACTTTCTGGAAACTGCTATAAGACATGGGGCTTCTTGAAAGAGAGTAACTTTATAGAGCTAAGAAATTGGGTTTTGCAAGTTCTTACCTCTCAAGCACATTGGGTTTTGCAAGCTCTTGTTGAATTTTCTTAGTGCCAGTTAAATGATAAGAAATTGAAGGACACTTGACTGCAGAGGACTGCTCCATCAGCAATCTAGCTCTCCATTCCTTGAAAATAAATGAGAATGTGTGAGGGAAAAAGCACAAACCGGATACATGATACTTTCTTGGGAACCAGGTGGTAAAGGGAATGGCTGGGGGGACTTGTGCTGTAGTTATCATCTAAGGGACAGTGTGGTACATGAAGTCCTGCTGCTTGTTAGAAAAACATAAATAGAAAGAAGAAAATAACCACCTAATGGCTAGTAAAAATTTTGCATCATTAACTGAGAAAACTAATGAATGATGTGGCAGCTAAAAGATATAACATATGTCCAATTTCATACATGGAGAACAGTTTCAGTTTTAGATCTGCATGAGTGAAAGGTAAAAGACTTCGCGTGCTTCAAATAAAGAATGAAAGCCAGAAATTTCTTCTGGATGTTAATGAGGTAGACTCACTGATTCTGTTGGATAATCGGCTGGAGCATATCCAGCTCGGAAATAAATGACTGCAATTGCTTCACCACCTCTGCAGTTACAAGCTTTCAACCCAGTAAGTAAAGAAATAATAAAGAGGAAAACTGTCGCAAAGTTATGCCAAAAAGGCTCTACATACATGAGTAGTGTTCTATCAAGAAGAAGCTCCGCTTGCGCATCAATTTCAGCTAATGTCTTCCGAACAGTCGCAATGTGATGCGTATTATTAAGCTGAGGAATTTACCCACACAAATGTCTTGAGGCAAATAAATAAACTTTTTTTTTTTTGTTGTGTGTGTGTGTGTGTTAAAGCTTAAGAATAATAAATAGAAAAAAGACCTTTTAAGTACTTAAAATATAAGCATTTTCCCATAGCTAAAGTGCTTAAAAAGCATGTGAAATGATCAAGTGAAATGATCAAAATCTCGTATGTATAAACTATCTTCCTACAAATGAAAAAGGATATTTTTCTGTCAGAATCGAAGAAAGCCAATGCTGGTCATACATGTTGCGTTCTTCAGTTTGAACCACAAACATAATTGCAGCCCTGTATTATTTATTTAAGATTATAAAACCTCAATGGAACAATGCAATACTAGAGTTCTATCAGTGAACTTAGTTATCCCAATCCCCAACCTTGAGTTGTTATACTCAGACCAAGCTTTAGCCAATGCCTCAGCAAACTGAGTGACAGCAGTATTGCTAGGAATCCTTTTGAAATCTAATCCAAGATGTTGCTTGTATCGATTGAGTAAACTCCTGCAAAAAGCACAGTTGCGACCCTTATTTATAAATATGTGAATGAGGCAATTTGGGACACTTGAAAATGAATCAGAATTTATGTACGGCTATTACAAAAACCTAGCATCAGTCTAGACAATGTAAAAATAATACTGAAAAACTGAAGGAGAAAATGAAATGATGACAGAGAAAAGTATATTGGGAGGAAGACAAGATTATTGACAATTTACAGGTACACAAATTTAGTAACGTGTAGTAACGAAACAAATAGAATGGTGGGGTAACACTAGTCTCTCCACTTCATAAATGGTGGGGTAACACTAGTCTCTCCACTTAAAACGGTTTTCCCAGATATTATGAATATATTTCCTTTTGCATATTATCCCTATATATTGTGAGAACCCGAAAATTTTATATGAGTTTGTTACATGAATTAATTAATATTATGATTTTGAATGTTGAAATGAGGGGCAAGTAATTTGTCTTAATGGTGTTCGTAAATTCCTTAAAGGAATATGAAGATTAGAAATTCTCATTCAAATAACTAGAATTGCTTACGTGAGGGAAATAATCTCATAAGTACGTAAATTAAAGGAGTTACGTGTGAAGTTACTTGATTAATAGGCAGCTTGTGTGGCAACAATTGATTAAAGACTAGTTGCATGTGTGACAACAGCTACTTATTATGTTGATTAGCTGTTAAAGAATTATGATGAGCAGCCGTTTTACCGTCCAAATTAACCAATCATTTTATTTTAAGACTTAATCTTAGTCTACTATAGTAAAATTTTAATCTCTTTTCTAAAAATTTTTCTTCTAAAGTTCTTCTCTAAACTTATCATCTCCACAAATTTTCAAGTTCTTCTTTCAGAAAATTATTCTCAGACAAGCTTTAATTTCACCCTTAAAGACGAAGAGGTAAGAACTTTGTACTCTACTTAGTTTCTTTCGAGCATAGCATCAAAGATTTATTAACCATGTATGCTAAGTTTTCAAGAAGGAATAAAACTTTAAAGAATTATATTCTTTTGCATTTTCATGAGGCATCATAGGCTAAATTTGTTCATGTTAGGCCTTCCATTGTAGCAAAGACAAGCTCTAATATTAGTCTCTGATGAGATATTTGTTAGTCTCTGATAACTAATATGTTAGTCTCTGATGAGATACTTTAGTCTCTGATGAGATAAATGTTACTCTCTGACGAAGGATTTTCTTAGTCTCCGATGAAGGAAATGTTGTTAGTCTCTAATAAAGTTTAAATTACTCCCTGATGACGTCATCCTTAGTCTCCGATGGGCTAAGTTTAGTCCCTGATGACGTCATCCGTAGTCTCTGATGGACAAAATATGTTAGTCTCTGATGGCTAAAGATATTAGTCCCCGAGGAGTTTGGCGATAGCCAACTGAGTTTGGCGCTGAACTACTTTTCTCCGAGTTTGGCGCTAAACAGATTATCCACTGATGAAGTTCAATGATGACTTACTAAGTTTGGTGGTGAGCAAATTATCCCCTGATGGGTAAGTCATTCCTTGATGATGAGTGAATGATACCTTAAATGGGTTATGCCACATGGATGGCTAGAGGAAAGGAAAGGTGCTGATTTGTTCTTCATTTGACCTAGAGGAATTTTAAGTGACTATGTACGTTCACACGAGGAGGGATCATGCGGTCACAGTTAGGCCAGCTATGTACCGTATGGTTAGCAGATCCAACGGGTTTAGCCCCCGATGGATATTTTGAGAAAATTATACATAGGTGAATACCTGCCTTTCTTCAAGGAGGATTACACATTATTTATCATCAGTAATCCTGAAGATTATTTAAATATTTCTGAGGCATTAGTATTGTTCCACTGAGCCTCTCAACAGAATTGAATCCCTCAAAACATTCCAATTTTGTTTTCCTGAATTGTTTATATACTTGTTGGGCGTAAATCGCTCATTCTTGTTGGATTTTAATGTCTTGCAGGACAAGGTATAAAGGCTGAAACCTCTGACAAGGGGAAGGCAAAGACCAATAAGGAAGGAAGAAAGGAAGATGTTTTGAAGAGTGATGTTTTGTATTATAATATAGAGATAGAATAGCTTCCCCTGAAAATGTAATATTTTGGGTTGTAATAACTCTTTACTAGTTCTTTTTATTAGTATTTATGCGATGAATGAATGTGAAGTTATCTTTCCTTCTTTTTGCGAAGCCCTGGTCCTGTAAGGGATTTTGGGGTCATCACAGTTGGTATCAGAGCCCAGTTACAGCCGGAGGTGATTTGAAAGAAACACTGCCCGTAAACTACATCCAGGAGTAGGGAATACTGCGGTATGTCCCAGAATTACTCCAGTAGAGAAATTTAAGAATTTGACGCTAGAATTTAAGAATTAGGATAGGTTAATGGGCTAAGGATTAAGACTTATGTTGGAAACAAAGGTTGTTAAACACCTTAAGGGTAGAAACTGCTAGGGGAAGATAAGTCTGAAACGAAGACACCACCTCATAGACATATCGCTGCATGCATTATTTATCGAGAAGTTCAGACTTACTGACTTTGATTGTTTTGTGTAGATGGCCAGAGATCATTTTAGATCCCCCGCACGTCTTCTTAGAGTAGATCTCCCAGTTTACGACTTTTCATCTGAAGAAGGAGAGGAGCCTAGTGTGGAGTCTCCGCTATTCACCCCTACATCACTGGACGGACATCCACCGTCACCAGTACACGAAGGCCCCAGCCTCGCTACAAAGCCAACACAGGAGGCCAGACCTTCCACTCTTAGTCGCGGGCCACGCATTCGCCACACAGCACGAAAAAGCACAATACGCCATCGTTCTGGCCGCGACCATGTTATGACACAAGATATCCCTTGGATGAAATGTGATACTCCGAAACTTGCCTCGTCCCTACCACAGGCAGTAGCGCCATCCCATGAAGAGATGGTACGTAATTACGATGCAGAAGTCACCATCATCTGGCAGCTTGCACCATGACTGTTCGACAACAGGCTACCATTATTTCTAGGTTTCTCACAGCCGCGTCAGCATGGCAATCCTCCTTTTGGTTGACTCAGAGCTTATATCATCGATTGGCGTTAGAGATGCACGCGCAAATGATCGCAGCAGCAGCAGCTAATCCAATGACGCCACGTTTGGATCAGATGAGCACCCACTGTGCGCATCAATCGCATTGAGGAGACACGTCTACAGTCTCGACATTGGGAACGGGAGGCAAAGCCTGAAGGATCATTGGACACGGAGGACGAGGAGGATTAGCTATAGGAGACTGATGTGAAAATTTAGGCAGAGGATATTTTGTGCTTGTTTTTGAACTCTGTTTAGGTAGTTGCGACTATCCCGAGTGTATTCACCTAGTTAGTACATGATTTCAATCGGGAAAACAAGAAGGGAGACAGAAAGAAGGGAAACAACAGAGGAAACCACCAGAACTTTAGTGGTATGAGTGTAAAGAATGAAGAAGGGAGCAACAACGATATTAGTCTGAGCAACAATAGAAAGAGGAAATGGAAGGAGTAATCATTTGATGGCATTACAAGGAGGGTTACTGTGTGTACAAATTGTGGGAAAAACCATGGCACAACCCCGTGCTTGAGGGGGAATGATGTTTGTTTCAAGTGTCGCCAACCGGGGCACTTCCCTTCAAATTGTCCAACATTGAACCCCGCCGCTGCCCCGCTTCAACGAAGACCACAGCAACCTCAGCAAAATAACAGACCGCTAGCCGCAGTGAGGACATGTTTCACGTGCGGAATGGAATGGCACATCTCTCCCAATTGCCCTCAAAAGAAAGGTGGCAAACCAATGCTGACGAGAGCCAACATTGTACCGGTGTGACCACAAGCGAGGACTTACAACATGACCGTGCAAGATGTTGTGGCTTCCGATGTTGTAACAGGTACACTACTAGTGAACTCCATATATGCTCATGTGTTGTTTGATTCGGGTGTTACTCGAAGTTTTATATCTGAACGGTTAGCTAAGAATATGCTAACTCGGCCTAAACTGCTACCTAAGCCCTTAGATGTAGTAGTTGCTAATCGTGAGGTGGTAAGCATTTCTCACGTTTACCTTAACTGCACCTTGAAGATAGATCAACACGAGTTTCTTGCTGATCTTATTCCTTTTCCTTTGGGAGAATTCGACGTAATATTGGGAATGGATTGGTTGTTTAAATACCAGGCCAATATTGATTGTAAAAAGAAGCGATTAGTCCTGCGATCTCCCCAAAGGGCGAAGGTTTGGTTCTATGGCACCAAGATGGTAAAATCATCACCATTCTTAACTGTGATCCAGACAAAGAAGATGATTCGCAAGGGTTGCCAAGCCTTCTTAGCTTATGTACACGATACCGACAAGGATGAAATTAAGATCGAGGATGTTCCTGTGGTAAAGGAGTTTGCAGACGTATTTCTAGAAAAGTTGCCTGGACTACCCTCGGATAGGGAAGTCGAATTTGAAATCAATTTGATCCCCAGTACTGCACCAATCTCCAAGGCCCCGTATCGCCATCCGAACTGAAGGAGCTGATGAAGCGATTACAAGAACTCTTAGATCGAGAATTGATTAGGCCAAGTGTGTCAACCTGGGGTGCACCAATATTATTTGTTCGAAAGAAAGATGGATTGATGGACTCTGCATTGATTATCGAGAGTTGAACAAGGTCATGATCAAGAATAAGTACCCCCTGCTGAGGATAGATGATCTTTTTGATCAACTTAAAAGGAGAAAGGTACTTCTCGAAAATTGATCTTCGCTCAGGGTACCACCAATTGCAGATCAAAAAGGAGGACATATCAAAGACAGCATTCCGAACTCGCTATGGTCACTATGAGTTCTTAGTGATGCCATTTGGACTGACAAATGCACTCGCAGCTTTCATGGACTTGATGAATCGTATCTTCAAACCATTCTTGGATAAGTTCATTATCTTTTTCATTGATGATATTCTTATCTATTCGAAGACGGCGAAAGAGCATGAGGAGCACCTAAGGATAACGCTGAAAGTTCTAAGAAAGGAGCAGTTATTCGCCAAATTTTTCAAATGTGAATTTTGGCTAAAGGAAATAAAGTTTATTGGTTATGTGATCAACGAAACTGGTATTGCAGTGGACCCCAATAAGATAGAAACAATCACAAAGTGGCCTCGGCCAACAAACCCAACCGAAGTAAAGAGTTTCTTAGGTTTGGCAGGCTACTATAGGAGATTTGTTAAAGACTTCTCGAAATTAGTTGTGCCTTTGACAAACTTGACAAGAAAGACTACAAAATTTGTTTGGACTCCTGTTTATGAGAAGAGTTTTCAGGAATTGAAAATGAGGTTGACTATAGCCCCTATTCTGACACTACCGGATGACAAAGGCGAATTCATTATTTACAATGATGCATCAAAACAAGGACTTGGAGCAGTTTTGATGCAGCATGGCAAAGTGATTGCTTATGCCTCAAGACAGTTAAAAGATTGCGAGAAACGATACCCTGCGCACGACATAGAATTGGCAGCTATTGTTTTTGTGTTGACGATTTGGAAGCACTACCTTTACGGTGATAAATGCGAGATATATATTGACCACAGAAGCTTGAAGTATATATTTACGCAAAAAGAGCTTAACATGCAACAAAGGCGTTTGTTAGAATTGATTCAAGACTATGACTGTTCTATTAACTACCATCCCGGAAAGGCAAATGTAGTTGCTGATGCGCTCAGCCGTCGTGAAAGACTGAATGTAATGACCATTCAAGAGGATATCAAAAAGGAATTCGACAGCCTACAACTTCATACACTTACCACCGCCCAGAGGATAGACATGGAAGACGAAATTCAAGCTCGACCTCAATTGCATGACCTCATTAAAGTCGCACAAGAAGAGCATCGCAAGGAAACAGACAGGTTAATTAAGGAAGAGAAAGGCAAATGTCGCATACAGAACGATGAATTGCTACGATATGAAGGTCGAGTATGGATTCCTGCGAAGGCTGAATTAAAGCAAGAACTTTTGCATGAAGCCTACAACTCAAAGTTCTCCATTCATCCAGGAAGCACAAAGATGTATCAAGATTTAAAGCAAAGTTTTTGGTGGCCCAACATGAAGAGGGAAATAGCCGATTGGGTGAGTAGATGTTTGACGTGTCAAAAGGTTAAGGCAGAGCATCAAAAACCAAGTGGATTGCTCCAACCATTGGTAATTCCTGAGTGGAAATGGAAGTTTGTCACAATGGACTTTGTAGTTGGATTACCAGCCACACTTGGAGGATTGAATGTCATTTGGGTCATAGTCGATAGATTGACCAAATCGGCACACTTTTTGGCCATCAAGTACACATACAAGATGGATCAAATGGTGAAGTTATATGTTAAGGAAATTGTGAGTCGACATGGAGTACCAGTCTCCATCGTCTCTGATCGAGATCCGAGGTTTACCTCAAAATGTTGGAAGAGTTTCCAAGAATATCTGGGAACAAGACTAGATATGAGCACAGTCTATCACCCACAAACAGATGGTCAATCTGAACGCACGATTCAGACACTAGAAGATATGCTACGAGCTTGCGTTCTCGATTTCAAAGGCCATTGGAACAACCATCTGCCACTGATCGAATTCGCATACAATAATAGCTATCATGCTATCATTGGCATGGCACCCTTTGAAGCATTGTACGGTAGAAAATGCAGAACTCCACTTTACTAGAACGAAGTAGGAGAAAGGAAGCTGATTGAACCAGAGATAGTCCAACAGACTGAGGAGGCGATCAAGATGATCAGAATGAGAATGAAGGGAGCTCAAGACCGACAGAAACAATATGTTGATCAACATAGGAAGGATCAAACTTTGGAAATTGGAAGTTATGCACTATTGAAAGTGTCACCCTAGAAGGGTGTAAGGCGTTTTGACAAGAAAGGAAAGTTGAGTCCCCGCTACGTAGGACCATTCGAGGTGTTGAGGAAGATTGGAGAAGTGGCCTATCAATTGGCACTGCCACTGACTTTAGGCCACATTCATGATGTATTTCACGTATCAGTGTTACATTCTTACAAAGCAGACCATAGAGGAGTAATCGATTATCAACCGATAGAGCTACAACCGGATTTAAATTATGAAGAGATCCCTGTCCGAATTTTAGACCGACAGGTTAAAATTCTTAGGAATAAAGAGATTCCTTCCGTAAAAGTGTTATGGAGAAATCATAGTGTAGAAGAAGCTACTTGGAAGCTTGAAAGCGCTATGATTGACAAGTACCCCTATTTGTTTGATAGCTAAGTTTCGAGGACGAAACTTCTCTTAAGGGGGGAAGGATGTGAGAACCCGAAAATTTTATATGAGTTTGTTACATGAATTAATTAATATTATGATTTTGAATGTTGAAATGAGGGGCAAGTAATTTATGTCTTAATGGTGTTCGTAAATTCCTTAAAGGAATACAAGTGTGAAGATTAGAAATTCTCATTCAAATAACTAGAATTGCTTACATGAGGGAAATAATCTCATAAGTACGTAAATTAAAGGAGTTATGTATGAAGTTACTTGATTAGTAGGCAGGTTGTGTGGCAACAATTGATTAAAGACAAGCTGCATGTGTGACAGCGGCTGCTTATTATGTTGATTAGCTGTTAAAGAATTATGATGAACAGCCGTTTTATCGTCCAGATTAACTAATCATTTTATTTTAAGGCTTAATCTTAGTCTGCTATAATAAAATTTTAATCTCTTTTCTAAAAATTTATCTTCTAAAAGTTCTTCCCTAAACTTATCATCTCCATAAATTTCCAAGTTCTTTCGGAAAATTATTCTCAGACAAGCTTTAATTTCACCCTTAAAGACGAAGAGCTAAGAACCTGGTACTCTACTTAGTTTCTTTCATGCATAGCATCAAAGATTTATTAACCATGTATGCTAAGTTTTCAAGAAGGAATAAAACTTTAAAAGATTATATTATTTTGCATTTTCGTGAGGCATCCTAGGCTAAGTTTGTTCATGTTAGGCCTTCCATTGTAGCAAAGATAAGCTCTAATATTAGTCTCTGATGAGATATTTGTTAGTCTTTGATGACTAATATGTTAGTCTCTGATGAGATACTTTAGTCTCTGATGAGATAGATGTTACTCTCTGACGAAGGATTTTTTTTAGTCTCCAATGAAGGAAATGTTGTTAGTCTCTGATGAAGGAAGTTTAAATTAGTCCCTAATGATATCATCCTTAGTCTCCGACAGGCTAAGTTTAGTCCCAGATGACGTCATCCGCAGTCTCCGATGGGCAAAATATGTTAGTCTCTGATGGCTAAAGATATTAGTCCCTGAGGAGTTTGGCGATAGCCAACTGAGTTTGGCGTTGAAGTACTTTTCTCCGAGGAGTTTGGCGCTGAACAGATTATCCACTGATGAAGTTCAGTGATGACTTACTAAGTTTGGTAGTGAGCAAATTATCCCCTGATGGGTGAGTCATCCCCTGATGGGTGAATGATACCCTGATGGTCGAGAGACATCCCTTGACGGGCGAGACATCCCCTAACAGGTGAGACATCCCTTGACAACTAGTTATCCACTGATGACCAGCCATCCGTCAGATGACCAATCAGCCATCCGTCAGATGACCAACCAGCCATCCCCTGACGGGTAATTAACCCCTGATGAATGATTATTCCCTGACATAGCAGATCATCCCCTGATGCACAGTCTGTCTTCAAGATTATAAAACATTATTTTCTTAAAATTATTTTATAATGTTATTTATTTAACCTCAATGGTTCGTATGTTAGATTTAAGACAGTAAAAGTTTAAGGACATCACATATGCATTTTTTTTCTCCCATATATTCTTTTTAACCAAGGTATTAAATTTATCTTATGATATATTTTACAGAATCATTCACTCACGAGTAAATTGAATTTGAATTTTTGTTGCAAAGGACTGAGGCAAGTATATTCTCACTCTTATGCTTATTTCAGTTAAGCGCATGATCAATTGATTCGACATGCGTACAAGATTATGACTTTTATGTTTAAATTTCCTTGTGAATCAGAATGCTATGCTTTAGTTTCCGCTAGCATGATATGAATGAGAATGCATGGATATAACGGAGCTTTGATTTATCAATTATTTTTCAATTTTATATTTGTGCAACAAATGAGAATGATGTCCCTTAAATGGGTTATGCCACATGGATGGCTAGAGGAAAGGAAAGGTGCTGATTTGTTCTTCATTTGACCTAGAGGAATTTTAAGTGACTACGTACGTTCACACGAGGAGGGATCATGCGGTCACAGTTAGGCCTGTGTACCGTATGGTTAGCAGATCCAATGGCTTTAGCCCCCGATGGATATTTTGAGAAAATTATACATAGGTGAATACCTGCCTTTCTTCAAGGAGGATTACACATTATTTATCATCAGTAATCCTGAAGATTATTTAAAGATTTTTGAGGCATTAGTATTGTTCCACTGAGCCTCTCAACAGAATTGAATCCCTCGAAACATTCCAATTTTGTTTTCCTGAATTGTTTATATACTTATTGGGCGTAAATAGCTCATTCTTGTTGGATTTTAATGTCTTGCAGGACAAGGTATAAAGGCTGAAACCTCTAGTATATAAGGAAGGAAGAAAGGAAGATGATCGGCTACTGAGTTTTGGCTAACCCTTTTTAGTGCCGATAAGGAAGGAAGAAAGGAAGATGTTTTGAAGAGTGATGTTTTGTATTATAATATAGAGATAGAATAGCTTCCGCTGAAAATGTAATATTTTGGGTTGTAATAACTCTTTACTAGTTCTTTTTATTAGTATTTATGCAATGAATGGATGTGAAGTTATCTTTCCTTCTTTTGGCGAAGCCCTAGTCCTGTAAGGGATTTTGGGGTCGTCACATATATGACATGATAGTGCATATTACAACATATGTTTTCAAGGAACATGCCTTCCAAAACAAATCTTATTCTTAATACAATTAATGGAATGCTTATTTTCAACAACATAGTTTCTAATAGCTTGGTCATAAAACAATTAAAAGCTTGCACATCATTCATTTTGATTGTAGTAGGTTGCAAAATCCTAAAATTCAAATTATGACATGATTTGAACAAAATTTTCATATAAAGAGGATTTTGTTTTGTTGAACTTTTTATTTTGTAGTACTAATCTTCTTACGATCAAAGTCAATCAAATTTATATCAAATTCGAATCATAAAACATCAAAAAAGTACTACATAACTTTTTGAAATGTAACTCTTTTCTTGAAATGGAGAGACTATTAGATGTATGTTCTTATATTATAGTATAGTATGAGTATACAATTATCTGTTATCAGTTGTGTTGGGAGATTTTGAATTAGCATCAAGTATGACTAATTGTCAAGTTGTAAGGTCAATTGAGATTGTCGCAGGAAACAGGGAGATTAAGGATTCCTTGTAGGAGAGAGTGAGTTTTCAAGAAAAAAAATGCACAATGTCAGGATTCATTCTCTTTACTCAAGGACCAAAATATATTAGAGAAGTGATGCATGAGATTTCCTGTGTATATATGAGAGGGATGTCAGATGTAAATTGGAATATATAGAGTACGAGTTCTTTTCGTTTGGTAAAGTAGAGTATGAGTTCTTACCACATGTCAAGAATTTCCACAAATATCTTGGACACAAGTGGATGAGTTGGTATTAAATAATGACTACCCAGTATTGCAAGTGCTGTATGGGAGATAGCCGTGAAGCAAAATAGATATTCAATTAAACCAAGGGACTTTATGATTGGAAGGTTTATTAGACTAAGTATATTGTCCAAGAAAATTAGAATTGTTTGTTTCAAAGAATAACAGATCTTTACAACAAAATATTGAGGCATGGATGTGATTAAACAATGTTTCTATAAAAGGAAAGATATTTGTTACCACGTACAGATAATTTAAATGGGTACGAGGCGAATAACATTTCCCAAATCCCAAGAGCATTTTATGACCAAGTTATTTAAAACAATATTAACAGAAGTAAGCATTACGTTAAAGGTATTTAGGATACCAAGTGGTTAGAAAGATAATGCTTGTTGGGAATTGTTAGTAAATGCAGAGAGATATTTGACAGGGCATAGTGTATTAGTGGTAAAACAAGGTCAAAGTAAGAAATGTGTTTGTTACCACATATGATCAATTTGCTCCAACTAAACCCTAGGGCCTAAGGCCACATATTCCAGGAATACTTTGTGGCCAAGTTATTAAAATTGTGCATCCTGACGAGTTTTACAGTATTAGCATGTAGAAGGTAATATGACTTGTAAGTTTTTCTGTGGAATCAGGAAGGAGTCTGTCCACCATAATCATGAAATTGATTAATTAAGAATTTCAGGAAGATAGCATAAATTATGGAAGTAACAGTTAGGAAGTGAAGATTTGGCTCAAGAGTTAATCTTCCCAAAACCCTAAGCATTACTATGATGCTCGAGGAACACAAATTATTCCAAGTTATTTACGTACAGGTTAGTTGTCAGCAAATAAACATTGAAGTTTAATATTGATGTACTCAAATAAGATAAGATTATCATGAAGTTGTTGACATGTATTAGATATACCATAGATATAATGTGTTTTTTTAGTAGATACCAAGGGGAAGTTGTAGTCATTTTATAAGTATGGAAATTTTATGCATGAAATGCAAGGTTTGAGGGTAACGGTATGTTAAATATTCTAATAGGTAGAAATATAAGCAAGGAGAATACAATAGTGAATCATAAAGATATTCTAGCATGTGAATAATAAGCACACATGGCTAAGTTATGTAGTAATAAATAAATGAACTTTTATGTATGACTCTATTCCGCTTCGGTCGTGGTTATTCCTTGTACGAAGTACAGGGAATGCTTCTGGAATCGTTGAGTACATCTTCATCACAGCAGGCTCTCCTCTCCTCTCCATGTTTCTAATTTAAAAATTCTGACATTTTCTCACTAAAATTTCCTTAAACAAAGATCTTGCCTCCAACAAACAAGTTCAGTCATTGCAATACTACCAAAAAGTCTCATTTCCATTCATTGTCATGAGTCTCCCTTCTATATTCAGGCATACAAGATCAATTGACAACACATGCTTTTTCCAACTTCTATATTTGATTTTATAGTACGTGAAAGCAAATATATAGCAGCGGCAGTCTTGGGACATTAGTAGTTTAGGACTTGGTTATATAGCCTCTATATATAAAATTGATAGTGGCCAATTTAATATTATTAGGATGTCTATCAAACCATAATTTTGAGTACCACTGCCATATCAAATACATGATCAGTTAACTTTTGAAGTCAATTGACACCTCAAAATCAAAGTTCGTGTATAAATTGTAATTTAAAATCAATAACTATTAGTAGTACATCTACATATATATATATAGATAGATAATTGAATTACATCAGTTTTCTGTTTGAATATGGATTTATTGACATGTCAAACGATATATTAGTATTCCTTTCAAAATTTTATGATATCTGCTATTGCAAGATAATACTATGTTCAGGTTCCCTTGGAAAAGTTCGTGGCTTTGTCCATGGTAAGCATGTTAACTGAATCCAGGGACGGACCTATGTGGAGGCAAGTGGGGTCAATTGACCCCACATATATATATATATATTTTTAATTAGGATGATATATTATCCATATTTCAGGTACAACTATGAGTATTCAAATTAGATTTGGAGATACAAACTCAACCTTCACCCCAGTATAAACTCAAATAAACTCTTTTTAAATTAAAAGCTCACTGTATGTAATCAAAAGGAATTAAAAGACCAACTTCAGAACTTTATGTTTAGTGTAAAGATCAGTCTTGCCGTCAGAGATTTGAAAGAATTAAGCAAGTTAAGCTCAGAAAATGGTGGAACATGGAAAAGATTTGATTTATCAAATCGTTTATCTCTTTGTTTATTTAGAATTGTTTGTATTAGTTATAGCTATTATAGTTTAAAGAATATTTTCAACAATAAACACCATTGAAACTCCACTTTGTAATAATATAGAATATGAATGGATGAAAGGGTTGTTAAGAGATCTATTTTGAAAATCATTATAAGTTGATAATGAAGTTATTATTAAATAATTAAACAAATGAAGTCTTGATCTTGATTCTCGAAGAATTTTTTTTTATAATGACTTTTTATGTGATTAAAGTAAATATATAATGTGTTTTAATTATATATATTTTTGTTTCTATGATATTTTAGATATTTAAAATCTTAACCCCACTTGAAATTATATCTGTGTCGGTCACCGTCTGAATCTAAATGTGAAAAATAATTGCATGCCATCCTAAGCAAATGTCTAAAAGCAATATTTGTACACAAGAATTATGATTTAGATTTATGAAACACTTGGTTTGGAAAAACACACATAGAATCACAAAAAAACTAATAATCACACACACAGAGAGGCAGAGAGCAGAAAATTACATTGTAAAAGTAAAGTATACAAGATCTGTGTAGAATATGGTACCTGTGAAGTTCACTGACAACACAACTCAATCCGGAAAATGAAGATGAGATTGTATTGAGCTCTATCTGGAGCAGTAATTTGGTTTGCTCGTCAAGCATATAATCAGACCGATGTAACCCCAATCGTATATCCTAAGAAATTAGTTGAGACCAAATCACAAAATTCCAAGATCTACATTAGTAACAAATCAGTAATCTTTATATGATCTCGAATACAAGATCCATAAACGTGTAAGAAAGAGTTGAACAGTTTAATTTTAATGCACCTTGCAGTTTTTAAGGAGTCTGTACAAGATTATAGAAAATTATAGGATTAGCGTGTTGATGACTACCTAAATCAAATCCCCTTTTAAGACATACCTCTTTTTTATCAATTTCTAGCATCTTGGAATGGATATCCAAGAGTCTGGATGTAAAAATATCCACTTTCCTTGTTCTGCAATATTGAAAGAAGAAGATAATTAGTTCATTTATCTTGTAACTCTTGACTATTTATTATTTCATAAATTCCAAAAGTAGGATATACATTTCAATTTGATCATATGTCATTTGTGAAATCCTAGGACTCAGCATGTGATATTATATGTTGAGATTTTAAGACTATAAACTTTGTATCCTGTACTTTTGACGTTGACTTCAAGTAAATGGTCGGATTTTGAACCTCAAAACAAAACAAAAAAAATTGGATTTTAGTAAGAGTGTCTAAATACTTTGTTTTGGAGTTTAATTGGAATTCTAAAACAATAGTATTATAATTCAATGAATTATAATACTAAATCAATATAATACTATTGTTTGGATATCAAATTAATTTTTTATTGTATTTCATTTGAATACCAAATCTATTCTTTGGATGAGAAAGATTATCATTTTTTGAATTGAATTCAATCAAATTTCAAATTGGATTCAATCAAATTTTACTCATTTGTAAAATTGATAAAGTAATAATTATGATTATTATAATCAATACTGGACCAAATTTATTACATGTAATTTGTTGACGAGCTCAACAAATTATGCATAAAATAATGAAATATGTACACATCAGTCACATGTCATACACTCATACCATAAAACAAAACTTGTTGGTCGAAATTACCAAATCAGTCAACGGAATAGGCAAGAAAATATCATATACAAAGCTGGTACACCAAACAAGTTCCAAGTTGAAAGTATTGAACCACCAACACCAACAAATTGATCCAGCTCCAACCAAGATGAATTTGAACCCACCAACAGGGAGGCACGCTACTTCCAATCTAGTTCGATTTGATCGTTTTATGTTAATGCTCTGAACATATACCGTCGTGTAGGAGGAGGGATGGTGGCGACGGCCGTGGTAACGACGGTCGTGGTAGCGACAACGGTTGCAACGACCACCGCGGTGGTGTGTTTGTGTGTGTTTTATGGTGTAGGAGCACAAGATCTAGCGAGAATATTTGTCTTGGTTTTAATGTGTTTGAAGATGCCGACAAACTCCATACAGATTTTGTTTTAGAAATCTCATCTTCTCAAGTGGTATTCAATTTATGGTATTAGCTGATTTGGAATTCTAAATTAAGCTCAATTCAAAATTTACTTTAGCTGTCCAAACAATGGATTTCGTATTTAACCCTTCAATACGAATTCCATGGCACAGATTCTATGAATCCAAACAGGCCCTAAGGGAATATTCAAAGGTAGATACATCACAATCTTTTTGAGCTTTTTCTCATTCTATTTACTATTGTGTGACGAATCAATCAAAGAATAAGAAATGCAGAAGTCAAGCACATCCATTCGGAGTAGTATGTCAGTTCCAGGTGTCCACTCTTAGCTCAAATATGGATTGGTGATAAATTTTCCAAATGCAACCAAAAATTGCAGTTTAACTAACTAATTAAGCAATTAGCTGAGGTAAAGACTGAAAACTGCTGATGAGATTATACATAAGATCATCATGACTGCTGAAGTGCTAATCCTCTATACTGGACTCATAACAATATAGGTACTTGGAAAAATTAATTTGTATAGTACAAGCTTTGTACATGTTTCTTTCCTCTTTGGCTTCAACGTTTTGATAGAATCATATACCAAAATCTTGTTGAGCCATTGTGTTTTTAGTTAAATACATTCCACACCAAGTACCCACACAAAAAGGTTATTGATCTAACTGATTGAGAGGTCTTTAGCACATGATGCTTGAGGAAAATCATATAACTTTCATTCTCAAGATGTAACACTAGATCAAGTCATGTTTGCAGCTTATTGGAGAAATTATTTTGTCTTCAACACAATCACCATCAATTCACCAAATGAGGCTAAGATTTTGTGACTGCTAATGTAGAGTTACTTTTCAGATTCGCGACTTGTGCAGTATTCTATCCTCCTGTAACCTTAAAATATTAGTATAACTAAGTTCAATATAGAGATGTAAATTCTCAAAATACCCCCTCCAGGCCTCCAATCCAAAATGATTGATACATTTAGTTTGGATCTTAATACATTTAGTCCCAAATCAATTGTGATACCCATTTCTAAACCCCAAAGTAACAAAATTGTAACTTAGTAATACTTGTAAAGCTGTTTATACGACTTTTGTATATTCAAAAGTAGACTAAATTCATATAATTTTAAATCTAAGATTGCACATATGAACTTGGAACAAAGCAAAATGTATCTCCAATTTTAGTATGAGTGCGAAATACCTGGAGAGTGAGTCCTGCAAGAATTTTCCATCCATACTAACACGGTCGACAAGTTCATTAAAGATTGGTGCTAGTTCACAAGCTTGTTTCCAGCGACTTTCAGGAAATGAAACTGGCAATAAAGCAAATGGGGCATGAACCATACCCAGACCAGGTACTGTTCCTGATCTCTTCAAGTTAAACACCACAGCATCAATCACAAGTAAAACATTAGTGCTATTTCGAAATTAGCAATATTCTCTCCGGACAATGTACTAGAAAAAAGTGGGAAAAATCAACAACTAATACAAATTAAGCAGATTATTCAACTGAATAAGAACAATATAACACTCAACCAGCAGATTCTGTGTAAATATAAGACAAATACTAACCTGAACATTTCTATCTCCAACAACGAGTCCATGAAGAGAACTCCAAACCAGGGCATCGTAAATCAACTTCTGCAGCAATTCTGGGTCAATATCGTGAGGATTAGACATGGGACTTAAAGAAAATTTTGGTGGGGTTGAGATTTGTTCAAATATGATACACTTGAGAGGTAAATTTCTGAAGCTGAGACTTGGATGATTATGGTTTTATTGGGTGAACTTTGAAAATGGGTAGAGAGAAGAATCTTTTGATGTGGAGTTATGAGGAATTTATTTGAGTGGTGGGACTGAAGCGAGTTGCGTAGAGGAAGTGCGCCCAGTGCTGACACCAAGATGTTCAATGGCCAATTATACCCAAAAAGCGACATATAAAGCAGAGAGAACATATAATACTATGCTCGCTGCGTACAAATATATTAAATTTATTATCGTTATTTTATATTTATCCTTATTTAATTTACATACAAATGAGAGATTATCATATTTTATTAAAATATATAAAAGATAGTATAGGATAAATATTTTTGTCTGTTTTGAAAATGTGAGAAAAACAAGTAAATAAAAAAAAGAACCAAACTTTAGAAAAATAACTAATAAAAAATGAAGAGAATAAAAAAGATTATAAAAATTGGGGTTATCTTAGTATTAAACAACTCCATGCCCGTGACCCTTGTTGCCAAGTCATGAGCCATAGCAATAACAGACTTGGGCCTATATGCTTCAATAAGTATTAAGTGTTTGAATCTTGAATATTAAATATGAATATTTTTAAATAATTTGTACCGCGTTTAAATGTTGAATACTGAATAATTAAATTTATTTGCTAATCGAATTGAATGTGACATCTGAATTTGTTAAAATTTTAATATTAATCTTTAGGAGTTTTTAACTTTTTCTATTACTTAATTTTTTTTTTTTTGAAAAAGATGTTAAATTGAAAATTTTTCTTGCACTTTGCAAAATTTTATGATTCAAATTTGATTGGTTTTAGTTATTATTACAAAATATATTAAATTTTTGATAAAGTAAAATATTTAGTATATAATTTGTTTTTGTAAAATCACATCACAATTGTAATTTAGGATTCACAATCCATGAGTTAATATTTAGTATATAAATTTTTTTTTTTAATGAAACAGAGATATCCCATTTTGTACTAAAGAGTAATCTTGATTTTAATTGTGGAACATAAACAATATATTAATAGAACAAAATCTAAATGTATTATACAGAATGGAAGTGTGACAACCCCTAAAATCTCTCACTGGATCAGGGATTCGTCAAAAAAAGGAAAAAATAACCACACATCCATTCATATAATAATTACTGAAAGAAACGATAATAAAGAGTTATTACAACCCAAAATATTACATTTTCAGCGGAAGCTATTCTGTCTCTATACTATAATTCAAAACATCACTTTTCAGATCCCCTTCCTTCCTTCCTTGTCGGCACTACGAAGGGTTAGCTAAACTCAGTAACCGATCATTTTTGCCTTTCCCTTGTCAGTGGGCTCAACCTTAATATTTTTGCCCTGCAAAACATTAAATTTCTACAAGAATGAGCGGTTTACGCCCAGCAAGTGTATAATTTGGAAAAACAAATCTGGAATATTTTAAAGAATTCAATTCTGCTAAGAGGCTTAGTGAATCGATACTAATGCCTCAGAAATCTTTAAGGAATCTTTAGGACTACTGATGATAAACAATTGTGTAATTCTTCTTAAAACAAAGGATAACTTCCTTGAAGTAAAAAAATATCCATCAGAGGCTAAAATCGCTAGATCTGCTAACCATACGGTATACAGCTGGCCAAACTGTGCCCGCATGATCCCTCCTTGTGTGAACGTACGTAGTCACATAAAATTCCTCTAGGTCAAGTGAATAACAAATTAGCACCTTTCCTTTCCTCTAGCCATCCATGTGGCATAACCCATTTAAGGGTCATAGGATTCTTATTGATTGCACAGATATAATATTGAAAAAAATAACTGATATAACAAAGGTTCTTTATATCCATGCACTTTCATTCATATCATGCTAGCAGAAATTAAAGCATAGCATTATGATTCACAAAGAAATTAAATATCATAACTTTGTACGCATGTCGAATCAATTGATCATGCGCTTAACTGAAATAAGCATAAGAGTGATAATATACTTGCCTCAGCCCTTTGCACAAAATTCAAATCAATTTACTTGTGAGAGAGAGATTCTGTAAATTATGCAAGTAATATTTTAATACCTTAATAAGAATTTATGAAAGAAAATATGTATGTGATGTCCTTAGACTTTATTGTTTTAAAGAATAACATCATAAAATAATTTTAAGAAAATAATGTTTTATAGTCTTGATAACAGACTATACATCGGGGAATAATTTTCTTATTATCAAACTCGTCAGGGACTGATATCCTTAGTCATCAAAGACTAACATATTTTTGCCTATCAGAGACTAAGAAATTCCTCCATCGGAGACTAATAATTCCTTCATCAAAGACTACGGAATTTCCTTCATCAGAGACTATTGATGACGTCATCAAGGACTGAACTTAGCCCATCGGAGACTAAGGCTGACGTCATCAAAGACTAAATAACTCATCAGAGACTGATGACGTCACCTTAACTCATCGGGGACTAAGGGTGATGTCATTGGAGACTAACTTCTCGTCAGAGACTGATGACGTCATTTTAACCCTATCGGAGACTAAGAGTGACGTCATCGGAGACTAACTTCTCATCAGAGACTGATGACGTCATCAGGGACTAAAATTTAGTCTGTCGGAGACTAAACCTGACGTCATTCGAGAGTAAATAACCTGTCGGAGACTAATGACGTCATCGGGGACTAATCTTTAGCCTGTCAGAGACTAAAGCTGACGTCATCATCAGAGATTAACAGAATATCTCATCAGAGACTACGAATATCTCGTCAGAGACTAACAATATCTCATCAGAGATTAACAGCATCTCATTAGAGATTAACAGCATCTCATTAGAGATTAACATCATCTCATTAGAGATTAACATTAGAGCTTGCTTCTGCTACGATGGAAGACCTATCATGCTCAAACTCAACCTATGATGTCTCATGAAGATGCAAAGAATATTAATTCTTAGCATAAATCTTTGATACTATGCATAAAAGAAACTAGGTAGAGTTCCAAGTTCTTACCTCTTCGTTCTTAAGAGTGAGATCAAAGCTGGTCTAAGAATAATTTTTCCGAAAGAAGAACTTGGAAATTTATGGAGATAATATGTTTAAGCGAAACTCTTTAAAAGAGAAATTTTGGTAAGAAAGTTAAAATTTCATCATGAATGAGGTATTTATAGATTTCAAGAGCAGTGAACTAAGGTTACGCATTAGAATAAAACGATTGGTTAATTTGGACGGTAAAACGGCTATTCATCATAACTTCTTGGTAGCAACCAGCTGTTGTCCTACATGCATGAAAACTTACCCACCTAAACAGTTTCTAATCAAACACGTAATCACAAATCCCACGTAACCCTCTCCTCTTCCTCCATGCTGTTCAATATAATCTTATATGGGATTTGCTAATCCCCTTTTTGATACCTTTTTAAGGAACTTAACCTCATCATCATGGATATCACATCATCATAAAAATTTTCATTGTAGATATGAATTTATCATTCATATTTAAAAAGACTAACCTCCATGTAAAAATATAATAATACAAAATAAATTATTTCTTATTATAGAATGCATTTAAAATTTTTCGGGTTCTCACAGGAAGGATGGGCCATTACCGATAATAATAGGATTAAACTTCTGCATGCATAGATATTAAGATAATATATTAAATAGTACTATCATATTATTATTATTACTAGTTTTGTTACCCGTGTTAAATATGGGTTCTATTTTTTATAGTTATGTATTTTTATAAATTAATTTGTATATTTTTAATTATTATAAATAGTAATAATATTTGAATTATCGATTTAGTTATTCTTTTTTCCAGTTTTTTATAAGTCATTTTTAGATTATTTGAATGTATGTTTAATAAGATTATTTACATGATTTCTCATAATTATATATTTTAGTACATATTTTAATAAAATTTTATTACAATAAAAAATTAAGAATGTAGAACTCTACATAAATTGGTTTATTACATAAGAATTATAGTTGATTACAAATTAAATTTTAATTAGATAAGTAATAAGTGATTTTAGTTTGGTATTTCCTAATTCGTTAAGGATCGGTTTTAATGTTGAACCAGGTTGGAATGATGATAAAGTTAATTTAAACAACTATTTAGGAGTTTTTTGGATAAAATTTTTGTTTGACTTTTTATATATAAAAAAAGATAAGTATTGCGCTAGTAATATCGTGGTAAATAAAATATCCAAAATAATTAATTTATGAAATAGCTATTCTCAGTATTTTATTTTTATAATAACAATGAGGTAACATGTGTCAACAAATTGGTTTGTAATGCTGAACCAGAATCAGTATCAATCCTATTTCTAGTTCGGTAAGCAACTGTTTCAGCATTCAGCACAGATCCAGTGGTATAAAAATAAATGCACTTAATTGTGAAACCTCTTATTCGCTAAGCATTTGTGACCATTAAGCACTCAATCAGTGCAAACAAATGCAACCTAAGGAACATAAGAAAGAATGCAAGCATCAAACCAGTTAATATAGTACAAGATATTCCCAACCAAATTAGCATGAGGTTCACAATGGTCATGTCCTAAAAACAAATGACTAACTACATGTTGAGAACCAGTGAACATACTAATGTTTTTAAAAATTCTACCATAACACCATATTTTTCTTTATATATAAAAAGTCAAACAAAAATTTTATTCAAAAACTCCTAAATAGATGCCTAACTTAACTCTATTATCCTTTTCACGCGATTCAACATTTGATAAAACCGATCATATACGAGTTATGAAAAACTAAATAAAAATCTTATCTCTAAAAATTCTCCAGTTTTATTTTAATTTGGTTAACCTGATTTGTCACTTTTTCAGTTAAAATTTAATTTGTAATCAACTACAATTCTTATATAATAAAACTAATTTATTTAGAATTTTAAAGTTTTTAACTTTTTATTACAATATGAAAGAAGGTGAAAATCCTTAAAATCAAAAGGAAAAAAAAACATCTGAATTCCTCTTCATTGCTGCGGATTCCACTCCTATTATCTCAATTACGGAGAATCAAGCTACGCTTTCCATTCAACATAAGCCCATTTTTAAGAAGTTTCCAAATAAAAAGTTGAATTTTAGGAGGGAAATCCAAAGCCCAGTACATCAATTCTAAGGGTTTCGTTGTATGTTCCTATCTCGATTGTGACCTTTTTTTGGTAGCACAATAAGTTGATCTAACCGAAAATTTTCCTTGAGAAGTCGAGGCCAAGCAAAATTATCTTGACTACTAAAAATAGATATTGGTGTATTTATAACCAAGTTGCGTTGATGTTTCATGACATGGTGATTGATTTTATTAACATCCCAACACCCTTTTAAGCTATCAATAGGCATATCACAGATTGAGCCTCCAAATCGTCATTTGTCCATGCCAAAGTTGGCAGGGAAAGGAGAAGGACATTTCCTGGAAAAACCCATCTATCCCCCCACAACTTTACTATTTTCCAATTACAAGGCTATTTTCGATCAGGTTATAATGTGTGTCTTGAAGTTTATGTCACTAAGGAACCCTTTATTCCTATCAGGATTAATGAATATCTTTCCTAAAGTAGAATTTGGTTTGGAGGCTATATTTTATGCCAACTTTGCAAGGAGGGCATCATTGAAAGGTCCCATTTTTCTTACCCCTGAACCTCCCTTCACCTTGAAGGAACAAATCTTTTGCCAATAAACCCATCGTCTTTTCCTCTCTTTATCTTCGTGACTGCACGAGAATGATCTAGAGATTCTGTCACTCTCATCCTTACTACTGCCAGAAGCAGGAAGGCAGGCATAATGTAAACCGATATGGATGACAAGGTAGATTGAACAAGGACATGCTGACCCGCTGGCGTTAATAACTTATTTTCAAATATTGAAGCGTATTCCTTAGTTTCCATGTTATATAGTTGAAAATCTTTTTTCTTGAAGAGAAAGTAAAGTGGACGCACAAATATTTGTTGTTACGATGAATATTGGAGATATCCAATATATCAAGCAAAAGCTGCTTGTAATGCAGATTAGGTGCTGAACTGAGAAAGATTCCAGACTTGGTGAAATTTACTTTTTGCCCAGAAGAAATGTAGTGCCCGTTGAAAACCTTAACAACTTCTTGCCAAGATTGCATGTCACACTCAAAATATATTGTGCAATCGTCTGCAAAAGAAAGACTCTGAGACCTGTTTCAGAAATTCACAATTTACTCTATCAAAAGCTTTTGAGAAGTCCACCTTCAGAGCAGCCAAAACTTATGATTTCATCAAAATATCCTAATCTTACTGACCAGCTCATGATGAATCTCTTAGAAATCTTAAGCCACAACAGACAATTATGCACTATTTAATTAAAAATTGAACCAGCACAATTAGGTAAATATATTTATATTGAGAACATGACTCATATATCCAAATAACAAACGAAACAAAATTGAGAAAACAAGTACTCCAATTAGCAAGAGAACTGAAAAACAGAAAAGTAAGAAGGACTTATCAGAACATAGGAACAACCGAGTCACCAATCCCTAGAAAAAGAATGACTGTTCTTGAAGAAGTGTTCGCCCCACTTAGGTTGAGATTGGTTGCTCCTTTCAGGATAAAACAACATAGCACTGCTAAGCCGCAATCCAATACCAATGTAACAACGTCTACCAACTCAGTTCGCCGGAAATCTAAAACAGTATGTAATAAATTATGTGAGGGAGAATTCTATGTATATCAACATACGAGAGCAAAATCTTTTTTATAATGTCTGTTTAGCAAAAGTTTTTTGTAACGTCTCCCAAAAAACCTTTTTGTAACGTCTGCCTAAAATAATATGTATTTATAGGTAGTTGGTTGGGCTACATTTAATTAGAATCGAATTAGAAGACTTAATTATTATCTGATAATAATATATAATTCGAATTCGAATCAACTTGGACTTTTCAAATAAATTTTCATCGATGATAAAATATCAACTGATAGACAAATTATCCCCTGATGAACAAATATCATCTGATGGGAAAATTATCCTCCGATGAACAAATATCATCTGATGAAAAATTATCCTTCTATGACCAAATATCATCTGTGGATAATTGCATCAGTGGATGATCACATCAGTGGATGATCACATCAGTGGATGATCACATCAGTAGATGAACACATCAGTGGATTATTCTATCAGTGGATAATTTAACTGCAACATATCAAATACGTTGAGTCTTTATGTGGCCCATTTATTGGAAGCTACTTCTCACCCATTTATCTGTGAATTCCACTAAGAAAATGACTTAGAACTAAGAACGATAATTAAAGTCCTCATTACATGGATTAACTACCAAGTGTTAGTTTTCGGAAACACCATTAGCAATCCATTTTAATTAGGCCCTAAAATTTTCATTTTCTAACAATCCCCCACAATTCATAGCATAAATGTACACAGGATTTATCATAACATGTTTATTCGAAGTAGATACTCTCCTGAGTTTGAATCCCCCCTGAGTCCCCTACTTCGATAGTCACCAAATTTAGATGGAATGTTTCACCTTGAATCTATCCGTTTTTGTGTGACCATGTTTCATAGACGACGACATGTTATAGGCTATGGTGATGATCTACGACTTTGAGACGTTAATGGTCATGTCTCGATCTTATTCATCAAATACTTTGAGGAATAACCCTTTCCTCTAATTGAGAATAGACAATAAAATATGCTTAGCTGGTCATTTGGACTCCCATCTCGTCTAAAAGACTTGACCCCATTCAGGGTTCTTTAAACTCTTGCTTAATTTGCAGTAATAGTACCTTATAGGTTATCAGGGGATAGACTCCAGATACGTGAGTATCAATCTAAATATTAAGGTACATCTGATCCATCCATACGACTTGTTATAACCATATTGAATACATTTTAAGAGATCTCCTCTTAGATGTATTGGTTCCCACCATAGATGAATCATGTTGGGCTACAAGTTCCATCCCCAACCTAGACTTAAGGACAACAACATGCTCAAGTCCTTTAGTCAGAGGATCAAATATATTTTCTTGAGTACCAATGAACTCTGTTAGATATAAATGTTGTTGATGATGATTTGGATATTAGTAAATTAATGTGCATTTGTAAATACTCAAGGTATTTTATAAACCTTAGTATACTTGCACAAATAAGTATTCACGGATGGACAACTCAGTCCATCAAGGCTGTTAGATATAAATGTTGTTGATGATGATTTGGATATTATTAAATTAATGTGCATTTGTAAATACTCAAGGTATTTTATAAACCTTAGTATACTTGCACAAATAAGTATTCACTGATGGACAACTCAGTCCGTCAAGGTGTTAAATATAAATGTTGTTGATGATGATTTGGATATTATTAAATTAATGTGCATTTGTAAATACTCAAAGTATTTTATAAACGTTAGTATACTTGCACAAATAAGTATTCACTGATGGACAACTCAGTCCGTCAAGGGATGACCTTAACTGCACTAGACAAGTTATCAGTGAATATTTAGAAAGGACTTGATAGTGTCAGGGGTTGTCTGTTGTTACTTAAAGTTCAAGTATCTGCACATCAGATGTTCTAGTAAAAGCCAACAAAGTATCAGTGGTTAAAGGAGTCAGTATTTGAAAAGGTATCAGTGGAAAAACTCATCCAAGGAACTTGTCAGGGAAAGCCTAAAATACTGCGTCAGGGGATGACACCGTCAGGGGAAGCCTAAACTCGGCATCAGGGGACAACCCGTTAGGGGAACCTGTCAGGGGAAGGCTAAACTCAGCATTAGGGGAACCCATCAGGGGAAGTTCAAACACTGCATCAGGGGATAGCATAGATGGAAAATCCGTCAGGGGAACCATCAGGGGGAATGCTAAACACTGCATCAGTGAATGTCATCAGGGGAGAGTTATGACCAAGTTCACTCATCATCAAGATGGCTAAGAATCAAGGGGTAAAACTGGGAAGATATTCATTGAAATATGGTGGTCCAATAACAACCTATATACAAGAAACGCATGGAGAACAAAGACAGAAACAGAAGCAACAATAGCCAACAACAGTGTGACACGTGTATCTCCGAAAGGACAATGACGGGACATACTGCGACTACGTTGAAAAAGTAGCACATCTAGCATGTGGATTCTACAACTGTTCTCATACATATACAGAAAAGAGTTGTTACAGAAACTACCAAGAAGTTGAGAGATATAAAAACAAAAGAATCAGAAAAACTAAGATCTATCTTTTTTCAACATTCACACACCAGAGAGAAGCTTTGTAATAGTTCTTGAGAGAAATATTCAAAGAGAAATACGTAGCTAGTGTGTGGGAAAAGAAGTTGTAAATCTTTACAGAATTGTAGTTGTTTAATCACTTTATGATTATAACAGATTTCCAAAAAAACCCAAGTTATAATACAACTATTTTAACTTGAATCTATGTGTTTTCATATCAAATATCCTTTCTGTTTTTCTGGTCATTGTAGCTATTCCAGCGTGTGCTTTTCAAGCTTTAACAGTTCAAAAAAGTTGTGGTGTTTGTATTTAATCTCCATTCTACAAACACTTTAGCTTATTTTGTTCTAACAATTGGTATCAGAGCCAACTAGCAAACTACACGTGCTAGAAGATCTATATCTATGGTAAACAAAGTTGGAAACAGTAAGGCTCCCATGTTGGAACGTGGAAAATACTTCTTCTAGAGGCAACACGTGATTGTTCATCTCAGGTCCATTAATGATGGATATTTACAAGTTCTGGAAGAAGGCCCTTACGTACCCAAGAAGCTCATTCCTCAAGAGGTGGTGAATGAAGTCAATGTCCTTGAAAAATTAGTCCAAAAGACTATTGATGAAATGATTCCTAAAAAAAGAGAAAAGGTGAAGAAAGATCTAAAAGTCACTAGTATTCTCTATAATGGCTTAAACGATGATATGCTAAACATTATCATGAATCTAACAACGTCTAGGTCAATATGGGATACCATCCAGATCTTGTGTGATGGTACGAAAGATGTGAGGGAAAACAAACTGCAATTGTTAACACAACAGTACGAGTGGTTCACAATGAAAAATGGTGAATTACTTACTGAAATGTTTAACAGATTCAACAGGTTGGTAAATCACCTGAAAATGCATGGGAAGACATATGTCAACAAAGATGTCAATAAAAAATTCATGAGGGCACTTCCCATATCATGGGATCCAAAGACAACAGCCGTTAGGGAATCCAAGGATATGAATCTCCTAGACTTGGATAGGCTCTATGGTACCTTTAAGTCATATGAATTGGAGATTCAACAAAGATAAAAAATGTCTAGGGACACCAGAAAGCTAAAATCTGTAGCCCCGATGGCTAGTAAGAAGAACAAGAGAGAAGTAGGACAAAGTGTCCTGATGAAGCAACAACTAAGAGATGTTGAGGAAAGTGAAGAAAGTGGGGATGATGAAGCTAACTCTAAGGGGAATGAGTACACCCCTAAAGAGCTAGAAGAGATGGATGAAATAATGGTCTTCCTTGCAAGAAGGTTTCCCAAAATGAAATTCCAAAAGCCAAATGGAATAAAGAAATTTTCAGGAAGGAAACCTAGTAACACAAACAACTTTATTGATAAATCAAGAATAAAGTTCTACAAATGCAATGAGTTGGGCCACTTTGCAAATAAGTGCCACAAGGCCAAAAATGAAGGTGAGTCCAAAGGGAAGGATGCTATGGTGGACTACAAGAAAAAATACTTTGACCTTCTTAATGCTAACAAGAAGGGCAAAGCTTACATTGTTGAAGGAAAGGACTGGGTTGTTCCAGACGAAGAAGAAACTGAGGAATATGTCAACCTAGCCCTGATGGCCTCATCCACTGATAGCAGCAGCTCACAATTAAGTCTCAAAATTTCTACTAAGATGTCTAAAACTGATTGTTTTAAAATTGTTAAGGAAATGACTTGTGAGATGATAGACCTTTATGACACACTAGTGTTGTAGTTGAGACTGAAAGAGTGCAAAAGATAAATGAAAATTTATCAACAGAAACACTTTTTTAGAATCAGAATTGACTAGACTTGAAAATTTAGAAATAGATCTCAACAGGGCTAGAAATCTCCTTGATTGTGCCATCAAAAGGGAAGAATGGACCTCCAAAAAGTTCAAACAAGAGGAGGAGGTCATAAGAAAATGGAATGAGTCTAGCAAAAAACTCGAGGATCAATTGAACAATAGAAAATGTGATTCTAAAACTGGTTTAGGCTATGAGGAGACTCAAGTGAAGCAACCTTCTATTGATGTTGAAAATGCAGTTAGCTTTGGTAAAAGGCCTATGCAACCTATCAAGTTTGTTAAGGCTGTAACCAAACTAGATAAAGGGAATGTGTTTTCCAATGAGTGAAGCTTCCATAAGTGGTGGGAGTGGCAAGAAGCTTGTTCTTGCCAAAGCACTTAAAACCCCTTCCAAGAAGGAAACAGACTATGCATCAGTAGATACACAGTTATCAGGGGAAAAGAGTGCATCAGGCCATTGAAGCCCTTCAAGGGATAAAGGCCTAACAGGGGACAAGAAAAAGAATAGGAATGGTAAGCTAGGAGTGAACAAAGCTAATAACTATACTCCTATTCATGAAGCCCCTAGGAAAGTGTGCTAGAATTGTGGAAATGTTAATCACTTATCTTTTCAATGCAAAGAAAACCTACAGATTTTAACTGACACAATTTTATATGCTAATGATTTACCTTCTATTCAAGCATGCACCCCTAAGGGTAAAAATAAGACAATAGTTGATAAATCTAAAACATATAGTGAAGCTCCTAAAAAGGAGAAAGTGTATAGCTTGCCTAAACCAAAAGTCAAATGCAATGAAAAAGTTATTTTACCATCAACTGTGACTAAACCTAGAGGTCTCAAATTCACTTGGGTACCAAAAACAAATTAAATGTTCTTTGTGTGCTGGGAAAAGTCAGAGGCAAACAAGTCTAGTTTCTAAACAGTCGTTGCTCAAGACATATAACAGGATACAAGGCCCTGCTCACAGAGTTCAATGAAAAGGTTGTTCCAATGATTTCTTTTTGTGACAATAGTAAAGGACTGACTCTGGGTTATGACAAAGTAGCAAATGGGGATGTCTCATTTGAAAATGTAGCACTAGTTGATGGACTAAAGCACAATCTATTGAGCATAAGTCAACTATGTGACAAGGGATTCATCATTTCTTTCAAAGAGGATAGGCGTTTAATCTCCAATGAAAGTGAAGGGAAGCTGATCTTTATCAGGGGTTAGGAAAAGAGATCTTTATATTGCTGACTTTGACTCAACAAATTGAGAATCATGTTTCTATAGCAAAGCAACCCCTGATGAGAGTAGACTGTGGCACAAGAAGCTCTCTCACATGAACTACAAAATAATCAACGATCTAGTGAAGAGAGAGTTGGTGGTTGGATTACCTCAAATGGAGTTTACTCAAGAACAATTATGTTCAGCATGCCAACAAAGGAAGCAAATGAGAACATCCTTTGTCAGTAAGGAAGCTACAATGATTAAAGATCCAATTCAAATGCTTCACGTGGATCTATTTGGTCCTGACAATATCATGTCAGTATCAAAGAAGAGATTTGCATTGGTCATTGTGGATGACTACACCATGTATACTTGGGTCAAGTTCTAACATGCTAAATCAAAGGTGCCTTAACAAGTCATTAACCATGTAAAGAAAGTGGAAACTGAGTCAAGGTCAGTGGTTATAATTTTGAGGACAGACAATGGAACTAAATTTAATGTAGTTGTTCATAGGTTCTGTGTGGAAAAGGGAATCACTCATACATTTTCAGCCTCGAGGACTCCTCAACAGAATGGTGTAGTGGAAAGGAAGAATAGAACCGTGATAGAAGCTGCTAGAACAATGAGTAAATGCAAAAATTCCTACTTACTTTTGGGTTGAGGCAATAACCATTGCTTGCTTCACTCAAAATAGGTCTTTAATCAACAAGGCTCACAACAAGACACCATATGAGCTAATGACAGGGAGAAAGCCAAACATCAAGTTCCTTCATATCTTTGGATACAAATGCTTTGTATTAAGGAACTTTGGTGAAAACTTAGGAAAATTTGACTAAAAAGCTGTTGAAACAATTTTCCTAGGTTACTCCCTAACATCTAAGGCCTACAGGGTTTACAACAAAAGGTTCCAGATAGTGATGGAGTCTATACATATAGCTTTTGATGATCAAGAAATTTTTGAACTTGAAGACCCTAGTTTTTATGAAGAACTCAGATTTGAAAATGAAGATGATTTTGATGATCAAGAAGATGGAGCCGATGCGTGCATTCAAATGGAGGAACTAACCATCCCTGACGTCAATCCAACCATCCAAGAAGCCCTTTGAGTGGATAGAGTATATTTCTTGGACAACAGTTCAGGAAACACTCGATCAGGGGTTAATCCATCAAGGAATGCACCATCAGGGGATAACTTTGACCTTGATTTAAGCATAAATTCAGGGGGAGTGTTCTTAGAAGCTGGTAGAACAGACTTAAGGGGAGGAAATGATGATCATGCAAGCTCATCCAGACTCCCCCCTAAACCCAAATGCTCTAGGAGTCACACAACATAATTGATCATTGGTGATCCCAACCAAAGAGTGCAAACTAGGAAAACAACATCTAATGAACGCCTATATGCTTTTTTTTCTTTCTCAAATTGAGCCAAAGAAATTTGAAGAAGCCATGCAAAATGCTAAATGGATCATGGCTATGCAAGAAGAATTGAATCAATTTGAAAGAAATCAAGTATGGAAGCTGGTGCCTAAGCCTAAAGACAGATCTATAATTGGTACCAAGTGGGTATTCAGAAACAAGATGGACGAAACTGACATTGTTATAAGAAATAAGGCAAGACTAGTGGCAAAGGGATATCTTCAAAAGGAAGGGATTGACTTTGATGAGACCTTTGCATTAGTGGTCAGACTTGAGGCTATAAGAATTTTCTTAGCCTATGCAGCACATTCAAACTTCAAGGTTTATCAAATGGATGTGAAAAGTGTTTTTCTCAATGGAAAATTAGAACAAGAGGTGTATGTCCAACAACCTCCAGGGTTTGAAAATTCTAAATCCTTAAATCATGTTTACAAACTAGAGAAAACACTTTATGGACTGAAGCAAGCTCCTAGAGCTTGGTATGACACATTGCCAAAGTTTTTAGTAGAGAATATGTTTACAAGAGGTATCATTGACAACACATTGTTCTTTAGACAACACCAAGGTCATTTAATCCTGGTTCAAATCTATGTTGATGATATCATTTTTGGATCCACTAATACTAAGCTGTGTGAGAAGTTCTCCAAGCTCATGCAAAGCAAATATGAAATGAGCTTAATGGGTCAACTGTCTTATTTCTTAGGGCTGCAAGTTAAACAAGTCACTGATGGGATTTACATTCATCAAACAAACTATGCCAAATAATTTCTCAAGAAATTTGACATAGAGGGCTTGAAGGTAGCAAAGACACCAATGGCCACAACAACCAAGATTGACCCTGATAAGAATGCAAAGAAAGTTGCTATAAAGACTTATAGGGGAATGATTGGTTCACTGCTGTATTTAACAGCTAGTAGGCCTGATATTATGTTTGCAACATGTTTTTGTGCAAGGTATCAAGCTGACCCAACGGAGTCCCATCTAATTGCTATGAAGAGAATCTTGAGGTACATTAAGGGCATAACTGAGTTGGGACTTTTGTATCAAAAGGAGACTGGCTTTGAGTTGATTAGATTCCAGATGCTGACTTTGGAGGATGCAGAATTGACAGAAAGAGTACCACAAGGTGCTGCCAATTTCTAGGTGGAAGGCTTGTATCTTGGTTCAACAAAAAGCAGCATTAAATATCAACATCTATTGCTGAGGCTGAATATATTGCAGTTGGAAGTTGCTATGCACAAATCCTATGGGTGAAAAATCAGTTATTGGATTATGGCCTAAACTTCAACAAAATTCCAATTTTGTGTGACAATATAAGTGTCATTGCCATTGCTGAAAACCCTGTGCAACATTCCAGAACTAAACATATAGAGATCAGATATCACTTTACTAGGGAACATGTTATAAATAAGATTATTGAGCTACATTTTGTACCAACAAGCAAGCAGCTGGCAGACATCTTTACCAAGACTTTTGATGAAGCCACCTTTAACAATCTGGTGAGGGAGCTGAGAATGGTGAATTATGCAAAATAAGAATTGATGTACTTGCTGGAGTCGTGCCAGAAAAAGTGTTGAAGTGGTTCAAATCTTTCAAGTGCTTAAGTACTAGTATCTCTAACTCATCTTGTAATTTCCTGATAATGTTATATGTGTATGCTTATATGTTTTAAAAAAATATAAATAAATAAAAATGATGTGCATCAAGGTCAAGTGTTGTACATCAAGGTCAGGGTTTGCATTTGGATGCATCAGGGGACAGTCCCTAGTCTCTATTGACGTGGCATCATAAGACAGTCTTTAATCTCTGATGATGTGTCTTCAGGAACTAATTTTGAAAAAGCTATTCATATTCATTTCTCTTTTCTTGATGACATACCAAACATTTAAACTCTTTTTAACAACTACTCAAGCTTTCTCTCTCTCTTGTTCACAGAAACCCTAGGTTTTTAAATCTCAACAGTTTCAATGGCACCAAGCACTGCTCAACGTCTTCCAAGGAATCTAGTGGTTTCACAAACAAATTTTGTGGGCTTTTCCGACATCAATGAGGTAGATGCTTGTTTTAAACCTATGATGCGCTATCTACTTAACTCATAGTATAAAAAAGCTATCTTTACCGATGATGAGATGTTTGGTGAAGTGATATCACAACTCTGGTCGAGCGCCAAGTTCATATACTCTTCAACAAGGCCTGACGTTGTCAAGGGGATCTCATTTAGAATTTCTTCTTAAAAGGGTAAAATAACTCCCTTCAGAATTAATTCTGCTATAGGGTTGTCCACACAAGATTTTGTGGAAGTGCCTAATGACGCTGAACTGCTCAACTTCTTGAGGGAACTGGGCTACAACTCTCTAAACAATGCAGTGTTGAAGTCCAAGGACCTTAAGAGGGTGAATGTGAAACTAGAGATCTCTTTACTCTTTGATACAATCATAAAGGTATTCTCAGGTAAGTCCTCTAACTTTGAGGTAATAACATCTTTGACTCTAAAAATTGCTTATGCCATTATCAAAAAAGTAAAAATAGATATAAGAAAATTAATTTTTGTTAACCTGGTTAATAAAATTGGTAGCTATACTTCTAGGAAATTAGAAGTGTATTACGTCAGATTTTTATCCATGCTCATCAAAGATCAAATACCTAATATTTCTTTTGAGAATGACATAGCCATACAGAGTTATACGTAAACAAATAACTTATTCGTACATATAATAAAGAAAGCTTATACGACATAGCCTTTTGTACTTCCATCCCACATGGAATAGGTGTTAAAGTTAAATGATGATGATGATGATGATTATGTAATAAATTGTGCAGCTAAATACTTGAGGTATTTTATAAACCTTAAGATCAGCACAAGTTTTGCATCCACTGATGATAAACTTATTCATCAATGGATGGTCAATAACTTCCTAAGGCAAGTTAGAAAATGGAACATTCAAAGGACTTGACAAAGTGAAGAAGAATGTCTGATGTTACTTGTAAACAGTCAAAGTATTCCACACATCAGAAATTCTAAACAAAGTTACGTTGATTAAGTACCGTCAGGGGGAACCCATAAGGGGGAACTCATTAGGGGAACCCATCAGGGGGAACTCATCAGGGAAACCTGTCAGGGGATGACGAAGGCAAACCAACCCGTCAGGGAAACACTTCAGGACATGTCAGTGTTAGGCCAACCCATCAGGGTAACCCGTAAGGAGGAATGACCAACATGGCATCAGTGGAAGCCATTAGTGTATATCGTCAGTCATAACCATCAAGATCAAGTAGCACTGAGTTAAACTCAAGTGAAGGTTGAAGCCCTGATCCAGTCAATAAGCATCAGGGGATTCAGAAGCACTGATCAAAGTTCATCAGGGCTGGTAGTCAGTGGATTGTTATGACAGCATACACCCGTCATCAGTACTTACACGAAAATCAACGTAACGTGTTACAAAAGCAAGAAATATCAACTGGAAAGATATTTCTTGAAGTTTGTTTTTGATCCAATGAGAACTCTCTCGCATTAAATGCACACAGATCAGGGGAAGAAAAAGTAGCAACAAAGCATACAGCAGTCTGACACATTGGGCTATGATGTGACATACTTGCGGCTAAGTTGAGAAAAGCAGCACGTCTCAAGCACGTGATTTCAACCACTGTTCGACATATAAGCAAAGGAGTTCTCATTACAAAAGAGACAGAGAGATTGAATCTATCCAACAGATCAAAAAAAAAACATAGAAGCACACAACACTAGGAAGCTCTGTAATATATTTCTTGAGAGATTTTTTTTTTTCAGAGAAAAGTTTTCGTAGCTAGTGAGTGTGAGAAGTTGTGAATTTTATTCACAGAATTTGTAGCTGTAAATCACATTTGTGATTATACAGATTTCCAGAAAAACCCCAAGTTTTAATATAACTATTTTAACTTGAATCTGTGTGTTCATATTACATAGTTTTCTGCTCTGTGCAGCTGTTTTTGGTAAGTACTTTTTAAGAGATAAAAAGAGCAAAAAGTTTGTAGTGTTTGTATTCATCCCCCCCCCCCCCCCTTTAACAAACACTTGAGCTTATTTTGCACCAAAAATTGGTATCAGAGCCTCTTAGCAGATTTCACTTGCTAAAAACGATCATTATCTATGGCCGACAAAGCTGGAAACAGTAAAGTCCCCATGTTGGAAAGGGGCAAATACTTCTTCTCGAGATAAAGAATGATAGTTCATCTAAGAGCTATTGATGATGAATATTTACAGATTCTAGAAGAAGGCCCTCACGTTCCCAAGAAGCTCATTCCAATAGAAGTCGTTAATGGAGTCAGTATTCCTTAAAAGCTTGTCCCAAAGACAACTGACGAAATGACGATAGAGGAAAGAGAAAAGGTGAAAAAGGATCTTAAAGTCACTGGGATCCTGTATAATGGTTTAGACGATGATATGCTGAATAGTATCATGAATCTTACCATGTTTAAATCTATATGAGATACCATACAAATCCTTTGTGATGGTACCGAGGAAGTGAGGGAGAACAAATTGCAACTATTGACACAACAGTATGAGTGGTTCACAATGAAAAATGGTGAAACATTCACTGAAATGTTCGACAGATTTAACAGGTTGGTAAATGACCTGAGATTATATGGGAAGGCATATGCTAACAAGGATGTGAACAGAAAGTTCATGAGAGCCCTTCCCATATCATGGGATCCTAAGACGACAGCCATCAGAGAATCCAAGGACATGAATCTTTTAGACTTGGATAGGCTATATGGTACTCCCAAGACATATGAACTAGAGGTTCAACAAAGATCTGAAATGTCAGGGGATGCCAGAAAGCTTAAATCTATAGCCCTGATGGCTGCCACGAAGGACAAGCAAGAAGCAAGACCAAGTGTCTTGATGAAGTAGCAACTAGAAGATGTTGACATAGAAGGGGACAAAGAAGCTGACTCCAAGGAGGAAGAATATACTCCGGAAGAGTTAGAGGAGCTGGATGAAACCATGGCCTTTCTTGCGAAAAGGTTTTCCAAGCTGAAATTTCAAAAGCCTTCGGGATCTAAAAGATTTTCAGCAAGGAAACCTGGTAGCACGAATAACTTTATTGACAAATTAAGAATAAAGTGCTACAAATGCAATGAGCTGGGCCACTTTGGAAATGAGTGTTGCAAGGCCACAAAAGATGGTGAATCCAGAAACAAAGAAGCTGTTGTGGACTATAAAAAGAAATACTTTGACCTTCTCAATGCCAACAAGAAGGGAAAAGCATACATTGTAGAGGGAAAGGACTGGGCTGACTCTGATGAAGAAGAAAATGAAGGGTATGTCAACCTAGCCCTGATGGCCTCATCCACTGACAGTAGCAGCTCGTAGGGAAATGTCAAAAGCAGTCAAATCTGGTTTCTAGACAGTGGCTACTCAAGACACATGACAGGAAACAAAGCCCTGCTTACAGAATTCCAAGAAAAGGATGGTCCAGTAATTTCTTTTGGTGATAACAGCAAAGGACTAACTCTTGGTTATGGCAAAGCAGCAAATGGGAAAGTCTCATTTGAAAATGTAGCACTGGTTGATGGGCTCAAGCACAATTTGCTAAGGATAAGTCAACTTTGTGACAAAGGATTCATCACTTCCTTCAAAGGAGATCAGTGCCTAATCTCAAATGAAAGTGATGGGAAGCTAGTTTTGTCAGGAACAAGAAAAGGAGATCTCTATGTTGCTAATTTTAATTCAGTAAGTGGAGAATCATGTTTCTACAGCAAGGCAACTCCTGATGAAAGCAGACTATCACACAAGAAGCTCTCTCACCTGAACTTTAAGACAATCAATGATCTAGTGAAGAGAGAGTTAGTAATTGGATTACCCCAAATGGAGTTTATCCAAGAAGGATTATGTTCAACATGTCAACAAGGGAAGCAAAGGAAATCATCCTTTGTCAGCAAGGAAGCCACCATGATCAAAGATCCAATTCAATTGTTACATATGGATCTCTTTGGCCCTATCAACATTATGTCAATGTCAAAGAAAAGATTTGCAATGGTCATTGTGGATGACTACTCTAGATACACTTGGGTAAAGTTTCAGCATGCTAAATCAGAAGTTTCTCAACAAATCATTGACTATATCAAGAAGGTGGAAACAGAATCAGGGTCAGTGGTTAGAATATTGAGGACAGATAATGGAACTGAATTTAAGAATGCAGTTGTTGAGGGATTTTGTGTGGAGAAAGGCATAAATCATACATTTTCTGCTCCAAGGACCCCTCAACATAATGGTGTAGTGGAAAGAAAGAATAGAACCCTGATAGAAGCTGCTAGGTTAATGCTAGCAGAGGTAAAGATTCCCACCTATTTTTGGGCTGAAGCAATTTCCACTGCTTGCTTTACTCAGAATAGATCTCTAATCAACAAGGCTCACAACAAGACACCATATGAGCTAATGACAGGGAGAAAACCAAGCATCAAGTTCCTCCATGTCTTTGGATGCAAATGTTTCATTTTGAGGAATTTTGGTGAAAACTTAGGAAAATTTGATCCAAAAACTGATGAAGCAATTTTCCTAGGTTATTCTCTGTCATCCAAGACCTACAGGATTTACAACAAAAGACTTCAGGTGGTGATGGAGTCTATAAATGTAGCTTTTGATAATCAAGAGATTTCTGGACTTGAAGACCCTGGTTTTCATGAAGAACTCAGGTTTGAAAATGAAGATGAAAATGATTATCAAGAGACTGAAGTCGATGTGTGCAGACAAATGGAGAACTTATCCATTCCTGATGTCAATCCAAACAATGTAGAAGCCCCTTCAACAGATGGAGTTAATTTCCTGGACAACAGATTAGGGGATACTCCATCAGGGGATCATTCATTAGGACATGCACCATCAGGGGATAACTTGAACCTTGAATTATCCACTAATTCAGGGGGATAGTTTTCAGAAGCTGGGAGCACAGGCTTAGGGGGAGGAGATAATAGTCAAGCAAGCTCATCAAGACACATCTCTAATCCTAAATGGGCCAGAAGTCACACAACAAATCTGATTATTGGTGACCCAAGCAAGAGAGTGCAGACCAGGAAAGCAACATCTAATGAATGCCTATATGCTTGCTTTCTTTCTCAAATTGAGCCAAAGAAGTTTGAAGAAGCTATTCAAGATGCAGACTGGATCTTGGCTATGTAGGAAGAGCTAAATCAATTTGAAAGAAATTAAGTATGGAAGCCTGTACCTAAACCCAAAGATAAAATTATAATAGGTACTAAGTGGGTATTCAGAAATAAGATGGATGAAGCTGGCATTGTTGTAAGAAACAAAGCAAGACTGGTTGCAAAAGGATATCTTCAAGAAGAAGGGATTGATTTTGATGAGACCTTTGCACTAGTAGCCAGACTTGAGGCTATAAGAATTTTCTTAGCCTATGCAGTACATTCAAATTTTAAAGTATATCAAATGGATGTGAAAAGTGCTTTTCTAAATGGAAAATTGGAACGGGAGGTGTACATCCAACAACCTCCAGGGTTTGAATGCTCAAAATTTCCAAATCATGTCTACAAACCAGAAAAGGCACTTTATGGACTGAAGCAAGCACCTAGAGCTTGGTATGACACATTGTCAAAGTTTCTGGTGGAAAACAAATTTTCAAGAGGTATCATTGACAAAACCTTGTTCTTCAGACAACACCAAGGTCATCTGATTTTGGTTCAAATTTATGTTGATGATATTATTTTTGGATCCACTGACACAAGACTATGTGAAAAGTTCTCCAAACTCATGCAAAGCAAATATGAAATGAGCTTGATGGGTGAGTTATCTTACTTCTTGGGATTGCAAGTTAAACAAGTCTCTAATGGAATCTACATTCATCAGACAAAATATGCTAATGAACTTCTCAAGAAATTTGATATGGAGGACTCAAAAGTAGCAAAGACACCTATGGCCACTGCAACCAAGATTGACCCTGATAAGAATGGAAAGAAAGTTGATTTGAAGACTTACAGGGGAATGATTGGATCATTGTTGTATCTAACAGCAAGCAGGCCAGACATAATGTTTGCAACATGTCTTTGTGCAAGATATCAAGCTGACCCAAAGGAATCTCATCTCATTGCAGTGATAAGGATCTTGAGATATATCAAGGGCACTACAGAGTTGGGACTTTGGTATCTAAAGGAGTCTGGATTTGAATTACTAGGATATTCTGATGCTGACTTTGGAGGATGCAGAATTGACAAAAAGAGTACAACGGGAATCTGTCAATTTCTAGGAGGAAGGCTTGTATCTTGGTTCAACAAAAAGCAGCACTCAATCTCTACATCTACTACTGAAGCTGAATATATTGCAGCTGGAAGTTGTTGTGCACAAATTCTATGGATGAAAAATCAGCTAATGGATTATGGTCTGAACTATTCCAAGATTCCAATAAGGTGTGATAACACAAGTGCCATTGCCATTGCTGAAAATCCAGTGCAACATTCCAGAACCAAGCATATAGAAATCAAATATCATTTTATCAGGGAACATGTTATGAATGGGGATATTGAACTACAGTTCAATATTCACCAAAACTTTTGATGAAGCCACGTTTTCAAATCTTGTGGGAGAGCTGGGAATGGTGAATTATGCGTCAGGGTCAGAGTCAAACTCCTAAGTTTTGGTATTTCTAACTCATTTCATAAGTTCTTGATAAAATCAATTGATATGTGGTTATATATGTTCAAATTGTAAATATGTATATACTTGTATATTCTGTATTTTGTTGTTTTGTTTTTGTTTTGACTGATGCATCAGGGGCAGGGCTTCTTTAAGGACGCATCAGGGGCAGGGCTTCTTTAAGGATGCATCAGGGTCAGGGTCTCTGGCTCGCTCGTCAGGGTCAGGGTCAGGGTGTCCAACTCGCTCGTCAGGGTCAGGGTGTTCGACTCGCTCGTCAGGGTCAGGGTGTCCGACCTGTGCGTTAGGATCAGGGTGTCCGTCTTGTGCATCAGGGTCAGGGTATGTACATACAGTAAATCATCAGGGTAAGTTTAAATGTTTTTTTAGTGCATCGGGATTCACGGTCAGTTAAGTAATGACAACTCATCATTAAGTTCTTCTCTCACTGATGACGTGTCATCACAGAAACTGAACTGACTCCCTGATGGCGTGTTTTCAGGAGAAGTTTTCAAATGTCAATAGGCGGGTATTAATACTCTATCTCTTCTACTTTTTAAAACTCCTCAAAAAAATTTTTTTTTTTGATATTTGCTCAAGTTTTTTTCTTCTTCTCTCTCGTTTTCACAGAAACCCTAGAACTTCAAATCTTCAAAGCATCCATGGCACGCCAATAGATTTCGAGGAACTTGACAGTCCCACCCACGAACTATGTGGGTTTCTCTGACATTAATGAGGTAAATGAATGATTTAAACCAATAATGAACTATCTACTCAACTCAGAGTATAGTAAAGCCATCTTTACATATAAAGAAATGTCAGGGGAAGCACTTTCTCAACTATGGACGAGTGCCAAGTTCATGTACTCCACCACTAGGCCTGATGAGGTCAAGGGAATCTCATTCAAAGTTTCCTTTGAGAAAGGGAAAATAACCCCTTCCAAACTTAACTCTGCTTTGGGGCTACCTACTTAAGATCTGGTGGACGCACCCAGTGATGCAGACCTACTGGATTTCTTGAGGGAATTGGGCTATAACGCTGCTCCCAATGCAGTGTTAAAGTTCAAAGACCTCAAGAGGGTGAATGTTAAGCGGGACATCTCTTACCTGTTTGATACAATCACCAAGGCGTTCTCAGGTAAGTGTTCTAACTTTAAGGTTATTACCTCTTTAACTTTGAAAATAGCATACGCAATAATTAAAAATGTAAATATAAATATAGGTAAAATAATTTTTGATGACCTTGTAAATAAATTAGGTAATTTTAATAATAGGAAAACTGAAGTATATTATGCAAGATTTTTGTTTATGATTATTAAAGACCAAATTACTAATTTTTCTTTTGAGAATGATATACCTGTATAGACATACAAGCAAACAAAGAAATTGTTTGGAGAAATAATAAAGAAATCATATACAACTGAACCATTTGCACTTCCGCAGCATATGGTACAGGTAGTAAATTCTTCACCTTCTACTTCTCAAACTGTACATTCTTCACCTTCATCTACTACGACAGAGAAAACAATCACCTCTCTGCCTACCCAAGTAGAACAACCAATTTCCACTCAACCACTCTCAATAACTCAACCCATAGTCTCCCAAAAGTCTATTGGGATTAAAAGAAAACCTAGTGAAGTTACCACATCAACAGAGGGGGAGCAAGGAGAGAGAGTGATTGGCTACAAGCGTAAGAAGAAGAAGAAGGGAGCCACGAGTGTTACCCAACAGCCTGACCAGGCAGTATCCTCTCAAAAGGATACTGCTTTTGATAAGGAATTAAACATATTTCTAACTAGTTCCTCTCAAAAGGAATTAGTTATTGAAAATAGTCCCCAACCAGGGACACAGTTGAGTGAGGCACATACACTGACCATAGACACTGATGAACCTACCATCAGGGTCTCTGAGAGCCACTTGCAGATATCTGACACAGTGAGTGCACACACCACTCAAGATGTTGTAGTTCAGAAGCTTATCAATAAGATCAACATGAGTCATAAGCATTCTTCTACAACATCTTTTGATGAATCACCTCCTCGTTCAGTGATTCAGCCAACACTCCCATCTACACCACTTCCTTCTTTATCTGTTCCTCAAATTTCTTCAGATATAATGACACAAACATTAAGTGTCATACAAACAGATTCTCCACATTCTCAATTTGTGGAGGAGCCAATATTCTCTAACACAGTGTTTGGTAGTCAACACTCTCAAATGGTTCACTCTTTTTTACTTGATACAAACACTGATGGTCAGACAGGGGACATAGACTCCACTGTACATACTACAACTATAACTCTTTATGTACCCCCAATTGTATATACTTCCTCTATAGAAACATACATTTCTCCAATTATACATACACACTTTACTTCTTCTCCTACTCCTATCACAACTGTGGAACCAGAATCTGTACATACATCACTTGAATTGGCCACAGTTGATGATTTCCAAGCCCATAGGAGCCCCTCTAGGACAATTTTGAGTGAGACTGAGAGAATACTTAGTGCAGAGAGGCAAAGTCAAACCCTTGAGAGGACTTTGGCAAAAGGAGATCAAAAGAGTACTGCCTTAGTATGCAAAGAAAAAGGAGAGAATAAGAGTGATGCCTTAGAAGGCAAAGAAAAAGGAGAGGATGAGAGAGATAAGGATGAGATCCTTGTAAATAAAGAACAGAGAGAAATCACAGTTATTGTAAATACAACTTCAAGCTCTGAAAGTGATGAAGATGATGCTCCACATGATGATTTTTTCCAGTTCATCGGAGTTGATTTGTACTTTCAGCAGAATCAAATGTCTGACACTGTACAGTTGTTAAGGCAAGAGTTAGCTAGGACCACTGATCCAATCTTGATCAAAGTGTTAAAGTCACAGATCATGATTGGTCAATCAATAGATATAGAAAATCAAAAATTGTATACACATTTTTCTTCAATGATACAAAATGTACAGCAAGTTGTCGACTCCCTGGTTACCAGCCAGACCTTGCTCAGGATGAAGAAACAAGCTGACACTGTAGACAAGAAGCTTGCTGATCTCACTTCCCAACTGACCAGCATGGAAACTTTGCAACATTCTATGGCTGGCACTTTGCAACAAGTTCTTCAAGTCACATCCCGACTCTCAACTCCCACTGATGATGCTGTCAAAAAGGGGGAGAAATCAACCAAGTAGTTGTCAGGGGATGTTGCTGAGAATTCAAGTCAACCATCAGGGGATGTGACTGCTCCTGTTCCTGCTCCAAAATCCAAGGATAAAGGCAAGGGTATCCTGATTGAGGAACCAAAGAAGAAATCCAACATTCAATCAAGGCCTAAGCTACTTGGAGATGCCATGAAGACAGCCCACTTTCCAACACCCGTTGAAGCTGTAATTGATGGGAAAGTGGAGCTGGTCTACCCTCAAGATAAAAAGCTAGTGGAAGCTGATGCACTATTTGCACAGCAACTTCAAGAAGATGAAGAGAGGGAAATGGCAAAGGAACAGGAGGAAGCAAAGAAGAAGAAAAGTGTCAGGCCCAGGACCTCCAGGAATCCTCAACAAAGAAGATCTCAGAACCCTAAAGGTGCATCAGGGGATATGAACCAAGACAAAACTAATGACCCTGATGCCACCAAACCCAAGTCATCTGAAGCCAAGGACCAAGCACCTTCTCCTATTACCACAACATTTGGTCCACCCACTCTAGTTGAATCCCTCAAAGAAGAAAAGCGCAAAAACCTATCATTTATTTTCTCCATAAAAAACATAAATGTCAGGTTCAACAATAGAAGGGATCAGCTGATAACAGTGCAACTTAAAAGTGGGTCGCAATTCAATGTCACAATTGACTGGTTTAGGAGAATGGATGCTGAATAGCTGGGATTAGTTCTGAATTTAATTTCAAAATCGTCAGTGGCTAACAGAGACTTGAGGGGACTGATTGATAAGCTGAGGAGAGCCATCAACGATGATAGGAGTCTGCCCACAGCCTTGGAAAGACCTTTGAAGCTGTTTTACAAATCCACTGATGGGCAGGAGAAAAACATTAAAATCAAAGACGTTGATGGTCTCGACCTGGAGAAGCGATGCATGTTCTAAGCCAAATAGCTTATCACAAAAATGAACATGTCATCCAGTTCAGATTCCTGCTGACTCAGAAAGTATTGAAGGAGATTGAAGAAACCAAAGCTGATGATGGGAACACTGCAGTAAAGAATGTACCACCAGTGAAGGGATTCAAAGAATATCCAATCACCATCCCCATGGGTGTTCAATTCAAAAATAAAAAGGGGGAGATCATTACCTTCTACTGGTCACAACTTGCTGCAGCCAATGTTCAAGAAATAAAATCTGTCCTTGAAGCTTTGGAATCCAGCAGCAATGTCAACATTGTCAACTTCAGAAAACTTCTTCAAAGGGAGCTGGAGCAACTGGAAGCAGGAGGAGAAGACAATAGACTAAGGATTCCTGATCAAAACCCAGATCAAAGAAGACAAGGCCTTGGAAGTGACTCTCAAGTGATTGAATCAAGTCATCCATTGCCCTTTGTCTCAGCAAAAAGGAAAAGGGATCCTGATGTCTAATATAACATTCTTTTTGTAATAGTTATAGGAAAATACTTGTACAAAATTTTTTGTTAATTCATTCAAAATTCTTTAATGTATTTAGTATTGGTTTTGACATCATCATCAGTGCACCTAGGGATTTATGGTTATCAAATTGATAAACATAAATAGGGGGAGATTGTTAGAGTTAAATGATGATGATGATGATTATGTAATAAATTGTGCAGCTAAATACTTGAGGTATTTTATAAACCTTAAGATCAGCACAAGTTTTGCATCCACTGATGATAAACTTATTCATCAATGGATGGTCAATAACTTCACAAGGCAAGTCAGAAAATGGAACATTCAAAGGACTTGACAAAGTGAAGTAGAATGTCTGATGTTACTTGTAAACAGTCAAAGTATTCCTCACATCAGAAATTCTAAACAAAGTTACGTTGATTAAGTACCGTCAGGGGAAACCCATCAGGGGGAACTCATCAGGGGAACCCATCAGGGGGAACTCATCAGGGAAACCTGTCAGGGGATGACGAAGGCAGACCAACTCGTCAGGGAAACACTTCAGGACATGTTAATGTCAGGCCAACCCATCAGGGGGAATGACCAACATGACATCAGTGGAAGCCATCAGTGTATATCATCAGTCATAACCATCAGGATCAAGAAACACTGAGTTAAACTCAAGTGAAGGTTGAAGCCCTAATCCAGTCAATAAGCATCAGGGGATTCAGAAGCACTGATCAAAGTTCATCAGGGCTAGTAGTCAATGGATTGTTATGACAGCATACACCTGTCATCAGTACTTACACGAAAATCAACGTAACGTGTTACAGAAGCAAGAAATATCAACTGGAAAGATATTTCTTGAAGTTTGTTTTTGATCCAATGAGAACTCTCTCGCATTAAATGCACACAGATCAGGGGAAGAAAAAGTAGCAACAAAGCATACAGCAGTCTGACACATAGGGCTATGATGGGACATACTTGCGGCTAAGTTGAGAAAAGCAGCACGTCTCAAGCACGTGATTTCAACCACTGTTCGACATATAAGCAAATGAGTTCTCATTACAAAAGAGACAGAGAGATTGAATCTATCCAACAGATCAAAAAAAAAAAACATAGAAGCACACAACACTAGGAAGCTCTGTAATATATTTCTTGAGATATTTTTTTTTTCAGAGAAAAGTTTTTGTAGCTAGTGAGTGTGAGAAGCTGTGAATTTTATTCACAGAATTTGTAGCTGTAAATCACATTTGTGATTATACAGATTTCCAGAAAAACCCTATGTTTTAATATAACTATTTTAACTGGAATTTGTGTGTTCATATTACATAGTTTTTCTGCTCTATGCAGCTGTTTCTGGTAAGTACTTTTTAAAAGATAAAAAGAGCAAAAAGTTTGTAGTGTTTGTATTCATCCCCCCCACTTCTACAACCACTTGAACTTATTTTGCACCAACAATAAGTAATCACTACACTCCCTTATCTTTCTTAACCTCATACTTCTTCTATTTCAACTACAATGGCTGAGATCACTACCACTTCTCAGCCTACCCAAGTAGTTTTAACAAGTTTCAATCAATAACTCTCTATAGCCTAACGCTTAGTTTCCCAAAAGACTAAGGGAATTAAAAGAAAATCCTCTGAAGTTACCACATCAACTAAGGGGGAGCAAGGAGAGATAGTAGTTGGCTTGGAGATGTTGAAGAAGAAGAAGAAAGCCAAGAGAGTTGACCCTACACCTAACTAGGCAGTATCCTTCCAACATGATATTGACCTTAATAAGGAATTAATCACACCTCTAACTGTTTCCTCTCAAAAGGACTCAATTATTGCACAAAGTCCCTAACCAGGGACAAAGTTGAGTGAGACACAAACACTGACCCCAGACTTTGATGAAACTCTCATTAAGGTCTTTGAGAGCCACTTGCAGATAACTGACACAGTGAGTGCACACACAACTTCTTTTGATGGATCACTCCTCACTCTGTGCACAACAACTTCAACAGGAGGAAGAAAAAGAAAAAGAGTGTCAAGCCAAAGACCACCAATAAAACTTAGCCCAAACAATCTTAGCCCCTAAAAGGTGCATTAGGGGATAAAAGCAATGAAAATCAAACATCCCCTGATGTTACCAAATCCAAGTCATCTAAACCAAAAGCTCAGGAACCTAATCCTGCAACATATGGACCACCCACATTGGCAAAATTTCTAAGGGATAACAGACACAAGTGCCTGGCATTTTTGCACCCCATAAAAAGCATAAATGTCAGGGCAAAGAGCAACAAGAAGAAAGTGGCTGTCATCCAAATGAAGAATAAGTCTGAGTTCACAGTCACTCTTGACTGGTTTAGGAGGATGGATGCTGAGAAACTTGCACTTATCAAGAAAATAGTGCCAGATACTACAATGCTAAATAGAGACTTGAAGGGGGGTGATTGACAAGTTGAGGCAAGCCATCAATGACAATAGGAACTTGCCCACAACTATAGAGAAACCATTGAAATTATTCTACAAAGCTGCTGATGGGCAAGAAAAACAAATAAGGATTAATGAAGTTGATGAGCTTGACCTGGAGGAGGCGATGCATGTTCTAAGCCAAATTATTTATAATAAAAGTGAACATGTCATCAAGTTCAGAACCCTGTTTGTAAAGAAGGTGTTGAAAGAGATCGAGGAAACCAGAGCTAATGATGGGAACTCATCAGTTGTAAGGGATATTCCCTCAGTAAAAGGATTTAAAGAATATCCAAAATTGATCACAAACCCCATGGGCGTAGAGTTCAAAAATGCAAAAAGGGAGATTGTCACCTTTTACTGGTCACAACTTGTTGCAGCCAACTTGCAAGAGATTGGGGTTGTCCTTGAAGCTTTGGAATCCAGCAGGAATGTCAACATTGTCAACTTTGGAAGACTACTTCAAAAAGAGCTAGAGCAATGATCTGTTGGAGTCATTGGGTATTACTTTGCTTACTAATGTGGATTTAAGCAACTGTGTAACCTAGCCGAGAAGTGGCCAAGAACTGGCATCAGGGGGTGCTGAGGATGGCATCAGGGGTTCTGAGAACATGCATTAGGGGGTGCCGAGAACAGGCGTTAGGGGATGCCGTGTCGGGCATTAGGGGATGTTCCTATGTGCGTCAAGGGATGTCAAGCCATGCATTAGGGGATACGTGTCAAGGGCTTACATCATCAGAGGATAATTAGAGATTGGTGTGACATCATCAGGGGTTGTATAATTCATCGGTGGATAATTATCCGCTGATGACTGTTTAGGCCATTCGGGGATAATTATCCTTCGACAACCAATTTACTCGTCAGGGGATAATTATCCATTGACGGCCAACTATCCACTGATGGTTATGGATATCTTGTTTTTAGTATTTTATTATTTTTTGCAACTTGTGTTTGATCCTCCCAGATCAAATACATCATCTTGGTATCAGAGCTTTTGGTGGACGAGTTGTTTTTGTACAAATTTACAAACTACAATATCAATGGCTGGAGAAGAAGAACAAGTTATTCCACGGGGGTTGACTATGGAGCAAGCACAAAACTTGCGCCGTGATAGGCAAATAAATGATCTGATGGATAGAATGAATGAGATTCTAGCAAGACTAGATCGGAGGAATCCTTCTACGAGTCCAAACAGAAGTACTAGATTTGTTCGTACTTCAGATTTAGAGGAAGAAGAAGTGGCCAAATCAGTACTACAGAGATAGAGGGAAAACGTTGATGATTATAAGGGCCTGCGTTTGGATACTCCAGATTTTGATGGCAGCATAAAGCCTGAGAAATTTCTAGAATGGCTACAACGTATCGAACGAGTCTTTGACTATAAAGACTTTGATGACCGCAAGAGGTTTAAGGTGGTAGTGTTGAGACTCACGGGTTATACCAACCTGTGGTATGAAAATTTCAGAACAAGAAGGAGAAAAAAGGGCAAGGCACGATCAGAATCGTGGGAGGCACTCAGGACTAGAATGAAGAAACGTTTTTTTCCTACGGATTTCATGCATGATGTTTTCTTGAAACTCCAGGGTTTCAAACAAGGAACGTTATCTGTAGAAGAGTACACGGTGGAGTTTGAGAAACTCACCATGATGTGTAATCTAGAAGACAGGGCAGAACACAAGATTGCTCAGTTCTTAACGGCCCTGAACACTAATATCGGAGAGGGTTGAACTCCAACCTTATTGGTCCTTCGAGGAAGTTTGTAAGGTAGCCATGCGCACAGAAAAACACACTAAGGCTAAGGGGAGAAATTACAACCGACCTGTGAGTAAGGCATTTGAAAGAGGCAGAACAGAAAGGAGGAGCGAGACACAGGCCACAAATAAGTTCACTCCTAACTTTGACAAGTTCAAAAAGGACAAGGGTAAGGCTTCTACACCATTAACAATAGAAGACAAAAGAATTTACTTCAAGTGTAAAGGTTACGGGAACATGCAGCGTGACTGTCCTAGTAATAGGGTCATGACTCTCCGTGACATCGAAAAAATTGAGGCATCCTATGCCTTAAAAGAGAAAGAAACACTTGAAGAAGAGGAGCAAGCTGGTTGCAGGGAAGTTGAAGATGACTTCGAGGCTGATTCAGAAGAGGAACCAGAGACACATAGTTCACAGTTGATTGTGCGAAAGCTGTTTTAGGGAAAACTAGTCCCTTTAGAAGTAGATTAAAGGGAGAAGATATTCATGACTAGAGTGTTAGTGAAGGACAAGCTGTGCAATAGGATTATTGACACAAGAAGCTGTACAAACATGGTCTCCACTACGTTGATTGATAAACTCAGTTGGCATACGACAGCACATCCTAAGCCATACAAGTTACACTGGCTGAGTGATGGGGGAGAAGTCAAGGTCACCAAACAAGCACCGATCTCTTTCGAGATTGGGAAATTCAAAGACCAAGTGTTATGTGATGTTTGTATGATGGATGCTTGTCATATTCTTTTGGGAAGACCGTGACAATACGATAGGTTTGTCAAGTTTGATGGTAGAACCAATGTTTAAATTTCCAAGCTGGGCAACAAAAGAACAACACTGAAACCTTTGTTGACTCTTAGCACACACAAAGAAGGCTTGTTTGTAACCAAGAAATTATTTGAGTAGGAGCTAAAGCAAGAGGGTCGAGGTTATTGTTTGATTGTTGTCGGATTCCAAGCCGAACAGACAACCGTGAAGCCACTTGAAGAATTGGAGGGGTTGCTGAATATAGGGATGTGTTTCCTGAGGATTTGCCACCAGGATTACCTCTTATCCGAGGGATTGAGCATTAGATTGACTTGATCCCAGGGTCGTCACTACCCAACAAGGCAGCCTATAGATGTAATCCTCAAGAGACTAGAGAGATTCAAAGACAAATTGAGGAATTGATGGAAAGGGGCTATATAAGAGAAAGCACGAGTCCTTGCGCAGCATCGACCTTAGTGGTACCGAAGAAAGATGGAACTTGGAGAATGTTCATCGACAGCAGAGCGGTAAATAACATTACCATCAAGTATAGATTCCTAATTTTGAGATTAGATAACTTGCTGGATGAGTTACACGGTTCAATGGTATTTTCCAAGATTGATCTCCGCAGTGGATATCATCAGATCAGGATGAGAGAGGGAGATGAATGGAAGACAACATTCAAAACAAATGTGGGTTTGTACGAATGGCTGGTTATGCCTTTCGGTCTCAGTAATGCACCGAGTACTTTCATGAGGTTAATGAACGAGGTATTGAAACCTTTCTTGGGCAAATTTGTGGTTGTTTATCTGGATGACATACTGATCTACAACAAAAACAAAGAAGAACATTTTGTGCACTTAAGATTGGTGTTTGAAGTCTTGAGAAAACAAAAACTATATGCCAAGTTGGAGAAGTGTTACTTCTTGGTGCCTAGCATGACTTTCCTAGGCTACATAGTTTCTGGGGATGGAGTTTCGGTGGATCCATCAAAGGTGAAAGCTATAAAATCTTGTTCGGTACCAAATACAGTTATAGAGGTACGTTCTTTTCATGGACTTGCTTCTTTCTATCGAAGATTTGTGAAGAATTTCAATAGTGTTGGTGCACCTATTACTAAATGTATAAAGAAAAGAAAGTTTAAGTGGACAGAAGCTGCTCAAAGAGCTTTTAAAAAGGTGAAGAAGTTGTTGTGTGATACGTCTGTCCTAGCTCTGCCAGATTTCTCAAGTCCTTTTGAGGTAGAGTGTGATGTTAGTGAATGGGAAAAGGAGCTGTGTTAGTGCAGAGGAAGAGACCTATTACTTACTTTAGTGAAAAGTTGAATGGGGCCAAAATCAACTATTCTACATATGACAAGGAGTTCTATGCAATAGAGAGAGCACTTGACCACTGGAGTCATTACTTACGTCCTAATCATTTTATCTTGCACTCAGACCATGAAGCTCTAATGTATATTCATGGACAATAGAAACTTAATCCTCGTCATGCCAAGTGGGTTGAGTTCTTGCAATCCTTTAATTTCTCTTCTAAGCACAAACAAGGGAAGGGCAATGTGGTGGCTGATGCATTGTCACATAGATATACACTACTGGGTGTACTAAGTTCAAAACTACTTGGTTTTGAATTAAACAAGGAGTACTACAAGTTGGACCTCGATTTCCAACCAATAATCGAATCATGTTCTTGAGGAACTACCGGTAAATATGTGTTGCAAGATGGATTTTTGTTTAAGGGAAACTGTTTGTGTGTTCCATCTTGTTCGATTCGAGAATTATTTATAAGGGAGGCTCATGGAGGAGGACTAGCTGGACATTTTGGCATTACCAAGTCTTTGTGTGACGACCCCCAAAAATCCCACACGGGACCCAGGCGCCGTCAGGGGAAGGAAACAAACAACAACACATCCATACAGCACTAAAGTACTAATGTGATTAATAGAACAACCTTATAAATTTTCAGAGTACAAATCTTGCAGTGGAAACTAAGCTATTAGAATAGCCTAAAACATCATCCTAACATGAAGTTGTGACCCGTAGGTCTAACAGACTTAACACTGCAATTGAGCCCTTACATCTTCAATCCTCTGCTTCTCCTCATTACTACCCATAATTAACTCATTGAGACCTTAAGCCCGTATATCTTTCCTTTACTTAATCACCTATAAAACATCTAACAACAACAAGGATGAGCGATTTACGCTCAGCAAATATATATTCATAAGCTAGAAGAACAGATAATTCAAAAGCTTTAATATTCATTGAGGTTGGACGAAGTAATACCAAAACTTCCTGATAAATCAATAAACATGCATCATTTAGGTTCCCGAGTGATATCAATGGGTTAACCCTCTTTAAAAATAAACCTTGATTCGCCCTCACTTCATCAGATAATGCATCACCTGACCAGATTGATCATTATCTATCTTCCTTTAACAATCAAATTTCATCCCAGCTGGTCAGCCTAGTCATTTGATTCCATCATTTGACATACGTAGTCACTTGCAGAAACCAATTAATCTGTGAAGGGTTGATTACTGATGCCTCGGTCTCTCATTCCCTAATCATCATTGGCCAGAATATCAGGCGAAAGCATTCAACAGCCCCTCAACTTCCCATATGGATATATCTTCTTTTAAACATTTTTTCATTTTGAATGGCCTTAGCGTGCTCGTCAAGTAAAAGCAGCGACTGCCAACAACATTGGCGTGCTCAACAATTAAAAGCAGAGACAGCCAATAGAGTAACTATATATCCATATAGAAGTTGCTAGGGTGTGCATACAAGATCAAGTCTTGCAACACCCTTACATCATTTTCATCATCTTTTGGTGTGCTAGGGATTTTAAACAACTAGCAATCACCCAATAACACATAGCTCAAAAATCAACATCTTTTCACGTACATCGAATCAATGATTGTACGTTACTTAATCATAAAAGAGATTATCAACTTACATAGGCATTTACATAAATTGAAATAATGATTCTACGTAATCAGTAAGAAAAAGAGTGGAATGAGTATATACTTGCCTTGGTCCTTAGCTGAGCTAAATTTAATTCACTTCCTTGGTGAAAACTTTTGTAAAACATACATATGTTTACTTAGCAGGAAAAACCTAAGCTTGAATATAAATGTGAGTATGTACAAATGTGATGTATGTGATGTCCGAGCATTTTTATACTCTTGACGATCTCTTGAAGATTTAATGAAAACATTTGAGACTTTTCATTTAAACAAGCCTGAAGGATTTTCAGACTGCTAAACATTCATCAAGGGAAAGAGCTCTGATCGACAGGGGATAATCAATCATCAGGGGATAATTATCCGTCAGGGAATAACTAGTCATTAGGGAAAGTCTTTGTGACGACCCCATAATCCCATACCGGACTAGGGCATCATCATTCATATCATGCTAGCAGAATCAAAAGCATAGCATGCTCATGCATCAGAACAATGGAAGTATAAATCCAACCTTCTACGCATATCGAAGCAAATGATAATGCGTTAAACTGAAATAAGTATGAGATTGTGAATATACTTGCCTCAGTCCTTTGCTTACGACCAATTTTAATTTACTCGTGAGTGGAAAGTTCTGTAGGAATATACATATCACAAGATGAATTTATTATCTGGGTTAAAATATGAGGGAGAAATGCACATGTGATGTCCTTAACTTTTAATCATCTCAATCTGGTATGAAGCTATTGAGGTTAAGAAATCAATTCAAACATCTTAAAATAATTTAAGAAAATAGCATTTTATAGTTTTAAAACAAACTGCGCATCAGGGAGGTACTACGCTTTAACTCACTGGAGACTAGTAACCCATCGGGGATTATCAACCCATCGGGGATTATTAACCCATCGGGAATTATCAACCCATCGGGGATTATTAACCCATCGGGGATTATTAACCC
>CM025786.1:51974632-52002855 GCA_014636745.2 Centella asiatica | reverse complement strand
CCCCCCCCCCCCCCCCCCCCCCCAGCAGTGCAGTATTTTAAAAGAAGAAGGGTACTGTAGCTACCCGCGAAAACACTCTTTTAAGGGTAGAACAACTCATAACCTCATGAGCTAAACAAAATAAAAAAAAACTCTTGGACATCACATTGCAGATAAATTTTTTCATAAAATATAATTTCGATATTCACAACTTATAAGAAAATAATTTTCATGAAGAAACTAAGCTAAAATAATTAATTTCATAACGGAATTTATTTACAAATCCGGGTCTTCACAGTCTTACCCATCAGGGGATAAATTATCATCAGGGGATAACCATTAGGGAAAGATCTTCTTCATCGCCAAACTCGTCGGGTGATAACTTTGACTATCGCCGAACTCTCTTAGCTTGCCAGGGGATGATTTGCTCATTGCCAAACCTAGTAAGTCATCACTGAACTTCATCGGTGGATAACCTGTTCAGCGCCAAACTTCTCAGAGAAAAATAGTTCAGCACCAAATTCCTCGGGGAAAAGTTGTTCAACGCTAAACTCGATAAGTCATCGCTGAATTCCTCGAGGACTAAGAACTTTAGTCATCAGAGACTAGCATACTTTGCCCACCAGACACTAACAACATTTCCTCATTAGAGACCAACAAATATCTCATTAGAGACTAACCTCATTAGTCATCAGAGACTAACCTTATTAGTCATCAGAGACTAACCTTTACCCATCGGAGACTACCGCTGACGTCATCAGAGACTAAACTTAGCCTGTTGGAGACTAACTTTATCTCATCAGAGACTGATGATGTCATCCTAACCCATCAGAGACTAAGGATGACGTCATCGGAGATTAACTTTAACTCACCAGAGACTGATGACATCATCTTAACCCATCGGAGACTAAGGCTGACATCACCAGATACTATTCTTAGCCTGTCGAAGACTAAGAATTCTTCTCATCAGGGACTAACAACATTCATCAGATACTAGCGGAATATCTCATCATGGACTGATGACATCATCTTAACCCCATCGGAGACTAAGGGTGACGTCATCGGGGACTAACTTTAAAAATCTCCCTTATTAGAGACTAACATTTGCTCATCAAAGACTAACATTAACTCATCAAAGACTAATGTTATCTCGTCAGAGACTAACTTCATCAAAGACTAACATCTACTCATCGGAGACTAACATTAACTCATCAGAGACTAACATTAGAGCTTGTCTCCATTGATGGAAGACCTTACATGAACAAACTCACCCTAGGATGCCTCATAAACATGTAAATGCAAAGGAATATAATCCTTTAAACTTTTATTCCTTCTCGAAAACTTAGCATACAATGTTAATAAATCTTTGGTGTTATGCACGAAAGAAACTGAGTAGAGTATCAGGTTCTTACCTCTTCATTTTTGAGGAAGAAATTAAAGCTTGACTGGGAGTAATTTCTCGAAAGAAAAACTTTAGGAGAGAAAATCTTTAGAAAAGAGATTAAAATTTTACCTCCGAATGAGGTATTTATAGTAGGCTAAGATTAAGCCTTGAAATAAAGTGACTGGTTAATCTGGACGGTAAAACGACTGCTCATCATGATTTCTTAACAGCTGGGTATATGAAATAAGCAGTTGTTGTCCTTCATGCACATAAGCTTCATCAACTAATGACACACAAGCAGCTTACTAACCCAAACATCACGCGTACATAAGAGATCATTTCCCTTACGTAAGCCATTCAAATTGTTTTGAATGAAACATGCTAACCTTCACACTAATATTCCATAACATCAATCTTTGATCATGCTTGATTAAATTAATCTCATACAAGATTTTGAGATTAATGCATTCAAATCCCTTTGATGATTTTACAAAGGAAATTGAGGTTATAAAATTTTGGACATCACATGGACATAATACTCAAACATTTAATATTCAGACCATATACCTCATACGAAATCATCTCATAAAAATTTATTTCTATTTATTTGAGAAAATAAAATTCTGGGTCGTCACACTTTGGCTATATTACAAGAACATTTCTATTGGCCAAAGATGCAGGGTGATGTAACAGGCATTGTTACTCTATGTGCTACGTGTCAAAGAACAAAGAGCACATTCCATCAAGGGCTTTACACTCCATTGTCTGTTCTGGATTTCCATTGGGAAGATGCGTCGATGGATTTCATTATTGGATTACCTCGTACACATAGAGGTAATGATTCAATCATGGTGGTGGTAGATCGGTTTTCAAAAATGACACACTTTCTGGCTTGTTATAAGACTGATGATGCGTCTCGAGTAGCTGATTTGTACTTAAAAGAAGTGGTACGACTACATGGAGTGCCAAAAATCATTGTTAGTGATCGGGATACGAAATTCATGAGCTATTTTTGGAAGACTTTGTGGAAGTTACTGGGCACAAAGTTATGTTTTAGCACTTCACATCATCCTCAAACCGACGGACAAATGGAAGTAACCAATCAGACAGTGGGAGTTTTATTGCGTGGATTGGTGAGCAAGACAACCAAAGATTGGGATGTCAAACATGCACATGTCGAGTTTGCATACAATCGATCTCCCACTTATGCTACAAATCATTTCCCATTTGAAGTGGTGTATGGTTAAAATCCAAGGATACCTGTGGATTTGATTCCTTTACCAAAGGGTGAATATGTTCATGTGGATGCTAAGTATAAAGCATAGGCTATGATGAAGTTGATGCTCAAGTGCGGGCCAGAATCGAGAAGGTGAATGAACGGTATAAGGCTCTTGCCAATAAACATCTCAAGCAGCACACATTCAAGGTGGGTGATCTCTTTTAGCTTCACTTGAGAAAGGAAAGATTTCCCAATATACATAAGAGTAAGATCATGCCTCGATTAGAGGGTCCTTTCAAGATTGTTAAGAAGATCAATAACAATGCTTTCAAGTTGGAGTTGCCAGGAATTTTTGGTGTAAGTGTAACATTCAACATTTGTGACTTGACTCCTTACATATATGACGACGATGTGGCTCAATTGAGGACAATTGTCCCTGAAGAAGAGAAGGATGATCTGTTGGAGTCATTGGGTGTTACTTTGCTTACTAATGTGGAGTTAAGCAACTGCGTAACCTAGCCGAGAACTGGCCGAGAACTGGCGTCAGGGGGTGCCAAGGATGGCAACAGGGGGTGCCTAGAACTGGCGTCAGGGGATGCCGTGTCGGGCATCAGGGGATGTTCCTATGCGTGTCACGGGATGTCAAGCTGGGTATTAGGGGATATGTATCAGGGGCTGACGTCATCAGAGGATAATCAGAGATTGGTGTGATGTCATCAGAGTTGAATAATTCATCAGTGGATAATTATCCACTGATGACTGTTTAGGCCATTAGGGGATAATTATCCTCCGACAGCCAATGTTCCCGCTAGGGGATAATTATCCACTGACGGCCAACTATCCACTGACGATTACGAATATCTTGTTTTTATGTATTTTATTATTTTTTGTGTTTATTTCATATTTGTTTCCTATTCATAATAAGTAAGTTTGTCTTTCCTTATTAAATTAGATTTCTTTCCAATGTAAAATTCTTTCCTAATAGAATTAGGGTTTCCTCAACTTATAAATAGCTGCTTGTAATGTACATTGTGAGATAAACTTGATTAATACAATTGCGTGAGTTTTACTTACAATTATCTTGAGAGTTGGAGGTTAATTCCTTTAAACTTTCACAACCTGATTTGTTTTAACTTAATGGTGATTAATTTCTTTAAGCAAACTAAACAGATTGATCCTTTAGTTTCGATTCTCGGGGATTAAATTCCTTATAAAATCTTTCTAAAGTTATTTTCTACAACTTGTGTTTGATCCTCCCAGTTTAAATACATCAAGCAACAAGAAGTATTTACAGTGTCTACATTTTCTCTATATTCTTTATTTACAAGGATCTCATCCTTATCTCCCTTAATCTCTCCTTTTTCACTGCCTTCTAAAGCATCCCTCGTTGGCTCTCCTTTTTTATTGCCTTCTAAGGCAGTACTCTCTTCCTCTCCTTTTGCCAAAGTCCTCTCATGGGGTTGACTTTGCCTCTCTTCACTAGATATTCTCATAGTCTCACTCAAAATTGTCCTAGAAGGGCTCTTATTGGATGTGTGATCAGCAACTGTGGCCAGTTCAAGTAAGGTATATGCAACAACTGGGCCCACAGAGGTGATGGAAGTAGGAGTAGAGGACGAATGTGTATGTACAATTGGGGGGACATAAATACTTATTGCATTAGTATGTACAGGGGTATTTATGTCCCCTGAGTGATCAACAGTGATTGAATCATTTAAAAAGGAATCAACCATTTAAGAATCTTGATTATCAATCACTGTGTCATTGAGTGTTGGCTCCTCCAAGAAGTGAGAGATTGGAGAATCTGATCTCATAACACTTCGAGTTTGTGTCATGATATCTGAAGAAATTTTAGAAATTGAAAAAGATGGGAGTGGTGTACAGGGGAGTGTTGGCTGGATCATCGAATGAAGAGGTGATCCATCAAAAGAAGTTGTGTGTGCACTCACTGTGTCAGATATATGCAAGTGGCTCTCAGAGATCCTGATGTTAATTTCATCACGGGCTAAAGTCAGTGTATTTGCCTCACTCAACTGTGTCCCTGGTTGGGAACTATTTTCAATAACTGATTCCTTTTGAGAGGAAACAATTAGAAATGTGCTTAATTCTTTATCAAGGACAATATCCTTTTGAGAGGGTACTGCCTGGTCTGATTGTGGGGTTATTCTCTTGGTTGCCTTCTTCTTCTTCGATCACCTTAAGCCAATCACTCTCTCTCTTTGCTCCCCCTCACTTGATGAGGTTACTTCAGAGGGTTTTCTTTTAGTACCCTTAGTATTTTGGGAGACTAAGGGTTGGGTTATTGAGAGAGGTTGTGTAGAAATTGGTGGTACTACTTGGGTAGGCAGATAAGTGGTAGCGATCTCTGCCATAGTAGTTGAAGGAGAAGAAGTAATAGGTTGAGAAATAGAAGGGTGAGTTAGACATACCTGTTCCATGTGAGATGGAAGTATAAATGGTTATGTGGTGTAGGCTTTCTTCATTATCTCTTTGAATAGTTTCTGTGTTTGCGTGTAACTCTGTACAGCTATGTCATTCTTAAGAGAAAGGTTAGGAAATTGATCTTTAATAATCATTGATAAAAATCTAGCATAGTAAACTTCTGATTTCCTAGAAGTATAACTACCTATTTTATTTACAAGATCATCAAATATTAATTTTCTTATATTAATTTCATTCCTAATCATAGAATAAGCAATTTTAAGAGTTAAAGATGTTATCACCTCATAGTTAGAGGACTTACCTAAAAACACCTTTATAATTGTGTCAAAGAGATAAGAGATCTCTCGTTTCACATTGACCCTCTTGAGGTCATTGAACTTCAACACTGCAGTACTTGGAGAGTTGTAGCCCAGTTCCCTCAAGAAGTCAAGCAGTTCAACATCATTTGGCACTTCCACGAACTCTTGTATCGATAGTCCCAGTGTAGAATTAATTCTTAAGGGAGTTATTTTACCCTCTTCAGAAGAAATTTTGAATGAGATTCCCTTGACAATTTCAGGCCTTGTCACAGAGAACATGTACTTGGTGCTTGACCACAGTTGTGATATTGCTTCACAAGACATCTCATAATTGGTAAAAATTGCTTTGCTATACTCTGAGTTGAGTACATAGCGCACCATTGGCTTAAAGCAAGCATCTACATCTTTGATGTCTGAAAAGCCCACAAAGTTTGTTGGTGGAATCACTAGGTTCCTCGGAAGTTATTGAACAACGCTTGGTGCCATTGAAACTGTAAATGATTTGAAAATCTAGGGTTTCTGTGAATAAGAAAGAGAGGAAGAAAACTCAAGCAGATGTTAGAGAAAGATTAAACGTTTTGAGATACTTCAGGAAGAGAGAGAGTTAGAGTATAAATACCACCCCCCACACCCTTTTTTTTTTGTTTTTAAAACCATTCCCGAAGACACGTCATCAGGGTGTCGTATCAGTTCTAACAGGTAATCAGGGACTAGAGAATCTCCTGATGAACTATTATCACAAACTTGATGCAATCCCCTGATGCGACCAAAATCATACAACCTGACCCTGACGCACTCAATATATATATATATATATATATATTATAACATATATAGTCATATATCAATAACATTATCAGAAATTTATGAGATAAGTTAGAAATACCAGTATTTAAGCACTTGATAGCTTAAACTATTCCAACAATTTTTCTAGCATGTCTCCAGCAAGTTTATCAAACTTCATTTTGCATAATTCACCATTCCCAGCTCTCCCACAAGATTGATAAATGTGGCTTCATCAAGGGCCTTGGTGAAGATGTCTGGCACTTGCTTGTTTGTTGGTACAAAATGTAGTTCAATGGTTCCATTTATAACATGTTCCTTAATAAAGTAATATCTGATTTCTATATGTTTAGTTCTAGAATGTTGCACAGGGCTTTCAACAATTGCAATGGCACTAGTGTTATCACACAGAACTGGAATTTTGTTGAAATTTAGGCCATAGTCCAGTAACTGATTTCTTATCCACAAGATTTGTGCACAACAACTTCCAGCCGCAATATATTCAGCTTCAGCAGTAGATGTTGATATTGAGTGTTGCTTTTTATTGAACCAAGATACAAGCCTTCCTCCTAAAAATTGACAACTCCCTGTTGTGCTTTTTCTGTCAATTCTGCATCCTCCAAAGTCAGCATCAGAATACCCAAGTAATTCAAATCCAGACTACTTTGGATACCAAAGTCCCAACTCTATAGTGCCCTTGATGTACCTCAAGATTCTTTTCACTGTAATGAGATGAGACTCCCTTGTATCAGCTTGATATCTTGCACAAAGACATGTTGCAAACATAATGTCAGGCCTACTTGCTTTCAGATACAACAAAAAACCTATCATTCCCCTATAAGTCTTTAGATCAACTTTCTTTCCATTCTTATCAGGGTCAATTTTGGTTGTCGTGACCATTGGTGTCTTTTCTACCTTTGAGTCCTCCATATCGAATTTCTTGAGAAGTTCTTTGGCATATTTTGTTTGTGTAGGGTTTCGACAGATAAAACGCAGCGGAAAAAGAAAAAAAATGATTTAAAACAAAAACGAAACCCTAACCCAAGGATCCATGCGAAACAATTTAATACAGATGGTTTAAGATTTTACCGATTAAACCTGCAGAATCCGAAGGTTTGATGAGGGTGTTGAATGTCTTTGAATCTTTAATGCAATCCAACTAGATGGTGCCTTTACGGTATCCACACGAACACCCCATGAATCGTCTCACGATCTGAAGCAAGGAGAATTGCAGTATAGCTGTTGGATCTACTTCTCTCTCTCTCTCTCTATCTTAACTCTAGTCTCTCTCTTATGAGTGGCTAGGGTTTTTTAGAAAACGTATATTAGAGAGAACAACTGATATATCTTATATATAGCTAGAGTAATTACAAACCCTAATCTAATTAGGAGAATAAAATCCAAATTTTATATGTAGTATATATTTTAATCAAGTCTCACTTAATTAATATATATGTCAAATAAATAGATATTTGTATTTTCTTCCAAGGGACTCTAATATATATACAGATTACATATATATAATTTGTGACAACCCCAAAATCCCTCACTCGATCAGGGCTTCGTCAAAAGAAGGAAAAGATAACCACACATCCATTCATATTATAAATACTGGAACAAAAACAATATTAAAGAGTTATTACAACCCAAAATATTACATTTTCAGCGAAAGCTATTCTATTTCTATATTATAATACAAAACATCACTTTTCAGATCATCTTCCTTCCTTCCTTATTGGCACAAAGAGAGTTAGCCTAAACTCAACAACCAATCATCTTTGCCTTCCCCTTGTCAGAGGGCTCAGCCTTTATATTCTGCCATGCAAGACAATAAAATTCAACAAGAATGAGCGATTTACGCCCAACAAGTATATAAACAATTTGGAAAAGCAAATCTGGAATGTTTTAAGGGATTTAATGCTGTTGAGAGGCTTGGTGGAACAATACTAATGCCTCAGAAATCTTTAAAGGATCTTTAGGATTACTGATGATAAACAATTGTGTAATCCTTCTTAAAACAAAGCATAACTTCCTTGAAGTAAAAATATCCATCGGGGGCTAAACCCGTTGGATCTGCTAACCATATGGTATACAGCTGGCCTAACTGTGTCCGCATGATCCCTCCTTGTGTGTACGTACGGAGTCACATAAAATTCCTCTAGGTCAGGTGAAGAACAAATCAACACCTTTCCTTTCCTCTAGCCATCCATGTGGCATATGTCATTCTCATTTATTGCACAAATATAATATTGAAAAATAATTGTTAGAACAAAGCTTTTTTATATCCATGCACTTTCATTCATATCATGCTAGCGGAAATTAAAGCATAGCATTCTGTTTCACAAGGAAATTTAAATATAAAAGTCATAATTGTGTACGTATGTCGAATCAATTGATCATGCGCTTTAACTGAAATAAGCATAAGAGTGAGAATATACTTGCCTCGGTCCTTTGCAACAAAGATTCAAATTCAATTTACTGGTGAGTGAAAGATTCTGTAAATTATGCAAGTAATATTTTAATACCTTAATAAGAATTTAAGAAAGAAAATGTGTATGTGATGTCCTTAGACTTTTACTGTCTTAAATATTAATATCATAAAATAATTTTCAAAAAGTAATGTTTTATAGTCTTGATGACAGTCTATGCATCGGGGAATAATTTTATCATTATCAAACTCGTCAGGGACTGATATCCTTAGCCATCAGAGACTAACATATTTTGCCCATCAGAGACTATGGATGACGTCATCAGAGATTTAAACTTAGCCTATCGAAGACTAAGGATGATGACATTCGAGACTAAATAACTCATCAGAGACTAATGACGTCATCTTAACTCATCGGAGACTAAGGCTGACATCATCCAAGACTAAGATTTTTAAAGCATCAGAGACTAAAGAACATCTCATCAGAGACTAACAACATCTCATTAGAGACTAACAACATCTCATTAGAGACTAATATTAACTCATCAGAGACTAACATTAACTCATTAGAGACTAACAACATTTTCTTCATCGGAGACTAAGAAAATCCTTCATCAGAGAGTAACATCTATCTCATCAGACACTAAAGTATCTCATCAGAGACTAAAATTATCTCATCAGAGACTAATATTAGATCTTGTTTTTACTACCATGGAAGGCTTATTATGAACAAACTTAGCCTAGGATGTCTCATGAAAATGCAAAATAATATAAACTTTGCATAAATCTTTGATGCTATGCACGAAAGAAACTAAACAGAGTACCAGGTTCTTACCTCTTCGTTCTTAAGGGTGAAATCAAAGCTTGTCTAAGAATAATTTTCCGAAAGAAGAATTTGGAAATTTATAGAGATGATAAGTTTAAACGAAACTCTTAAAAGAGAAATTTTGGTAAAGGAATTAAAATTTCATCTCGAATGAGGTATTTATAGAGTTCAAGAGCAGTAAGCTAAGGTTAAGCTTTAAGATAGGATGATTGGTTAATCTGGACGGTAAAACGGTTTCTTATCATTACTCTTTTAACAGCTAACAACTGTTGTCCTACATGCACAATGCCTTGATTGACTACTGCCACTTAACAACTCTTTAATCAACACGTAGGTATAAAACTTACATAATCCTCTCACCCTCTTCCAAGCTGATCAATATAATCTTATATGGGATTTTGCTAGTCCCCTTTTTAATACCTTTTTAAGGAACTTAACCTCGTAATCATGGATATCACATCATCATAAAATTTTCATTGTAGATATGAATTCATCATTCATATCTAAAAAGACTAACCTCCAAGCAAAAAAATAAAATAACACAAAATAAAATTATTTCTTATCATAAAATACATTTAAAATTTTCGGGTTCTCACATAATTTAAAGCCATAATTTAAATAAAACCAATCTTATTAATATATTAAAATCACTGACATTTAAATTATATCTCCTTAATTAATGTTCTTAGTGTGCGACCCTGTAGGTTATTATTACATTGGCAATAATTTTAAATCATATTATAAAATTATAAATAGTGAGTGGCATCTAATAATACATCACTGTTACCCAAGTAATAATAAAATTGTTGATTTGACGTAACCTTTTTCATAACCAATGTTTCAATGTAATTTAATCCTTTTAACCTTAATATCTAAGATTAAATTCAAGTCATGGATGTGTCATCCTCTTCACAATTTAATCTCAGTTTTCTTAATCAATGAATAGACTATACGAAACAAATCTCTATTTGAGCATGGCCATGCATTTCATAGTCTCACTCAATCAAGAGGCCTATAGATATCACCCCTAATTTATAGGAGGGTTAAATTCCATCTACATCATTCCCATTTCTCACATAACTCATGATGCATCCAACAATCACCTTTATCGTCCACCCGGTTAAAGATGACTTTTGACAACGTAAAAACACATAACTCCTTAGGTAGAAATGTCATGACTTTAGGTCGAAGGTGTTAGAGTGTATGCTCTAGTGGCCAATTATGTAATGATTGTGACACTATATTTATGTTATATTTTGGTTAAATGATAATTTCTTTTATTATGTTTTATTTACTGCGTTATATAAGTGTTAACATAATAAATGTCCTTAGAAGAATGATATTAATTATATGGATTCAAGTATGTGACTTGAATATGAGATCATATAAGTATGTAATGTATCATTATTCTTAAATTTCCCTAGTCGAGTATCATTGTCAGTGGGACAACAATAATACATTGAGACTAGTATGTGGATTAACTAATGGCCATGTCTCATTGGTCATAAATATATACGAGATATATTAAGTTGATACATAGGTACATGTTAAAGAACATTGTACTGGACAGACCCACCATGAGAATTCTACATGGAGCGTTATGCTATGTGTCATAAGTAATTCTCATAGTGACAATGATTTAATGGTCCTTCGACCTGAAGTCATGACATTTCTACATAAGGAGTTATGCATTTTGACATTATCAAAAGTCACATTTAACTGGGTGGACGATAAAGGTGATTGTTGTATGCATAATGAAGTATGTGACAAATGGGAATGATGTAGATGGAATTTAACCCTCCTATAAATTAGGGGTGATATCTATAGGCCTCTTGATTGAGTGAAACTATGAAATGCATGGCCATGCTCAAATAGAGATTTGTTTCATATAGTTTACTCATTGATCAAGAAAATTGAGATTAAATTATGAAGAGGATGACACATCCATGCCTTGAATTCAATCTTAGATATCATGGTTAAAAGGATTAAGTTACATTGAAACATTGGTCACGAAAGGTAATGTCGAATCTATGACTTTATTATTACTTGGGTAACAGTGATGTATTACTAGATGCCGCTCACTGTTTATAATTTTATAATATGATTTAAAATTATTGCCAACGTAATAATAACCTACAGGGTCACACACAAAGAACATTCGTCAAGGAGATATAATTTAAATGTCAATGATTTTAATATATCAATAAGATTGATTTAATTAAATCATGGCTTTAAATTATATACATATATATTTATATATGTAATCTGTATGAAGTAGAGTCCTTTGGAAGGAAATATGAATATATATTTATTTGTACATATATATATTAATTAAGTGAGACTTGATTAAAGATATATATCTAATAAATATAAAATTCGGATTATAATTCTTCTAATTAGATTAGGTTTTGGAATTACTCTATAAAAGGCTATATATATATGAGATATATCAGCGATTCTCTCTAACCAACGTTTTACGTAGCCGCTCATAAGAGAAAGACTAGGGTTAAAAGAGATAGAGAAAAGAGATATAGATCATATAGCTAGTACTGTAACTCTTCTTGTTCGGATCGTAAGACGATTTGCGGGTGTTCGTGTGGATACCATAGAGACGTTGTCCTGTTGGATTGCGTTAAAGATTTGGAGACGATCAACACCTTCACCAAAGCTTCAGATTCGCACTTTTAATCGGTAAAATCTTAAACTATCTGTATTAAATTGTTTTGCATAGATCCTTGGGTTTGGGTTTCGTTTTGTTTTATTTTAAATCGTATTTTTCCGCTGCGTTTGATCCTTTGAAACCCAATAGAAGGACCATTACATCATTGTCACTATGAGAATTACTTATGACACATAACATAATGCTCCATGTAGAATTCTCATGGTGGGTCTGTCCAGTACACTGTTCTCTAACATGGTACCTATGCATCAACTTAATATATCTCGTATATATTTATGACCAATGAGATGTGGCCATCAGTCAATCCACATACTAGTCTCAATGTATTATTGTTGTCCCACTAACAATAATACTCAACTAGAGACATTTAAGAATAATGATATATATAACATACTTATATGATCTCGTATTCAAGTCACATACTTAAATCCATATAATTAATATCATTCTTCTAAGGACATTTATTATGTTATCATTTATATAACGCAGTAAATAAAACATAATAAAAGAAATTATCATTTAACCAAAACATAACATAAATATAGTGTCACAATCATTACATAATTGGCCACTAGGGCATACACTCCAACAGTTTGATGTATATAAATTCCATCAGTGACTTGTTTAATTTGCAATCCCAGGAAATAAGTCAGCTCACCCATTAAGCTCATTTCATATTTGCTTTGCATGAGCTTAGAGAACTTTTCACACAACTTGGTGTCAGTGGATCCAAATATGATATCATCAACATATATTTGAACTAGGATCAGATGACCTTGGTGTTGTCTAAAGAACAATGTCTTGTCAATGATACCTCTTGTAAACTTGTTATCCACCAGAAACTTTGACAGTGTGTCATACCAAGCTCTAGGAGCTTGCTTCAGTCCATAAAGTGCCTTTTCTAGTTTGTACACATGATTTGGGAATTTTGAACATTCAAATCCGGAAGGTTGTTGGACATAGACCTCCTGTTCCAACTTCCCATTTAGAAAAGTACTTTTCACATCCATTTGAAATACTCTAAAGTTTGAATGTGCTGCATAGGCTAAGAAAATTCTTATAGCCTCAAGTCTGGTTACTAGTGCAAAAGTCTCATCAAAGTCAATCCCTTCCTCTTAAAGATATCCCTTTGCAACCAGTCTTGCTTTATTTCTTATAACAATGCCAGCTTCATCCATCTTGTTTATGAAAACCACTTGGTGCCTATTATGATTATGTCTTTGGGTTTAGGCACCAGCTTCCATACTTGATTTCTTTCAAATTGATTCAGTTCTTCCTGTATAGCCATGATCCATTCTGCATCTTTTATGGCTTCTTCAAATCTCTTTGGCTCAATTTATGAAAGGAAACAAACATATAGACATTCATTAGATGTAGCTTTTTTGGTTTGCACTTTCTGGCTTGGGTCACCAATGATTAATTCTTTTGTGTGACTTCTAAACCATTTAGGCTTAGAGTTGTATCTTGATGAGGTTGCATGATCATCATTTCCTCCCCCTAAGTCTGTGTTGCCAGCTTCTCAGAAAACTCCCCCTGAATTTGTGCTTAAGTCAGGGTTAAAGTTATCCCCCGATGGTGCATTCCCTAATAAATTATCCCCTGATGGAGTATTCCCTGACCTGTTGTCTAGGAGATTAACTCCATCCACTGAAGGGGCTTCTTGGTTAGTTGGATTGACATCAGGGTTGGTTAATTCTTCCATTTGCCTGCGCTCATCAGCTTCATTCTCTTGATAATCAAAATCATCTTCATTTTCAAATCTTAGTTCTTTATGAAAGCAGGGTCTTCAAGTCCAAAGAAATATTGATCATCAAATGCCACATTTATTAGACTCCATCACCACTTGGAGTCTCTTGTTGTAAACCCTGTAGGCCTTAGATGTCAAGGAGTAACCTAGGACAATTGTTTCATCAGCCTTTGTATCGAATTTTCCTAAGTTCTCACCAAAGTTCCTTAATACAAAACATTTGCATCCAAAAACATGTAGGAACTTGATGTTGGGTTTCCTCCATGTCATTAGCTCATATGGAGTCTTATTGTGAGCTTTGTTGATCAAAGACCTATATTGAGTAAAGCAAGCAGTGGAAATTGCCTCAGCCTAAAAATAGGTAGGTATATTTGCCTCTGCTAACATTGTTCTAGCAGCTTCTATCAAGGTTCTATTCTTCCTTTCCACTATACCATTCTGTTGAGGAGTTCTTGGAGCAGAAAATGTATGATTGATGTCTTTTTCAACACAAAATCCATTAATAGCTGCATTCTTGAATTCAGTTCCATTGTCTGTTCTCATAATTCTAACCACTGAACCTGACTCAGTTTCCACCTTCTTTATATGATCAATGATTTGCTGAGGTACTTCTGTTTTAGCATGTTAGAACTTGACCCAAGTGTATCTGGTGTAGTCATCCATAATGACCAATGCAAATCTCTTCTTTGATATTGACATTATGTTGACAGGACCAAAGAGATCCATATGTAGCAATTGAATTGGATCTTTGATCATTGTGGCTTCCTTGTTGACGAAGGATGATTTCCTTTGCTTCCCTTGTTGGCATGCTGAACATAAATCTTCTTGAATAAATTCCATCTGAGGTAGTCCGGTTATCAATTCTCTCTTCACCAAATCATTGAGAGTTTTGTAGTTCAGGTGAGAGAGCTTCTTGTGCCATAGTCTGCTCTCATCAGGGCTTGCTTTGCTGTAAAAACATGATTCTCCACTTACTATGTTGAAATCAGCAATATAGAAATCTCCTTTCCTTATCCCTGGTAAGACCAACTTCTCATCACTTTCATTTGAGATTAAGCACAGATCCCCTTTGAAAGAAATGATGAATCCCTTGTCACATAGTTGACCTATGCTCAATAAATTATGCTTTAGTCCATCAACTAGTGCTACATTTTCAAATGAGACATCCCCATTTGCTACTTTGCCATAACCAAGAGTCAGTCCTTTGCTGTTGTCACCAAAAGAGATCACTGGACTAACCTTTTCTTGGAACTCTGTAAGCAGGGTCTTATTTCCTGTCATGTGTCTTGAGCAGCCATTGTCTAAAAACCATATTTGTCTGCTCTTGACATTTCCCTGTACACAAAGAACATTTAATTTGTTTTTGGTACCCAAGTGGATTTGTGTCCTCTAGGTTTAGTCACAGTCAATGGTAAAACAACTTTTTCATTACTTATAACTTTTGGTTTAGGCAATAAACATATTTTCTCCTTTTTAGGAGCTTTAATATACACTTTAGATTTATCAACAATTTTCTTAACTTTACCTTTAAGGGTGCATGCATGTGCAGTTGGTAAATTATTAGCATATAAAAAATTGTACCGGTTAAAATCTGTGGTTTTTTCTTGCATTGAAAAGATAAATGATTATTGCTACCATAGTTCCAACACACTTTTTTAGGGGCTTCTTGAATAGAGGTGTAGTTACTAGCTTTGTTTACACCTAGTTTGTCATTGTTATTCTTTTTTTTATCCCTTGTTAGGCCTTTATCCCTTGAAGGGCTACGATGGCATGATGTATTTTCATCCCCTGATGACTGTGTATCCATTAATGCACAGTCTAATTCCTTCTTAACTGGGGGTTTGAGTGCTTTGGCAAGAACAGGTTTCTTGTCACTCCCACCACTTGTGGAAGCTACACACATCGGGAGAACATTCCCTTTTTCTAACTTTGTCATAACCTTTACAAACTTGATAGGTTGTATAGGCCTTTTTCCAAAGCTAGCTGGATTTTTAACCTTAATAGAAGGTTGCTTCACCAGAGTCTCCTCATAGCCTAAACCAGACTTGTGATCAGATTTCTGACATCTTAATTGATCATCTAGTTTCTTGCTTGACTCATTACATTTCTTTATGACCTCCCTTTCTTCTTTCAAAAGCTTGGAGGTCCATTCCTCTCTCTTGACAACAAAGTCAAGGAGATTCTTAGTCCTTGAGAGTTCTTTTTCAAGGTTCTCAAGTCTAGTGAGTTCTGATTCTAAAAAAGTATTTCTAGCAGTCAAATGCTCATTGATTTTCTGTACTCTCTCAGTCTCAGCTACAACACTCCTTAAAGTGTCATAAAGGTCTCTTATCTCACAAGTCATTTCTTTAACAGTTTTAAAACAATCAGTTTTAGACATGTTAGATGAAATTTAAAGACTTACTTGTGAGCTGCTACTGTCAGTGGATGAGGCCATCAGGGCTATGTTGACATATTCCTCAGTGTCTTCTTCATTTGAGTCAGCCCAGTCCTTTCCCTATGCAATATAGGCTTTTCCCTTCTTGTTGGAGTTGAGAAGGTCAAAGTATTTCTTCTTGTGGTCCACATCAGCATCTTTTCCTTTGGATTCACCTTCCCTTGTGGCCTTGGGCACTAATTAGCAAAGTGGCCCATTTCATTGCATTTGTAGCACTTTATTCTAGATTTGTCAACAAAGTTGTTTGTGCTACCAGGTTTCCTTACTGAAAATTTCTTTATCCCACTCGGCTTTTAAAATTTCAATTTGGAGAACCTTTTGGCAAGAAAGGCCATGATTTCATCCAATTCCTCTAATTCTTCAGGGGTGTACTCAGTCCCCTTAGAGTCAGCTTCTTCTTCTCCACTTTCCTCAGCATTTCCTGACTGCTGCTCCATTAAGACACTTGGTCTTGTTTCAGCTTTGTTCTTTTTAGCAGCCACCAGGGCTACAGATTTAAGCTTTCTAGTATCCCCTGACATTTCAGATCTTTGTTGAACCTCCAGTTCATATGTCTTTTGGGTACCATCGAGCCTATCCAAGTCTATGAGATTCATGTCCTTGAATTCCCTGATGGCTATTGTCTTTGGGTCCCATGATATAGGAAGTGCCCTCATGAATTTTCTATTCACATCTTTGTTGGCATAGATCTTCCCATACATCCTTTGGTCATTTACCAACCTGTTGAACCTGCCAAACATTTCAGTGAGTGATTCACCATTTTTCATTATGAACCTCTTATACTGCTGTGTTAACAGCTGCAATTTGTTCTCCCTCACATCTTCGGTGCCATCACATAGGATCTGGATGGTATCCCATATAGACTTGGATGATGTTAGATTCATGATACTATTTAGCATATCATCATCTAGTCCATTATATAGGATACCAGTGAGTTTTAGATCTTTCTTGACTTTTTCTCTCTCCTCTGGAGTTATTTCTTCAGTAGTCTTTGAGATTAATCTTTCAGGGACAGTGACTCCATTTACAACCTCCTGAGGAATGAGCTTCTTTGGCATGTGAGGGCCTTCTTCTAGAATTTGAAAATATTCATCATCAATTGCTCTTAAATGAACTTTCATTCGTTGCCTCCAAAAGAAGTACTTCTGTGAGATTCCGAGAATTTTTAAAATGTATTTTATGATAAATAATAATAATAATAATAATAATAATAATAATAATTTTATTTTGTGCTATTATATTTTTGCATGGAAGATTTCCTTTTTATATATGAATGATAAATTCATATCTACAATAAAATTTTTATGATGGTGTGATACCTATAATTATGAGGGCAAGTTCCTTAAAAAGGTATCAAAAAGGGGAATTAGCAAATCCCATATAAGATCATTTTGATCAACATGGAAGAGGAAGAAGGGTTTACGTTGTATTACAACTACGTGTCTGATTAAGAGATGTTTAGGTGGCAAAGCTTTTGTGCATGAAGGACAGCAGCTGCTTATACGTACTTAGCTGCTAAGGAATCATGATGAGCAGCCATAATTACCATCCAAATTAACCAATTATCTTATTTCATGTTTAATCGTAGCCTACTGCTTTTTAACTCTATAAATACCCCATCCGAAATGAAATTCTAATTCTTTCGCCAAAATCTCTCTCCCAAGAGTTTCATTAAAGCTGTGATTTCTAAAAATTTCTAAGTTCATCTTTTGGGAAGAATTCTTCTCAGAAAAGCTTTGATTCCATTTTGAAAACGAAGAGGTAAGAACTTGGTGTTTTACTCAGTTTTCTTTCATGCATAGCATCAAAGATTTATGCTAAGATTCATATTTTCTGCATCATAGCCTGTATTGTTCATGATAAGCCTTCCATCGTAGTAGAAGAAAACTTTGTTGTTAATCTCTAATGAATCTTGGCGAAGATATTCGTAGTCTCTGACGAGTTATTCAAAAAAAATCCCTGATGGGTTATTTTGCAAAGACCCAACTCGAATAACAAATAAACAACAATTACATTTCAAATACCATATTCAACAAGTCATTAAATTCAACAAATACGATCTGAAATATTAGACACTTCTAAACAACATAAACACAACCTATTATACAAAACATATCTTATACATTACAAGCCAAAATCCTAATCAGCCCCGAAATATACATTCTAAGAAAAACTATATGCACAAATGGACTGGAGAGAGAGAGTGTGATCACGGCTTCCCGACCTCTGTTGCGTCGAAGTATGCACAAAGCTGCAAAACAGCTCAAAAGCTATACTGCACAACCTGAAACATTTAGCGCTTTATATGAGTCACAACTCAATGAGTAAACCCCACACATATCATGCAATTTACATATATAATTCATATAACTCAAATCAGTCCAGATATATCAAATATGCAATGCTATATTCTTTTCTTTTTCCGGTAATGGCTCGATGTGTCAGAATATTGCCCCGGGAATTCCTGTATACAGATCACAAAGATCTTTCCAATAACCAACAGTATGAACCCGTAGGTTTAATCAAATAAATTGCTGGCCAGCCAGTATGATAGAATGGATCCCAGAGGTGGCTCATATGGGTTTTCACCTCGTATAGCACTTAGTCCACCTATTTTTCATGTAACCAATATAATTGCAAATACCTGAACATATCAGCCATACCATTCCCTTTAAGTCATATGAAATCAAATGCACAATATACATATAGTTCTCATTTCAATTCAGTACCAATAGCTCATATACATAATTCCTCATATTGATAACATTCCAAATATAGTTCGGATCACTACAGTTACCAATAGCACATATTTTCAGCTTGTACACCAAACTGTCAATTACACATTTAACTCATCAAACACAGCAAGTAATCCCATATAGACATGATACAATAAGCAAACAATCATATATCATCCAAGATACACAAATATAACACATAAGTATACCATGGGTTTACTCACAAATTCACCGCAACTAACGCTGTTGAACTCCCCTCTCGCTGCCCCCGAAGTTCTCTTCTCCTATAACACATATTGACATGTTTAATACTTGTTCACCATGCTTTAAGTACCAACTATATGCATGAAACATTGCTATGATGCATGACTTAGGCTAGCTGCAGCAGAAAACGTAATTGCAGCAGCAACAGAATACTAATTTCAGCAACAGCAACAAGCTAAGTGCAGCAGATTCTATGTGCAGCAGAAAGCTAATTTCAGCTGCAGAAACTATTTTCTTTTAGCCAAAAGAAAGGTTATTAAACACAAAAGAAAGGAATGGAAGAACTCACTTGATCAGCTGCAAAACTGCACAACTTAGAAAATCTGCTATGCTAAGAAATCTGTTCAGCTTGTTCTCCCCTGTTCTCTCTTGTTCCTACTGATTTCTGTCTCTCTAAGTGTTCTCCAGCCGAAAATGGGCTGTCCCTCATGTTCTAGTGGCTTCTTGTTTAGTCCAAACCAAGCATGAGGTGGCAAGGTGCTTGGTTTGGTCAAACAAGGCTGCCCACCCCTTTTTTTTCCTTTTTTGACTTGAAGACAGCAGCCTAATGCAGCCAAAAGTAGGTGCAGATTTCTACTTTTTCTACTAAGGGTCTCAACTAATATGAAATTGCAAAATGACACAAAAGCTTCATAATAACCGCTAATTACCCCCTTAAACGAAATCTGCATTTTTGACATCCTAACTCTCCTTTTAAAAGCGTTCTAATTATGCTTGCTTTCTAAAAGATGCATTCTTAATCTATATGGACTGATATATTATTGTTTATGCAATAAAAACAATGCAAATGTCAAATATCAAATGGAATGCATGTTCACGAATATACGATTTGGGACACGGATGTGACAATTTTTCCCTCCTTTAAAAGAATTTCGTCCTCGAAATTCAATACCTGACTTTGGAAAAAGATGAGGATAAGATCTTTTCATGCTTTCCTCAGTTTCCCATGTCGCTTCCTCGACACTATGATTCCTCCACAATACTTTAACTAAGAGGATGTCCCGATTCCGAAGTTGTTTAACTTTGTAGTCGAGTATCTGTATTGGTTCTTCAATATAACTCAAATTCTGCTTGATTTCTATTGGTTCATTCTGAATCACATGAGAAGGATCTGATCGATATCGGCTAAGCATACCAACATGGAAAACGTCATGAACACCCGATAAGTCTGGTGGCAATGCTAAGCGATATGCAACTGGGCCAATGCATTCAATTACCTCGTATGGACCAATATATCGCGGACTCAATTTCCCCTTTTTGCCAAATCTGATTACCCCTTTCCACGGTGAAACTCGCAGAAACACTTTGTCACCGACTTCAAACGTCATTTCTCTTCGATGCTGATCTGTGTAACTCTTTTGTCTATCTTGGGCGGCTTTAAGTCGATCTTTCACAATCTTCACCTTGTCGACAGTTTGTTGTATTAATTCAGGCCCTTCTAGTGCTCGCATACCTTCTTCATCCCAATACAATGGACATCTACATTTTCTGCCATATAAAGCTTCATATGGTGGCATTCCGATACTGCTATGATAATGATTATTGTAGGCAAATTCCATCAATGCAATGTAATCATCCCAACTACCATGAAATTCAAGTACACAAGCCCGAAGCATACCCTCTAGCGTTTGGATTGTTCTCTCTGATTGTCCATCTGTTTGTGGATGAAATGCGGTGCTGAAATGAAGTTTAGTACCCAATGCTCGCTGGAGGCTTTCCCAAAATCGAGAAGTAAAACGTGGATCACGATCTGAAACAATGGATATAGGTACACCATGTAGTCTAACAATTTCAGTGATGTATTTCTTTGCCAATTGTTCTAATGAACAACCCCATCTAATTGGTAAGAAATGAGCTGACTTTGTTAATCTGTCCACAATTACCCAAATAGCATCATTCTTCTTTTGCGTTTTTGGTAGGCCAATAACAAAATCCATCGTAATTCTTTCCCATTTCCACTCTGGAATCGGTAATGGATGCAACATTCCTGCTGGTGCTTGATGTTCAGTCTTCACTTGTTGACAAATAAGACATTTTGCAACAAAATCAGCAATGTCTTTCTTCATTTTTGGCCACCAATACAAAGTCTTTAATGTAAGGTACATTTTTGTTGATCCGGGATGCATAGCATAAGGTGCACAATTAGCTTCTTCCAAAATTTCTCTACGTAAATTTTTAACATCCGGAACACAAATTCTATCCCCAATCATCAAGGTACCATCACTATGAATAATAAAATCAGTACTCTTGCCACATTTAACTTTCTCCATTATTTCAGCAAATAAAGTATCTTGAGCTTGAAATTTTCTAATTCTTTCACCTAGTACAGGTCTGATCTTCAAAGTTGCAAATAAAGAGCCACTAGCATTCATATCAAATTCAGTGCGCATAGCTCTCAAATCCAGCAAATAAGGTAATATGTTTACCTTTAAAGATGCAACACTGCTACCCGAAGATTTACGGCTCAAAGCATCTGCCACAACATTCGCCTTTCCCGGATGATACTCTATTGTGCAATTATAGTCTTTTAGCAATTCCAGCCATCTTCTTTGTCTCATATTCAACTCTTTTTGAGTCATCAAATATTTCAAGCTTTTATGATCAGTGAAAATCTGAAATGTCTCTCCATACAAATAATGACGCCAAACCTTTAATGCAAATACAACTGCTGCAAGCTCTAGATCATGAGTAGGATATGAAACCTCATATGGCCTTAACTGCCTAGATGCATATGCAATTACTTTACCATATTGCATTAAAACACAGCCCAAACCTTGATAAGATGCATCGCTATAAATCACAAATCCACCACTACCACAAGGATTAGAAAGTACCGGAGCTGATGTCAATCGTGCTTTCAACTCATCAAAACTTTCCTGGCACGCCGTTGTCCACTTAAATTCAGTATGTTTCCGAAGTAGCTTTGTTAAAGGTTCTGCAATAATAGAGAAACCTTCAACAAATCGACGGTAGTAACCCGCCATGCCTAAAAAGCTTCGAATTTCAGTAACATTCTTCGGAGACTCCCATTTAACAACTGCTTCAATCTTTTTAGGATCTACCTTTACTCCCTCTGCTGATACAATGTGACCAAGGAAAACAACTTGATCAAGCCAAAACTCACATTTGCTGAACTTCGCATATAGTTGTTTCTCCCGCAACGTTTGCAACACAATGCATAAATGCTGCTCATGCTCTGATTTATCTTTCGAGTACACCAGAATATCATCAATAAATACAATAACAAACTTATCAAGATAAGACTGGAATACTTTATTCATCAAAGCCATAAACACAGCCGGCGCATTCGTCAACCCAAATGGCATGACCAAAAACTCGTAATGGCCATATCGCGTTCTGAATGCTGATTTAGGAATATCCGATTCTGCTATTTGGAGTTGATGATAACCAGATCGCAAATCAATCTTACTAAACACTTTTGCACCTTGTAATTGATCAAACAAATCATCTACCCATGGCAATGGATATTTGTTCTTCACCGTGACTCTATTCAGCTGTCTATAATCAATACATAACCGGAGCGTACCATCTTTCTTTTTAACAAACAAAACTGGTGCACCCCAAGGAGATACGCTAGGTTGAATGAATCCTTTTTCTAACAATTCTTGCAACTGATTTTTTAACTCTTTAAGTTCCAATGGTGCCATTCTGTATGGTGTAATAGAAATAGGAGCAGTACCGGGTAAAAGCTCAATGCTAAACTCCGTATCTCGATCTGGAGGTAAACCAGGTAAATCAGCTGGAAAAACATCTTGAAACTCATTTACAATTGGGATATCTTCAAGTTTCAACTCTGACTTTGTTGTGTCTAAAACATGAGCTAAAAATGCTTGGCAACCACACTTTATCATTCTAAATGCATGAGTAGCAGATATCAAACATGTAGGAATAATCTTCCTTTCGCCATGAAATACAATACTTTTCCAATCATGTAATTCAAATACAACCTCTTTGGTGAAACAATTAACAATGGCATGGTGTCTGCTCAACCAATCCATCCCCAAAATAACATCAAAGTCACGGAATGGCATTAATAACAAATCAGCAACCAGATTTTCTGTTTCTACTCGAATGTCACAATTCCGATATATGCTATTCACAATAATAACTTTCCCTAGAGGAGTACTAACATTCAGCTCATATCCCAATGGTTCAAGCAATGTATGTAAATGAGATGCAAAACCTTGTGAAATAAATGAGTGTGTAGAACCTGGGTCTATCAATGCATATGCCTCGTGATGGAAAACAAATAGTTTACCTGATACAACCTCCGGTGCAACAACTGCCTCATTTCGCGATAATGCAAACACACGGGCTGAACCCTGTGATTGTGTGTTTTGAGCTGCTGATGTCTCACCTCTATTACGCCCAGCAGAAAATGGTTTACCTCGGCCTCTACCTCTACCAAATGTAACCCCCGACATCCGTGATTGTTGAACTGATGATTCTGATTTGCTTCCCTCTGAACGTTTTGGACAATCACGAAAATAGTGCTCCTTATCTCCACAATAGTAACAGCCCCCAATAAGCATTCGACACTCACCAAAATGATGTCTTTTGCAAGTGATGCAAAAAGGCTTCTGATTTGTGTTACCCGAATTCTGACCACGACCTGAATAGGAAGATCCCATCCATCCTCTTTTCGAACCAGAAAATCCACCCTTATTATTGCCTCCTCTAAAAGGTTGTAGTTGTGCTGAATACTCCTTGCGCTTCACACCTTTACCGCTGGATTCACCAAAATCAGATTGAAAACCCTTCATTTCATTATGTAATTTCTCTGCTCTAACTGCAGCTGCCATTAATCTGGAAAATGTTTCTAGATCATACGGAGTCAGTTTGTTACGAATATCATAGGACAAGCCTTCTTCAAATTTGTGGCACTTTTCTTCCTCCGTAGAAATCAGATTTGCTGCATATGCCGACAATTGTGTGAATTTCAACCCATATTCAGCAACTGACATATTCTTTTTGTTAGGTTTTATTAACATTTGATGATGATTGTCTTTAGAATACTTAGAAATACAAATGTACAGAAAAGTGTTGGTTTGTAACACTTTAGTTTTGTAGCTAGCAGTAGTATCTCTTGTTTGTAATTTAGTCATTATAATAAAGAGATAGGTTCATTACTTTTGTATGTACTGCTGGAATACTCGTTGAGTTTGTTCAACAAGTTGTTTAAGTTAATTAGTCCTTCGGAGATTGATTTTGGCTTGTCGGAGATTAAGGGAAAAGTCCATCAGAGATTAAAATTTTGTTCATCAGAGATTGGACTTTGCCCATCGGAGATTGAAGAATCCTTCATCGGAGATTAAAATGTTTTGTTCATCGGAGATTGAAGGATTGGTCATCGGAGATTAAAGCTTACGTCATCGGGGATTGTAATAAAGAGTCAGAGATTAATGCTGACGTCATCAGAGATTAAAACAATACCTCGGAGATTAAGTGCTGACATCACCAGAGACTAAAGCCAAAGCATCGGAGATTACTCGAAGTAAAGCATCGGATATTACACGAAGTAAAGCATCGGATATTACACGAAGTAAAGCATCAGAGATTACACGTTGTAAAGCATCGGAGATTACTCGAAGTGATCAGGGACTAATTAAAGAAGCTATCGGAGATTAGTCGAGGACTTAATCGCTGATGGAGTTAGAGTTCAAATCAAAGAAGGAAAGTCTTCCATGAACACGTAGACTTTATTGAAGACGTAGCTGACAAGGAAACTTATTAGAAATCTTTCAATTGGAAAGATTGTATTTGATTTGAATTAGGAAGCTAGGTTTTTGTAAACTTAGTTTTAGAAGCTGTAATTATAAATTACAGAATTGTAATTCGAAGCTGTGTATGTCTGTATAGATAGAGAGAATTGAAAGTGTTATATTTTTCTATATACACAGAATAGAAGCTGACGATCAAAGCTTGTTTTTGATTGTTAGAAAACTTGTAATCAATTGTTAAATCAATAAAAACAATTGTTTATAAAGTTTTGATCTTGTTCTTTATATTCCGCAGAAAGTTAATTTCTTAAAGAACAGGAATTCGGAAAAAGTTGTAAGAACTTGTATTCAACCCCCCTTCTACAAGTTCTAGGCCATCTCACTGGGAAAACAATTGGTATCAGAGCCACTAATTGAAAATACTCAATTAACAAGATTCTGAGATGGCCAACAACGAAGAAGCAAGCAGCTCTAACATGATTGCGTATAATGGAGGACGTGATGGTGGAACCAGGATCCCTATTCTAAAAAGGGATGAATATCCAATGTGGAAACAAAAGATGTATATGCACTTGAGAGCAACAGATCCAGATTACATAGATAGGATTGAGAAGGGTCCTTATCTACCCAGGAAGTTTATTCCTGCAAAAACTGTCGAAGGATCTATTGTCGCAGAACACTTTGTACTTGCACCAGAAAGTGATTATACCAACGAGGACAAGTTACAAGTGTTGAAAGATGCTAAAGTTATGAACATACTCTATAATGGAATAGACAAACATATGTTCAATAGCATCATCAATTGCACGACATCTAAACAAGTCTGGGACACTATCAAGGTCCTATGTGAGGGGACTGATCAAGTTAGAAAGAACAGACGTTCACTGTTGACTCAACAGTATGAGTTCTTTCAGGCAAGGCCTAATGAACCAATCACGTCAATCTATGACAGGTTCAATTCTTTGCTTAATGACTTGACCATACTTGGTAAGACATATGATAATGAAGATATCAATACCAAGTTCATGAGAGCCCTCCCTCCAAGCTGGGATCCAAAGACTACTGCAGTTAGGGAGGCTCATGATATGGAAACCCTCACATTGGATAGGCTCTACGGAAACTTAAAGACATATGAACTTGAAGTAGAGCAAAGACAGCGCATGCATGGCAGGGACAAAGGAGCTGCGTTGATGGTTGAGACAAATAAGTCTCAAGAGAAGCTTGATGGTGAATCCTCTGATGCTAGCTCGACTGATATTGAAGATGAACTGGATACCGATGATGACATGGAGGAATTCATGGCATTCATGGTTAAACAGTTTAAGAAATTTAGGGCTAGCAGAAAAGGAAGGAAGTCATCGAGAAAACCTAACCCTAAACGAGAAGGTCAAAAAGTCACCTTCGACTTAAAGAAAATAAGATGCTACAATTGTGATGGGTTAGGGCACTTTGCCAATGAGTGCAAGAAGCCTAGATCTAATGATAGATCTAAGGATGAAAAATCAAGGAAGGACTTTGCTGACAAGAAAGCTAAATCCAAAAGCAAAGCCTTGATTACTGAGGGAAAGGATTGGATTGACAGCGATTCTGATGAAGAAGTTGTCAACTTTGCCCTAATGGCTCGTAGTGACGAGTCAAGTGTTTCTTCAAAGGTATGTAATGCAAATCAGAATTTTAACGTGCTTAATTTACTTGATACATCTAGCATTGAAAGCATGCAAAAAGATATGTCTGATTTGCATATCAGTTTTAGATCATTAACTCTAGAGCATACCAATGTAAAAGAATCACGTGACAATCTCTTAAAAAGAAATAAGTTTCTTGAAGAGAGATTGGCACAGTTTGATATAATCAAGTCTGATCTAAACAAAGCACATCACATGATTGATGCTTTGAAAAAGAGGGAATACTACTTAGTAGAGCAACTTGAAATCGCTCAAGCTAAGATTAAACAGTGGAATACTTCCTCTAAAAAGTTATCTGACTTGGTAGGGTATCAAACAATAGGTCAAAAATCTGGACTAGGTTATGATGAAAATCTTGATAGTAGTTCAGATTTAATTGATCATGATGAAGCTGTTGAGTCCACAACTGAAAAGCCTAAAGCTGCTAGAAAAATTAACTTTGTATCTCCTGTCCATGAACCCAAATTTATAAACATTCAAGATCAACAAAACACTGAAAAAACAAGTTTCAATCAAAAGACAGTGAATATTGTTGAGAAAATTCAAAATAAAAATTTAAACATTGGGTTTATGACAAAGAAACAGTTAATAAAGAAATTGGAAACTGTTACAATACAAAAGGTTGAAAAAGTTGTGGAATCAAACAGAAGAAAGAAAAATAGGAATGGCAAGTTAGGCATTAACAAATACACAAACTATGTTTCAATGCCTGATGCTCCTAGAAAAACATGTCATGTATGTGGTAATCCAAACCACATAGCTATGCACTGTAGGAGCAGAAATAAAATTCCTATGATTGAGACTGCTAACTCAAAGACAATAAAAGATAAATCACCTGTAAAAAGGTCAAGTAATCTTTGCATAGAAAATAATAAATCAAAGTCAAGTAGTCTCACAAACAGTGGAAGCAAGACTGTAAATTGCCCAATTAAAATCAAACATGAAAAGAGGCAATCGACTTATTCTGAGTCAAGTCTTGAAACTGCAGCTAGTGAGAAAGGACTCAAGAAGATTTGGGTCCCAAAAATCTCAAACTAGTTCTCTCTACTGTGCAGGGCAAAAAGAAGAAATCATGGTACTTGGACAGTGGTTGTTCAAGGCACATGACTGGAGATAAGTCCCTGCTAAAACAGTATGAAGAGAGAAGTGGCCCAAGAGTCACTTTTGGAGATGACAGCAAAGGCCATACAAGAGGATATGGATCTGTTGAACATGGAGATGTCATCTTCACAGAAGTAGCACTGGTTGACGGCTTAAAGCACAATCTACTAAGTGTGAGTCAACTATGTGATAAAGGATTCAATGTCACTTTTAAAGAAGATCAATGCTTAGTGAGTGACAAAGAATCAGGGACTGTGATTTTGACAGGAAAAAGAAAAGGGAATTCGTACATTGCAAATCTCATTTCTTCAACTGATCAAATCACATGTCTATATAGCAAAGCTTCAACTGATGAGAGTTGGCTTTGGCATAAGAAGCTTTCCCACTTGAATTTCAAGAATATCAATAGTCTTGTGAGGAAAGGATTGGTAGCTGGCATTCCACAATTGGAATTTACACAAGATGGATTGTGT
>CM025786.1:51930500-51957394 GCA_014636745.2 Centella asiatica | reverse complement strand
TTAGTTTTAGAAGCTGTAATTATAAATTACAGAATTGTAATTCGAAGGTGTGTATGTCGGTATAGATAGAGAGAATTGAAAGTGTTATATTTTTCTATATACACAGAATAGAAGCTGACGATCAAAGCTTGTTTTTGATTGTTAGAAAACTTGTAATCAATTGTTAAATCAATAAAAACAATTGTTTATAAAGTTTTGATCTTGTTCTTTATATTCCGCAGAAAGTTAATTTCTTAAAGAACAGGAATTCGGAAAAAGTTGTAAGAACTTGTATTCAACCCCCCTTCTACAAGTTCTAGGCCATCTCACTGGGAAAACAATAGTTGTATTATAACTTGGGTTTTTCTGAGAATCTGTATAATCACAAAGTGATTAAACAACTACAATTCTGTAAGTGAATACAGCTTCTTGTCTTTTCAAATACTTATGTCTTTAATCACTGATACAATTTTTAGCCTTTTCTTGAATGTCTGATGTGCAAAATACTTGAACATTAAGTAAAACTAGACATTCTCTAACACTAACAAGCCTAGAGATATCCCCTGATGACTTGCCTAGTTCAGTTAAGACTATCCCTTGACAGACTAAGATGTCCATCAGTGGATGCTTATTTGTGCAAATATACTAAGACTTATAACATACCTTGAGTATTTACAAATGCACAATTATTAAATAATCCTTATATCATCATCAACATCATTACACCTAACAATCTCCTCTTATTTATGATTATCAATTGGATAATCATAAATCTAAATATTTTACTGATGATGATGTCAAAACCAAAACTATAAAGAATAAAGAATGAGAAATGCAATTGCATTGATCTATGTGTATTTGTACAAATAGAAAGAATAACTATATACAAGTGTTTACAAGGTTGATACAAGTGTTTAACACTTAGACTTCAGGACAATTCTTTTGCTGAACAGTAACAAAGGGCAATGGATGACTTGATTCAATCGATTGAAAGTCACTTCGAAGGCCTTGTTTTCTCTTGTCAGGATTTTGGTTTGGAATCTTGAGTCTTTTATCTTCCCCACCACCCTTCAATGTCTTAAGCTCTTTCTGTAGCAATGGTCTGAAGTTGACAATGTTGACATTTATGCTATGTTCCAAAGCTTTAAGGATAGATTCAATCTCTTTCAAGTTGGCTGCAACAAGGTGACAATCTCCCCTTTTGAATTCTTGAACTCAACGCCCATGGGGTTTGTGATCATCTTTGGATATTTTTTGAATCCTTTTACTAGGGGAACATCCCTTACAACTGCTGAGATCCCATCATTAGCTCTGATCTCTTCAATCTCTTTCAACACTTTCCTGACAAGCATGACTCTGAACTTGATGACATGTTCATTTTGTGATAACAAATTTGGCTTAGAACATACATCACCTCCTCAAGGTCAAGTTCATTAATGTCTTTGTCTTTAATTTGCTTCTTTTGCCCATGAACAACTTTCTAGAATAATTTCAAAGGTTTCTCCATAGCTGTGGGCAACCAACATTGAATGTTGCACTTACACCAAAATTCCCTGGTAACTCCAACTTGAAGGCATTAGCATTGATCTTCTTAACAATCTTGAAAGGACCCTCTAACTGAGGCATTAATTTATGCTTACGCAAGTTAGGGAACCTTTCTTTCCTTAGGTGCAACCAGACAAGATTACCCACTTGAAATTCAGGTTGTTTGTGATGTACATTTATTGGCTAGGATTTTGTACCTTGCATTAACTTTCTCAGTTCTTGCCCGTACTTGTGCATGCAACTTCATCATAGCCTGAGCCTTTGTTTTAGCATTTGTATGGACATATTCACCCTTTGGCAAAGGAATTACATCCACTGGTATTTTGGGATTCTGACCATAGACCACTTCAAAAGGTGAATGCTTTATGGCATAAGTAGGAGAACGATTGTATGCGAATTCAGCATGTGCAAGTTTAACATCCCAATCTTTGGTTGTTTTACTTACCAATCCCCGCAACAAAACCCCCAACGTTATGCTGGTCACTTCAGTTTGCCCATCTATTTGAGGATGATGAGATGTGCTAAAACATAGCTTAGTGCCCAACAGTTTCCACATTGTCTTCCAAAAATAGCTCATAAACTTAGTGTCCCAATCACTGACAATAGTTCTTGGAACACCATCCAATCAAGTCACTTCCTTCAGATATAGATCAGCCACTTGAGACGTATCATCAGTTTTGTGACAAGCCATAAAGTGCGCCATTTTAGAGAACCTATCTACCACCACCATGATAGAATCATTACCTCTTTGAGTATGAGGTAACCCCATAATGAAGTCCATTGACACATCCTCCTAAGGAGAATCTGGAACGGGCAATGGAGTGTAAAGTCCTTAATGGAATGTGCTAATTGTTTTCTGACACATAGTACATCGCGCAATAATGTCGGCTACATCACCCTGTATGTTTGTCCAATAAAAATGCTCTTGTAATATAGCCAAAGTCTTGGTAATGCCGAAGTGTCTAGCTAATCCTCCCCCATGGGCTTCCCTCACCAACGACTCTCGAATCGAGCAAGATGGAATACACAGACAATTTCCTTTAAACAAAATTCCATCTTGAAACACATAATTGTTGGGTTTCGTTGGGTCTAAACGCAGTGAAAAAATACGATTTAAAATAAAACAAAACGAAACTCAAACCCGAGAATCTATGCGAAACAATTTAATACAGATAGATTAAGATTTTACCAATTAAAAGTGCGAATCAGAAGATTTGGTGAAGGTGTTGATCGTCTCCAAATCTTTAACGCAATCCAACTGGACAGCGTCTCTACAGTATCCACACGAACACCCACGAACCGTCTCATGATTCGAACAAGAAGAGTTACAGTACTAGCTGTACGATCTGTATCTCTATTTTCTCTATATATCTCTGAACTCTAGTTTCTCTCTTATGAGCAACTAGGGTTCTTAGAATACATGAAACGTTAATTTAAGAGAATAGTTGATATATCATATATATAGCCTTTTATAGAGTAATTCCAAAACCTAATCTAATTAGGAGAATTATAATGCGAATTTTATATTTATTAGATATATATATTTAATCAAGTCTCACTTAATTAATATATATGTACAAATAAATATATATTCGTATTTCCTTCCAAAGGACTCTATTTCATACAGATTACTAATATATAATTTAAAGTCATGATTTAATTAAATCAATCTTATTGATATATTAAAATCATTGACATTTAAATTATATCTCCTTAATGAATGTTCTATGTGTGTGACCCTGTAGGTTATTATTACGTTGGCAATAATTTTAAATCATATTATAAAATTATAAACAGTGAGCGACATCTAGTAATACATCACTGTTACCCAAGTAATAATAAAGTTGTAGATTGGACATTACCTTTCGTGACCAATGTTTCAATGTAATTTAATCATTTTAACCATGATATCTAAGATTAAATTCAAGGCATGGATGTGTCATCCTCTTCATAATTTAATCTCAGTTTTCTTGATCAATGAGTAGACTATATGAAACAAATCTCTATTTGAGCATGGCCATGCATTTCATAGTCTTACTCAATCAAGAGGCCTATAGATATCACCCCTAATTTATAGGAAGGTTAAATTCCATCTACATCATTCTCATTTCTCACATAGCTCATTATGCATCCAACAATCACCTTTATCGTCCACCCGGTTAAAGGTGACTTTTGATAACGTCAAAACGCATAACTCCTTATGTAGAAATGTCATGACTTCAGGTCGAAGGACCATTACATCATTGTCACTATGAGAATTACTTATGACACATAGCATAACGCTCCATGTAGAATTCTCATGGTGGGTCTGTCCAGTACAATGTTCTCTAACATGTACCTATGTATCAACTTAATATATCTTGTATATATTTATGACCAATGAGATATGGCCATCAGTTAATCCACATACTAATCTTAATGTATTATTGTTGTCCCACTGACATTGATACTCGACTAGGGACATTTAAGAATAATGATACATTACATACTTATATGATCTCATATTCAAGTCACATACTTGAATCCATATAAATAGTATCATTCTTCTAAGGACATTTATTATGTTAACATTTATATAACGCAGTAAATAAAACATAATAAATTATCATTTAACCAAAACATAACATAAATATAGTGTCACAATCATTACATGATTGGCCACTAGGGCATACACTCTAACAATAATTACCAGTAGTTCCTCGAGAGCATGATTTAATTATTGGTTGGAAATCAAGGTCCAGCTTGTAGTACTCCTTGATTAATTCAAAGCCCAGTAGTTTTGAACTCAGTACGCCCAATAGAGAGTATCTCTGTGACAATGCATCAACCACAACATTATCGTTCCTCTTTTTATGCTTTGAAGAGAAATTAAAAGACTGTAAAAACTCAACCCACTTAGCATGATGAGGATTAAGCTTATGCTGTCCATGAATGTACTTCAAAGCTTCATGGTCTGAGTGCAATATAAAATGACTTGGACACAAGTAGTGACTCCAGTGGTCTAGTGCTCTCACTATGGCGTAGAACTCCTTGTCATATGTAGAGTAGTTAAGCCTTGCTCCATTTAACTTTTCACTGAAATAAGCAATAGTGTGGCGGCCCCGGAAAATCCCCCAAGCCGGGCCTCGGGCACTGTCAACAATTTGGATGACAACCCCCAAGATCCCCAGGCTGGAATCCCCGGGCCCCGCAAGAAAACAAATACCACAACACAACTGAGACAGACACATCATAGCCAAGCATTTACATTAATCGTATGAAACATACATTCTCAAACATCATAATAAAATCTTAAGGTTCACATTTTCTACAAAACCTCAAAGCTTGAAAATAAACAAGTTGCAGCGGAACTAAACTTTAGATGGCCCATCTGACCTTACAACCTAAGCATTTCTATGATGGCTTTCCGTTTCACTTTCCCTTGAAAAGCCATCCATAGGAGAGAAATTAAGAAGCTCTCACTATGCCATTTCCTCTTTTCCTTTATTAGGCAACTCGGCCTTCTTGCATAACCTGTAAAACATTTCATAACATTCCAAATGAGCGTCTACGCTCAGCAAGTATATATTCATAAGCAAGAAGAATAGATAATTCAAAAGCTTTAATATTCATTGAGGTTGGGCGAAGCAATACCAACACCTCCTGATAAATCAATAAATATGTATCATTTAGGGTTCCCGAGTGATATCAAGGGGTTAACCCTCTTTAAGAATAAATCTTGATTCGCCCTCTCTTCATCAGATAATGCATCACCTGACCATACTGATCACTATTTGACTTCCTTTAATAATCAAATTTCATCCTAGCTGGTTAGCCTGGTCGTTTGATTCCATCATTTAACATACGTAGTCACTTGCAGAAAACATTGTTCTGTGAGGGTCTGATTATCGATGCCTCGGTCTTTCATTCCCTATCATCATTGGCCAGAATACCATGCGAAAACATTCAACAGCCCCTTAACTTTCCATATGGATATATCTTCTTGTAAACATTTTCTTGTTTTAAAAACCTTGGCGTGCTCAACAATTAAAAGCAACGACTGCCAATAACGTAACTATATATCCATACGGAACATGCTTGGGTGTGCATACAAGATCATGACCTGCAACACCCTTACATCATATTTATCATCTTTTGGTGTGCTAGCGATTTTAAACAACTAACAATCACCCAATAACACATAGCTCAATAATCAACATCTTTTCACATACATCGGATCAATGATCGTATGTTACTTAATCATAAAAGAGATCATCATCTTGCATAGGCATTAAAATCATTCATTTACGTAAATTGAAATAATGATTCTACGTAATCAGTAAGAAAGAAAGTGGGATGAGTACATACTTGTCTTGGTCCTTAGCTAAATTCAATATACTGGTTGCAAAAGGGTTCTGTAAAACATCATTGTTGGTATAACATGAGAAATCCATACTTTGGAAAATGATTATGCAAAACAGAGAATGGACATCAGGGCACGAAGTTGCCCATCAGGGAAAGTTTTACTCGTCAGGGGATGCATTACCCATCAGGGGATGCATGCCTGTCAGGGTATAATCAATCATCAGTGGATAAATTACCCATCAGGGTATCATTCACTCATCAGGGGATGACTTACCCATCAGGGGATAATTTACCCATCAGGGGATAATTTACTCACCGCCAAACTCGTCGGGTGATAACTTGTTCAGCGCCAAACTCACTAAGTCATTGGTAAACTCATCAGTGGATGATTTGCTCAGCACCAAACTCAGTTAGCTATCGCCAAACTCTCTCTCAGCTGTCAGGGGATGATTTGTTCATTGCCAAACTTGATAAGTCGTCGCTGAACTCCTCGGGGACTAAGAACTTTAGTCATCAGAGACTAGCATACTTTGCCCATCAGAGACTACGGATGACATCATCAGGGACTAAACTTAGCTTGTCGGAGACTAAGGATGACATCATCAGATATTATCATTAACTCATCAGAGACTGATGATGTCATCTTAACCCATCGGAGAATAAGGGTGACATCATCGGAGACTAATGTTAATTCATCAGGGACTGATATTATCTCGTCAGAGACTAACATTATCTCATCAGAGACTAATCGTAGAACTTGTCTCTGATAAAAGAAAAGTCTTCCATGATCAAGAACGATATCTAGTGATGAACAAACTCAATCTAGGATGCAAAATTGTCCTTTCATTAACAACATAATCTTTGAAAGCCTTATTCTTTCCTAAAGACTTAGCATACATAGTGAATACTTTTGGATACTATGTAAAAATGAAAAGCAGAGGGGAACATAAGATTCTTACCTCTTGGGTTGACAAGAGAAAACAAAGCCTGTCTGAAAGTAATCGCCCAGAAGAGAGAACTTGAAATTGTATGAAGATGGTAGGTTTAAAGAAGAACTTTAGGAGAAAAAATCTTTAGAAAAGAGATTAAAATGTTACCTCCGAATGAGGTATTTGTAGTAGGCTGAGATTAAGCTTTGAGATAAAATCATTGGTTAATAAAATGGCTACTCATCATGATTCTTAACAGCTGGATATATGTAATAAGCAGCTGTTGTCCTTCATGCACATAAGCAGCTTACTAATCTAATTAATATATATACACATGATGTAATCATTCTTACGTAAGCTATTAAGTTCCTCATGGGACTTACTAATCTGGACGCGTGGCTCCTTCAAGCAGTTACGAATTTTACCAAACATATAAACATAATTTGTTTGTCCTTGTAACCAACATCCAAATAAATTATAACCCTTTAATGGGTCCAAAAATATTTAGATATTCAAAAACATCATATACTAACTATACACGTTAATAAGAAAACAAATATGAGTGAATAAATTATTTATAGATAAACAAATTTTCCAGGTCGTCACAAATAGGCCTCTTCTTCTGCACTAGTACAGCTCCTATTCCTACTCCACTTGCATCACAATCTACCTTGAAAGGACTTGAAAAATCAGGTAAAGCTAGTACCGGTGTATCACACAGCAATTTCTTCACCTTTTCAAAAGTCTTTTGAGTAGCTTCCGTCCACTCAAACTTTCCTTTCTTTATGCACTTGGTAATAAGTGCTACCACACGACTGAAATTCTTCACAAATCTTCTATAAAACGAAGCAAGTCCATGCAAAGATCTTACCTCCATCACTGTGGTAGGTACTGGCCAAGTTTTTATTGCTTCTACTTTTGATGGATCAACTGAAACTCCATCCCTAGAAACTATGTAGACTAGGAAGGTCACACTAGGCACCAAGAAGTAACACTTTTCTAACTTGGCATATAGCTTTTGCTTTCTCAAAACTTCAAACACTAACCTTAAGTGCACAAAATTTTCTTTCTCGTTCTTACTGTAGATCAGTATATCATCCAAATACACCACCACAAACTTTCCCAAGAAATGTTTTAGTACCTCATTCATCAGCCTTATGAAGGTACTTGGTGCATTACTCAGTCCGAAAGGCATGACCAGCCATTCCTACAAACCTACTTTTGTTTTGAACTCTGTCTTCAATTCATCCCCTTCCCTCATTCTGATTTGATGATATCCACTACGAAGGTCGAACTTGGAAAATACCATCGAACCATGCAATTCATCCAATAGGTCATCCAATCTCAGAATTAGAAATCTGTACTTGATAGTAATGTTATTCACTGCCCTACTATCAATACACATTCTCCATGTTCCATCTTTCTTTGGTACCACTAAAGTTGGTACAACGCAAGGGCTCATACTTTCCCTCACATAGCCCCTTTCCTGTAACTCCTCAATTTGCTTTTGTATCTCTTGCTTTTATTGAGTGTTACATTGGTATGCCGCCTTGTTAGGTAGAGGCGCTCCAGGAATTAAATCGATTTGATGCTCAATTCCTCTTATGGGTGGTAAACTCGATGATAAGTCTTCAGGAAACACATCTTCAAATTCTGATATACTTGACAAACCTGTCGTATTTCCACGGCCTTCCCAATAGGATGTGACATGCATCCATTGCACAAACATCACATAACACTTGATCCTTAAAGTTCCTAATTTTGAAAGAGATCAATGCTTGCTTTGTTACCTTTACTTCTCCTCCATCACTGATGTAGGGTGGTCAGCCTACAACCTTGAATAGCTTAATTCAACTTGTTGATATACTTACAAGAAGTCGAATTAAGGATCTTGAACGAGTTTCACATTCAATACTACTCGAATCACACGAATAGGGTTTTGCTTATATCTCATAAACAAGAAAGAAAACGTGCAAGACACTTTTCTGAATTTTTTTTAATCAATATTAATCATCTGTTATTAAACAATACAAACAACTATTTATAAGCTGTTAAAAACCTATTTCTAGTTGGAAAGAATAATACATTGGAAAGACATCTACTTTAAAAAGGAAAGAAAAATAAACCTATTATGACTAGGAAACAAACATAATTCAATTATGGAAAGTAAATAAATACATAAAAACAATATCCGTAACTATTAGTGGATAATTTGTCTTTCGAAGACCAATTATCCCCTGACAGGTAATTTTGCCTATCGGAGACTATGTATTCCTTGACAATTAAATTTTTCTGTCAGAGACTAGTCATTCCCTGATGGATCAACTTTGACTATCAAAGACTAAGTATTCCCTGACGGGTCGAATTAGCCTGTCGGAGACTAGTTGTCCCCTGATGCCTATTCTCGACATTCCCTGACGCTCTCCTTGGCATTACCTGACGCCAGTTCTCGGCCAAGACTCGGCTAAGCTACATACATGTTTGACTTCATTTTTGAAAACAAAGTAATAACAAAATTGCAAGTACCTCTCATCGGATCATAATACATATTAAGCTAAGTCCAAGTTTTTATTCCTTCTTCGTAATGCTCCAAATACATAATCCCAAGACCCTAAACTCTTCAAGTGATAAACTTACTGTAGTTGACAAGTTTACTTCAAACTTCTTAGTCTTAGATTGAGTAATTGGACCTCTAAGCCTTAGCTCACCACCATCGCCACTGATCCCTGTAAAGCTCCTAAGGAAGACAAATTTGGCTCGTTACAATTCCTGCTCACATCAATCACTTAACCAATGCAACTTGTATGGTTTAAGATGAGGTGTTGTCGGCCAATCAAGTTTATCAATTAATGTAGTAGAGACCACATTAGTACAACTTCCGGTGTCAATGATCATGTTACACAGCTTGTCCTTTACTAGCACTCTTGTCATGAATATTTTATCCCTTTGGTCAGATTCTAAGGGAACTGGCTTCACTTGTAACAACCTACAGACAATCAACTGCGAACCACGAGTCTCCGGCTCTCGAAGTCATCTTCAGCTTCTCTACAACTAGCCTACTATTCTTCTTCAAGTATTTCTCTCTCCTTTAAAGCATAGGATGCCTCAATTTCTTCTATGTCATGGAGAGTCAAAACTCTATTGCTTGGATAGTCACATTGCATGTGTCTGTACCCCTTACACTTGAAGCAAATCCGTCTATCCTATTGCTAATGGTGTAGAGGCCTTACCCTTGTCCTTGTTAAACTTATCAAGGGTAGGAGTGAATTTGGGCGCAGATGGTGCCTCATTTCTCCTATCGTTCCTACCTCTTTCAATTACCTTGCTAACAGGTCGGGCATAACTAATCCCCTTAGCCTTGGCATGCTTTTCAGCTCGCATGGCTACCTTGCACACTTCTTCAAAAGACCAGTAGGGTTGTAGTTCCACCCTCTTGGCAATATTATTATTTAGGCCCGTTAAGAAACAAGAAAAACTTGTGTTCTGCCCTTTCTTCAAGATCACACAGCATCGTTAACTTCTCGAACTCTACTGTGTATTCCTCCACCGTTAACGTTCCTTATCTGTGACTTTGTAACTTCAAGAACACATCATACACATAATCTATTGGGAGAAAGTGTTTCTTCATTCTAGTTTTCAAAGCTTCCCACGACCCAATTCGTGTTTTTCCTTCTCTCTTCCTTTTATTCTTCAAGTTCTCATACCACAGGTTAGCATAACCCGTGAGTTTCAGCACTGCCACTTTGAATCTCTTGTGGTCATCATAGTCTTTGTAGTCAAAGACTCTCTCAATACGTTGCAGCCACTCCAAGAATTTCTCAGGCTTCATGTTGTGATAAAAATTTAGGATATCGAACCTTAAGCCCTTGTCATCATCAACGTTTTCCCTTTGTCTCCGATGTATTGGTCTGGCCACTTCTTCTTCCTCTGAATCTGAATTGTGAACCGATCTAGTACTTTTGTTTGGGCTCATTGATGGGTTTCTCCGATCCAATCTGGCTAAGATCTCTTTCATCTTATCTGTTAGCTCATTTATTTTCCTATCACGACACAAGTTTTGTGCCTGCTCCATGGTAAGTCCTCATGGAATAACTTGTTCTTCTTCTCCAGCTATTATATTGTGGGTTTTAGATTAAATCAAGAACAACTCGTCCACCAAAGCTCTGATACCAAGATGATGCATTTGATCTGGAAGGACCAAACACAAGTGCGGAAATTAACTTTAGGAATACTCTGTAAAGAAATTAATCACCAAGAATCAACACTAAAGGATCGATTATATTAGTTTGTTTAAAGAATTTAATAACTCAAAAACTAAACAAATCTGGTTGTGAAAGTATAAAGGAATTAACCACCAACTTTCAGGATAATTGTAAGTTTAAAACTCACGAATTCTATATATATCAAAGTCTGCCTCAATATAAATTATGAGCAACTATTTATAAGCTGAGATAAAAACCTAATCCTAATTGGAAATGATATTACATTGGAAAGAAGTCTTAACTAACAAGGAAAGAATACAAACCTATTATGAATAGAAAACAAATATAAAACAAACACAGAAAATAATAATAAATAAATAAATAAAAACAACATATCAACACCTGTCAGTGGATAATTATCCCTTAACGAGTTAAATAGGCTGTCGGAGACTAATTATCCCCTGACGGGTTAAATTAGTCTCCGATGACTAAGTTAGTCCCTGACGACTAAATTAGTCTCTGATGCATAACTTATCCCCCGATGGGCATAAAGATATCCCCTGACGCTAGGCTTGGCACACCCTGATGCTATTCTCGGCACACCCTGACGCCAGTCTTCGACCAATTCTCGGCTAAGTCCCCAAGTTTCACAATTCCAAATTTACTAGTAAAGTAGTTGCAAAATTATAAGTGCTTCCTAACCAATGTCCTGCATAAGCATCAATGGAGAATAAATCTAAGGACACACCTTTCAGAGCAAGATTCAACCCTTTATCCAAAGTTACATCTGATTGTTTAACACCCCATAACTCCAATAGATCAACTTTCCACCAGGTTTACCACCCATCAGAGGGATTGAACATCAAATCGATTTAATTCCTGGAACATCTTTACCTAACAAGGCAGCATACCGATGTAATCCTCAAGAGGCGCAAGAGACACAAAGCCAAATTGAGGAGTTAATGGTAATGAGCTATGTGAGGGAAAGTATGAGTCCTTGCGTCGTACCAACTCTGGTGGTACCAAAGAAAAATGGGATATAGAGGATGTGTATTGATAGTAGGGCAGCGAATAACATTACTATAAAGTATAGGTTTCCAATTCCGAGACTAGATGATTTGTTAGGTGAGCTACATGGTTTAGTGATATTTTCCAAGATTGATCTTTGCAGTGGATATCATCAAATGAGAATGAGGGAAGGCGATGAATGGAAGACAGCGTTCAAAACAAAGATGGGTTTGTATGAATGGTTGGTCATGTCTTTCGGCCTTAGTAATGCACCAAGTACTTTCATGAGACTGATGAATGAGGTACTAAAACCTTTCTTGGGAAAGTTTGTTGTTGTGTATTTGGATGAATGCTGATCTACAACAAGAACAAGGAAGAGCATTTTGTACACTTAAGATCAGTGTTTGAAGTCTTGAGGAAGCAAAAACTATATGCCAAGTTGGAGAAGTGTTACTTCTTGTTATCTAGTGTTACCTTCCTAGGTTACATAGTTTTTGGGGATGGAGATCAAAAGTGGAAGCTATAAAATCTTGGCTAGTACCTACTACAGTGACGGAGGTAAGAACTTTTCATGGACTTGCTTCGTTTTATCGAAGATTTATGAAGAACTTTTGATCCATGCGAGGTTAACCAATAGGGTGCAACTTTGGATAAAATGATAAATCTTGCATTGAAGGAAGTATCCTTAGATTTATTTTCCATTAATGCATTTGCGGGACATTGGTTAGGAGGCACTTATAATTCTGTTGTTACTTTACTTGTAAATATGAAGTTGAGCAACTTCGGGTCTTAGCCGAGAGTTGGCCGAGCACTGGTGTCAGGGGATAATTTATATTGTCGGAGACTAAGGCTTCCTTAGGGGATAATTTATACTGTCGGAGACTAAGCTCGTCAGGGGATAATTTGTACTGTCAGAGACTAAGTTCAAATTTAGCCTGTCAGAGACTAATTCCATTTGACCCATCAGAGACTAGCTTCTTCGGGTGACTTGAAGTATATTAAATTACTTTTATTTGTTTTCTAATTGTAATAGGTTTGTTTTCTTTCCTTGTTAAATTAGATTTCTTTCCAATGTAATATTCTTTCCAAATAGGATTAGGATTTTCTTTATATTCAACTTATAAATAGCTGCTTGTATCGTACGCGAGGAAGACGTTGATGAATAGAATTTGTGTGAGTTTGACTTACAATTATCTTGAGATTTGGTGGTTAATTTCCTTTAAACTTTCATAACCTGATTTGTTTTAGCTTGCGGGTGATTAATTTGTTTAAGCAAACTAAACGAATTGATCCTTTAGTTTTGAGTTTTTTTTTTTGTTAAATTAGGAATGTAATAAAAAGAAAGGAAGAAACAGAAATAACGAGGGGCATACCCCCCGGCCTACTAGTACAGGTCGCTAGCTAGGGAGGCAAACCAACAATGGGAAAACAACAAGCTAAACAGAGCAAACAGACATGGAAAGGCAACAACCAAAACCCCACAACAGGAAAACAAGCTTATCAAGATTTTATCACCTATCAAGATTACAATACTATAACCAGAGGGACACCACTACTGCAGCATAAGACAGAGAGTCAAACACCAAAGAAACAAGGAAGCATCAGCAGAACAGAACAAAAACTTCACCACTGAACTGGGAAGGCAGCAAACTAAAAATCTAACACAGTAGATGAAACACCACTGCATCAACAGCAACAGCTATGATGCAACTGCAGAGGAAAACACCAAAGCAGAACACAACAACAACAGAAACTGAAAAAGCCAGCAGCAGCAGCAACACCAAACCTCACTGCAACAAACAAATAGAGCAGAAACTACGGAGCAGTAAACTACAACAGAAAACAATCGCAGTAAATTGCAACATAAAAATCGCTACAACACTGCAGCAGCAGACCAGCAGAAGCAGCAAATCTTGGTGATTTAAATCTTTACAGAATCATCCTAAAGTTATTTTTTGCAACCTGTATTTGATTTCCCTCGATCAAATACATCATCTTGGTATCACAGTTTTGGTGGATGATTTGTTCTCGATTTAATCTACAACCTACAACATCAATGGCTGGAGAAGAAGAAAAAATTTTGTGAGGACTTACCATGGAGCAAGCACAAAACTTGCGACGTGACAAACAGATCAATGATTTGGCAGGTAAGATGAATGAGATCCAAGCCAGGTTGGATTGGAGAAACCCATCTACAAGCCCAAACAGAAGTACTAGATCTGTTCGCAATTCAGATTTAGAGGAAAAAGAAGTGGCCAGACCGGTACAATGGAGGCAGAGAGAAAACACTGATGATGACAAGGGTTTGCGCGTTGATATTCTAGATTTTTATGGCAGAATGAAGCTAGAGAAATTCCTGGAGTGGCTGTAATGTATGGAAAGAGTCTTTGATTGTATGGACTATGATGACCACAAGAGATCTAAGATGGTTGTATTAAAATTCACAGGGTATGCTAACCTATGGTACGAGAATTTAAAGAACAAAAGAAGGAGAGAAAAGAAAACACGAATCGGGTCGTGGGAACCTTTAAAAATCAGAATGAAGAAACGTTTCCTTCCGGCGGATTACGTGCAAGATGTGTTCTTGAAGTTACTAAGTTTCAGACAAGGAACATTAACGGTGGAGGAATACACAATAGAGTTAGAGAAGTTAACGATGCTGTGTGATCTTGAAGAAAGGGCAGAACACAAGATTGTTCATTTCTTAACGGGCCTAAATAATAATATTGCCGAGAGGGTGGAATTGCAACCCTACTGGTCCTTTGAAGAAGTGTGCAAGGTAGCCATGTGAGCTGAAAATTATGCTAAGGCTAAGGGGATTAGTTATACCTGACCTGTTAACAACGTCATTGAACGAGGTCGGAGCTAAAGGAGAAACGAGGTACAGTCTATGCCTAAGTTCACTCCTAACTTTGATAAGTTCAAGAAGGAGAAGGGAAAGGCCTCTGCACCATTGGCAACAAAGATAAGAGAATTTGCTTCAAATGTAAAGGTTACGGGCGCATGCAATGAGACTGCCCTAGTAACCAGGTCATGACTCTTCGTGACGTCAAGGAAATTGAGGCATCCTATGCCTTGATGGAGAAGGAAACACTTGAAGAAGAGGAACAAGCTAGTTATAGAGAAGCTGAAGATGACTTCGAGGCTGACTTGAAAGAGGAGTCGGAGACACATGGTTCGCAGTTGATCGTCCGTAGGCTCTTGCAAGCAAAGCCAGTTCCTTTAGAAGCTGACCAGAGGGATAAAATATTCATGACCAGAGTACTGATAAAGGACAAACTGTGTAATCTGATAATCAAAACTGGAAGATGCACTAACGTGGTCTCTATTACGTTAATTGATAAGCTGAATTGGCCTACAACACCCCATCCTAAACCATACAAATTACATTGGCTAAGTGATGGAGGAGAAGTTAAGGTAACAAAACAAGCATTGATTTCTTTTGAAATTGGAAAATTCAAGGATCAAGTGCTATGTGATGTTTGTACCATGGATGCGTGTCATATTCTATTGGGTAGACCGTGGCAGTATGACAGATGTGTCAAGTATGACGGTAGGACAAACGTATACATTGCCAAAGTGGGCAATAAGAAGATAGCTCTAAAACCCCTATCATCTCTTGGCGCACGCAAGGAGAGTTTACTAGTGACTAAGAAACAATTCAAGGCTGAATTGGAGCAAGAGGGTCGGGGCTATCTGCTGATTGCTATTGGATTTCAAGCTAAACAAATGCTGAGAAAACCAACTGGAACCTTAAAGGAGTTGTTTTTGGAATTTAAGGATGTGTTTCCTCAAGACTTGCCACCGGGTTTACCACCCATCAGAGGGATAATTTGTACTGTCAGAGACTAAGTTAAAATTTAGCCTGTTAGAGACTAATTCCATTTGACCCATCAAAGACTAGCTTCTTCGGGTGACTTGAAGTATATTAAATTACTTTTATTTGTTTTCTAATTGTAATAGGTTTGTTTTCTTTCCTTGTTAAGTTAGATTTCTTTCCAATGTAATATTCTTTCCAAATAGGATTAGGATTTTCTTTATATTCAGCTTATAAATAGCTACTGGTATCGTACGCGAGGAAGGCGTTGATGAACATAATTTGTGTTAGTTTTACTTGCAATTATCTTGAGAGTTGGTGGTTAATTCCTTTAAACTTTCATAAACTGATTTGTTTTAGCTTGCGGGTGACTAATTTCTTTAAGCAAACTAAACGAATTGATCCTTTAGTTTTGATTCTCGGTGATTTAAATCTTTACAAAATCATCCTAAAGTTATTTTCCGCAACCTGTATTTGATTTCCCTAGATCAAATACATCAACTTCAGTAGTGTGATTGCACCTATTACTGAATGTATAAAGAAGGGAAAATTTGAGTGGACGGAAGCTGCTCAAAGGGCTTTCGAAAAGGTGAAGAAATTGTTGTGTGACACACCAGTACTAGCTTTGCCTGATTTTTCAAGTCCTTTTAAGGTAGAATGTGATGCTAGCGGAGTGGGAATAGGCGCTTTGTTAGTGCAGAAGAAGAGACCTATAGCCTATTTTAGTGAAAAGTTAAATGGAGCAAAGCTTAATTACTCTACATATGACAAGGAGTTCTACGCAATAGTGAGGGCACCTGACCACTGGAGTCGCTACTTACGTCCAAGTCATTTTGTATTGCACTCAGATCACGAATCTCTAAAGTACATTCATGGACAAAAGAAACTTAACCCTCGTCATGCCAAGTGGGTTAAGTTTTTACAGTCTTTTAATTTCTCTTCTAAGCATAAACAAGGAGAAGACAATGTGGTAGCTGATGCATTATTACGAAGATACATGTTGTTGGGCGTGTTACGTTCAAAATTACTTGGTTTTGAATTAATCAAGGAGTACTACAAGTTGGACCTTGATTTCCAACAAATAATCGAAGCATGCTCATGAAGAACTACGGGTAATTATGTGTTTCAAGATGGATTTTTTTTAAAGGAAATTGTTGGTGTATTCCATCTTGTTCGATTTGAGAATTTTTGGTAAGGGAAGCCCATGGGGGAGGATTAGCTGGACACTTCAGCATTACCAAAACTTTGGCTATATTACAAGAGCATTTTTATTGGTCAAAGATGCAAGGTGATGTAACAGGCATTGTTGCTCGTTGTGACACCTATCAAAGGACAAAGAGCACGCTTCATCAAGGACTTTACACTCCATTGCCTGTTCCAAATTCTCCTTGGGAATATTTGTCCATGGACTTCATTGTGGGGTTACCTCATTCTCAAAGAGGTAATGATTCTATCATGGTGGTGATGGATAGGTTTTCCAAGATGGCGCACTTTATGGCTTGACATAAGACTGATGATGCGTCTCGAGTAGCTGATTTATACTTGAAAGAAGTGGTGCGACTGCATGGTGTTCCATGAACAATAGTCAGTGATCGGGACACAAAATTCATGAGCTATTTTTGGAAGACGCTATGGAAACTGTTGGGCACTAAACTATGTTTTAGTACTTCTCATCATCTGCAAATGGATGGCCAAACTAAAGTGACCAACAGAACATTGGTAGTGTTGTTGTGAGGATTGGTAAGTAAGACAACCAAAGATTGGGATGTTAAACTTGCACATGTTGAGTTCACATACAATCGTTCTCCTACTTATGCCACAAAGCATTCACCTTTTGAAGTCGTTTATGGTCAGAATCCCAAAATACTAGTGGACTTAATTCCTTTGCCAAAGGGTGAATATATCCATACAGATGCTAAAGCAAAGGCTCAAGCTATGATGAAGTTGCATGCACAAGTATGAGCAAGAATTGAGAAAGTTAATGCAAGGTACAAGTCTCTAACCAATAAACATTGCAAGCAACCTGTTTTTCAGGTGGGTGATCTTGTTTGGTTTCATCTAAGGAAGGAAAGGTTCCCTAACTTGTGTTAGCATAAGTTAATGCCACGATCAGAGGGTCCTTTTAAGATTGTTGAGAAGATCAATGATAATGCCTTCAAATTGGAGTTACCAGGAAATTTTGGTGTAAGTGCAACATTCAATGTTGGTGACCTAGCTCCATACATACATGACGATGATGCGGCTCAATTGAGGAGAATTGTCTCTGAAGAAGAGGAGGATGATCCATTGGAGTCATGGGTTGTTAATCAATCAGATGTAACATTAGATATGTCTGATTCAAGTGGACATGATACCATTGGAGATACTGGTTTACCTCGTGGAGCAACTTTGCAAGATGCAAAGATCATGCGCTTACAAAATCAATATGCAACAATGACTACTCAATTGGACCGGCTGGAAGAGATGATGACCAGGTTGTTGGACAATGACAATAACCACACACGAGGAGTTGATGGTTCAGGACAAGAAAGGGAAACCGATGCTCGCAATGGTCAACATAATGTTCGTGAAGGGAATTCAAACATAAAGCTTAAAGTTCCTTCTTTTACCGGAAGTAGTGATCCTGAAGAATTCTTGGAGTGGGTTCAAAAGGTTTAGAAGATCTTTGAATTCCAAAACTACACAGAAGAAAGGAAGTGCAAGTTGGCAGCCTTGGAGTTCTCAAAGTATGCTAGTCTTTGGTGGGATAACCTGGTTGTGCAAAGGAGGCGAGATGGTGAAGATCTCATTGTTAGTTGGTGTGTGATGAAGAACCTGATGAGGAAGAGGTTTGTTCCTGATTATTACAAATAGGAGCTATACTTACATTTGCAATCACTTAGACAAGGAGGGATGAGCATTGAGGATTATGTGAAAGAGTTCGAATCCTTGAAATTGCGATGTGAGCTGGTTGAGCCGGAGGAGCAAACTATTGCTCGTTTCTTGAAAGGGTTGCATAGGGAGATAGCAGATAAGGTTGAACTTACGTCGTATGTATTCTTTGATGATGTTGTTAAGCTTGTTGTGAAGGTGGAGTAGCAACACAAGGCGAATGCAAACAGATCATACTCAAAGCCTAAGAAAAACACTAGTTCTTGGAGATTGGAGGATAGAAAGGCTGATTCAAGTGGTTCCAAGAATAAGGGCAAAGAGAAAGTGGTGGATAGTATGACAAAGAAGGATAGGTGAAAGAAGGATCTGAGTAACATTACTTGTTATAAGTGTAAAGGGCTAGGCCATTATGCCTTGGGTTGCCCTACAAGAAGACTTTCACTATACAGGACGCAAGAGAGGCATTTGTAATGGAGAATTCTTGATCCTGAATTCGAGGAGTATGATTATGAGTGCAAAGATCAAGAAGTGGAGTGTGACAATGGTGAGCTATTGATATTGAGGCATTTACTTAACACCAAAGTGGTAGACGAGGCTGATCAACACGAGACCATAGTTCAGACGAGGTGCACGAGGATGAAAAAGGTGTGCAATTTGCTCATCAATGGAGGAAGTAGCACGAATGTGGTGTCAAGTGAGGTTTTTGAGAAGCTGCAGCTCAAGACAAGGAAGCACCCTAGTTCATACAAACTTCAATGGATTAATCAAGACAATGCGGTGAGTGTCGATAAGCAAGTCTTGATTTCATTTTTAGTTGGGAGCGTGTATAAAGACAAAGTGTTGTTTGATGTAGTACCACATATGGGGGCATGTCATATGCTTTTGGGAAGGCCTTGGCATTTTGATCGTCATTTTATTCATGATGAAAAGCACAACACCTATGCTTTTCACAAGGAGGGCCAAAAGATAGTGTTAAAGCCTATGACACCCAAACAGATTTTGGATGACCGAAAAGCAAGGGCTAAGGTGATTAAGGAGTCTAAAGTGAAAGGAACAAATAAGTCTTTCTTGGCAAGTAGGCATGAGGTAGAGGAGACCTTGCAAGTAGGCACTTCACATACATTGGATCAAGAGATCGTACGTTACTTAACTTTGAAGAAATTTAATCATGAATGTTAACATAAAAATATCTCGGGTACATTACGCATATCGAAAGAATGATCGTGCGTATTAATTGAAAGAAAGTAGAGTGAGTATTTACTTGCCTTGGTCCTTAGCTAAAATCAAACTCAATTTACTTGTGAGTGAGACACTCTGTAAAACAGGCATATAACATGAGAAATCTATATTTTTGATAAAAATATGAGAAAAGATGCACATGTGATGTCTATGAACTTTCAACTGTCTAAAATGACATTCTGAACCTTTGAGGTTTAATAAATAATTAATAGCATCTTAAAATAATTTAAGAAAAAATATTTTATACTTTCAAGGAAAACTGCGCATCAGTGGATAAACATCGAAGCATGAAAAGTGGTTATCAGGGGTTGCAGTCTCGTCCATCAGGGAATGTGATATGGTCATTCCCCTCGACCATCAGGGGATGGTCGAGAAAAGTTGTTCAACGCCAAACTCCTCGGAGAAAAGTTGTTCAATGCCAAACTCGTCAATGGATAATTTGTTAAGCGCCAAACTCCTCGGGGAAAAGTTGTTCAACACCAAACGTTGTTGGCTATCGTCAAACTTAGTAAGTCATCGCTGAACTCATCAGTGGATAAATTGTCCAGTGCCAAACTCATTGGGAAACATTTACTCATCGGAGACTAAGAAAAATTGTATCGTCAAAGACTAACATACTTTGCCCATCGGAGACTAAGAAATTCCTCTCATCAGGGACTAACAAAATTTGTCCATTAGAGACTAAGGAATTTCCTTCATCGAAGACTAAGAAATTCCTCTCATCAGGGACTAACAAAATTTGTCCATCAAAGACTAAGGAATTTCCTTCATCGAAGACTAAGAAATTCCTCTCATCACGGACTAACAAAATTTGTCCATCAGAGACTAAGGAATTTCCTTCATCGGAAACTAAGAAATTCCTCTCATTGGGACTAACAAAATTTGTCCATCAGAGACTAAGGAATTTCCTTCATCGGAGACTAAGTTCCAATATTGTCGAAGACTAACTTGGAATCTCCCAGGGATTTTTTCCATGGTCAGAGGCAAACTTCATGCTGATGGAGACTAAGTTAGGACTTGCCTCCGACACAGGGGTGACTTCATCACTCAACAGAGGGTGGTGTTATCACCAGGTGACCACGACTAGGGAAACTCTCAACGTCTCTTCTGTAGTGTGTAACATTCTTATCATCTACCAAAACTTATAGACACTGCTAAACCACAAGGACTTAGGTTAAAGAAAACTCAAACATGGTGTTTTCATTACTGATAAAAATAAATGTTCGGTAATTAAAGGTTGTCTACTAGGTGGTCGTCAACCAATCTTACTCTCCTCTTGGGTATCTTTGAAATAAAAGACATTAATACCAGATGTTAAAAGCATGCATTAAGTTATACTTTTGGAAGTGAATGAACCTAGTATGTTCACAAACATGGCATGTATAACAGAACAAAAAGTGGAGGAACAGAGCAGAGCTTTAGTATAGTGTTCTTACCCTTTTTGGTTGCAAGGAAGAAGTTAAAAGCTTGGGTTGTCCCTTTAGAAAGACAATTGTTCTTTGAGAGTGAACCTGGATTTTATGGGCGGTTTGCCGTATAGAAAATTTATGAAAGTGGGGTTAGGGTGGTAACCAAAAGATACATATGTATATGTATACATATGTGTATGTATACATATGTATATGTGTATATATATATATATATCTCACTTGCAAAGTAACAAGAGCGGTTGGATTATTTGGAAATAGATTTCAGCCGTTGGCTGTGAAAGGAAATATCAAGCTTTAGAAATAAGTGATTGGTGAGAAAGGGTGGATGCAACGGCTGCTAAAGTCAGTCAATCATCAATCATAGCCAACAATGCAGTGTACTGTTGAAATAGATTAGCTGGTTTGACGGGTCACGTGCACTCAATCCTGACATAGTGTAATTAATACTCTTGTCTCACTATCGTCTTTGGTTTAAAAACGGGTACTGTAACCGTGTGTTGCCTTCCCCACGTGAGAAAAATATATGCTTGCTCTTGGTAAGTGCTTGAATAAAATAAAGGGAAATATGATAATAATAAAATAATCATTAAAGGGTTTGAGTTCAAAAATATATTTAAAAACTTTTGGACATCACATTGCCATAAAATTTCCTTTAAGATATGAATTTATTATTCGTACCAAAAATAAAATAATAAAAGAAAATAATTTAAACTTTCATACATAAAATTAATCATAAAGTGAAATAAATCATACAACAAAAATCATCTTATTTTTCGGGTTCTCACATCCTCCCCCTTTAAAATAAGTTTTGTCCTCGAAACTTGACTAGTGAAAAAAATGGGGGTACTTTTGCATCATCATTTCTTCTAACTCCCACGTTGCTTCTTCAACATTGTGATTCCTCCATAATACCTTCATGGAGGAAATCTCCTTATTTCTTAGAATCTTAACTTGTTGATCTAGGATTTGCACTGGAATCTCTTCATAGCGCAAATCTGGTTGAAGCTCAATCGGTTGGTAATCAATGATGCTAGCATGATCCCCTTTATAGGGTGGAAGTACTGACACATAAAAAACGTCATGCATGTGCCCCAAGGCTGGAGGTAGTGCCAATTGGTAGGCTACTTCGCCACGCGTCGAAGTATCTCAAAAGGCCCAATGTAGCGAGGGCTTAGTTTCCCTTTCCATCTCAAATGCATGACGCCCTTCCATGGCGAAATTTTCAGCAATGCATGACCTCCGACTTCTAATGTTTGATCCTTCCGATGTCGGTCTGCATACTGCTTCTGTCAGTCTTGTGCAGCTTTCATTCTCTGTCGGATGATTCTGATTGCATCTTTGGTCTGTTGAATCATCTCTGGTCCCTCAAGTCTTCTTTCTCCAACTTCGTTCCAAAATAACGGTGTCCTACACTTCCTTCCATATAAGGCTTCGAATGGGGCCATACCGATGCTTGCGTGGAAACTGTTGTTGTAGGTGAATTCAATTAGTGGTAGCTGTTCATCCCAGATACCACTGAAGTCTAATGAACACGCCCTCAACATGTCTTCCAAAGTTTGAATTTTCTGTTCAGATTGTCAGTCTTGAAAGCTACTCCAAAATCTGGACGTGAAACACAGATAGCGATCTGACACGATCGAGATCGGTAGTTCATGTTGGCTTAGAATCTCCTTCACATATAGCTTGACTAACTGATCCATCTTGTAGTTATCCTTGATGAGCAAAAAGTGAGCAGACTTGATTAACCTATCCACTATTACCCATATTGCGTTAGCTCCCTTCAATGTTGTCGGTAGTCCAACGACGAAGTCCATTGTGATGTTTTCCCATTTCCATTCTGGGATATCCAAGGATTGTAACAGTCCACTCGGCTTTTGATGTTCAGCTTTGACCCTTTGACATGTGAGGCACGTACTGACACATTTGGCTATCTCTCTCTTCATATACGGCCACCAGAAGTTCTGCTTCAAGTCTTGATACATCTTTGTCCCTCCTAGATGTACAGAGAATCTGGAATTGTGAGCTTCTTGCAGTAATTCTCTTTCCAGTTCCACCTTGGCTGGAATCTAGATCCTATCCTAATATCTCATTAAACCATCGTCATGGATTCGACATTTTCCATCTCCTCCTCTTATCAGTTTTTCTCTTTCTTCTGTGTTAGTCCTCTTGAGCTGTCTTGATTATGTCTAATAGTTGCGGTCTCGCTCTGACTTCTTCTTCAATTTCCCGTTTCTGCCTTGTTGTGATAACATTCAGTTGTAATCTCTCCAAATCCATCCTTACCTCTTCTTGAACTGTCATCACGTCAGATTTCTCCCGTCTGCTTAGGGCATCAGCCACCACGTTTCCCTTGTCAGGGTGATAGTTGATTTAGCAGTCGTAGTCCTTGATCAATTCCAACCATCGCCTTTGTCGCATGTTCAGTTCTTTCTGTGTGAAGATATACTTCAGGCTCTTATGGTCGGTATAGATCTCACACTTCTCCCCGTACAAGTAGTGTCTCCAAATCTTTAAGGCAAAAATGATAGCAGCTAATTCCATGTCATGAGCTGGATATCGTTTCTCGCAGTCCTTCAATTGTCGAGATGCATAGGCGATGACTTTGTCATTTTGCATCAGGACAACTCCTAGTCCATTCAATGAAGCATCGTTGTAGATGACGAAATTCCCGTTGTCATCCGGTAGGCTCAACACTGGTGCAGTAGTTAGCCTCTTCTTCAGCTCTTGGAAGCTCTTCTCACATTCTAGAGTCCATATAAACTTTACCATCTTTCTTGTCAGATTTGTCAATGGAATAGAAAAGTTTGAAAAGTCCTGAACGAATATGCGGTAGTAGCCTGCTAATCCTAAGAAGCTCCGTACTTCGGTAAGAGTCTTTGGTCGCGGCCAAAGGGTGATAGCATCAATCTTCACGAGGTGGTCCACAGACACGCCATGCTCATTGATCATGTGACCCAAAAATCTTACTTCCCTAAGCCAGAATTTGCACTTCGAGAATTTGGCGTAGAGTCTTTCACGTCTCAGCGTCTCTAACACCATCCTTAAATGCTCGGCGTGTTCTTCTTCTTTCTTGGAGTATATGAGACTGTCATTGATGAACACGATGATGAACTTATCCAGTTGTGGCTTGAAAACTCTATTCATCAGATCCATGAAGAAGCTGGGGCATTAATGAGTCCGAATGGCATTACTAGGAATTCGTAATGGCCATATCGGGTCCTAAATGCCGACTTAGAGATGTCTTCAGCTTTGATCTTCAGTTGATGATATCCTGACCTCAAGCCGATCTTCGAGAAGTACTTTGCATCCTTGAGTTGATCAAACAAGTCATTGATCCTTAGTAGTGGATATTGATTCTTTACTGTCACTTTGTTTAACTCTCTCTAATCAATGCATAATCTCATTGATCCATCTTTCTTCTTCATGAACAAAACAGGCGCTCCCCACGGCGAGACGCTCGGTCTGATGAATCCTCGATCCAACAGTTCTTGCAACTGCACCATAAGTTCTTTCAATTCAACAGGGGCCATCCAGTATGGAGCCTTAGAAATCAGAGCAGTCCCTGGTACTAGCTCGATTCCGAACTCCAGTTGTCTGTCTGGCGGTAATCCCGACAACTCTTTCGGAAACACATCTCCAAAATCCCTCACAATGGGAATATCTTCTAACTTCGGTGCTTCTTTCTTGGCATCATGCACATAAGCTAAGAATGCCTCGCATCCTTTACGTATCATCCTCTTAGCTTTTATCATGGTGAGGAAATGAGACGACTTGGTAGTTTTACTTCTGTGAAATAACACCTTCTTATTCTTCCTCAAACAACCTATACTAGCTTGGTACTTACACAACCAATCCATGCCTAATATCATGTCAAACTCGCCCAAAGGGAAAGGTATTAAGTTTGCAGGTAGGTTATGCTTGCCTATCTTAACATTACAGTCAGATAGCACACTATGAACAATGAGGACTTCTTGGTTGGCTACTGTAACTTCTAAAGGTACTTCTAGGCATTTAGGAGTCATATTAACGTCTTTAAGCAAGCGTTTAGCTATAAAAGACTTGGTCGCACCGGAATCAAATAAGGTGTGTACTAGAACTGAATTGACCAGTAGCGTAGTTGTCACTACGTCGTCGGACCTCAGTGCGTCCTAGACAGTCATGTTGAAGGTCCTAGCTTGTGGACGGACTGGTACAACATTAGCCCTGGAAAGTGGCGACTTTCCTATGCCTTTCTTTTGTGGGCAGTTTGGAGAAATGTGCCCCTCTGTTACGTATAAATGATGATGATGTTTAGAGTTTTGATTGTGCATCTGTACATACTCAGAGTGTTTTATAAACCTAAGTATATGCACATATTTTGCATCCACTGATGATCAACTTAGTCATCAGGGGATGAAGTATTACACACTAGGCAAGTCATTAGTTGAAACTTCTAAAGGACTTGATAGTGAAGAGGGATGTCTGTTGTTACTCAAAAAACACTTAAGTATTCCGCACATCAGACATTCCAAACAAAATCAACAAAGTTTCAGTGATTAAGACCGTCAGGGGATGACAAAGGCAGACCAACCCATCAGGGGAACGCGTCAGGGTATAGCAGTGACAAGCCAATCTCATCAGGGGGAACGCGTCAGCGCATGACAGTAACATGGAAACCCATCAGGGGAACTTATCAGGGTATGACAGTGGCAAGCTAACCCGTCAGGGGAAATGCTCAACACTGCATCAGTGGATGCTTAGAATCTTAACGTCAGGGGATCAAGAAGCACTTGGATAACTCAAGTGAAGTTTGAAGCACTGATTGAGTCTCAAACAGGACTTGTCATTAGGTGATCCAGAAGCATTGATCAAGTCCACATCAGGACTTGCTATCAGTGGATAGTTATGACTGCATACACTCGTCATCAAGTCTTACACGCAAATCAATAAAGCTTGTTACAGAAGCAAGAGATATAAACTGGAAAGATATTTCTTGAAGTTTGGTGGTCCAATGACAACTCTCGATCATTAAATGCTCTAAGATTAAGGGATGAAAAAAAAGCAACAAAAGTCATCAGCAGTCTGACACATCATTCCAAAAGGACATCGATGTGACATATATGCGGCCAAGTTGAAAAAGCAGCATGTCTAAGCACGTAGATTCAACAGCTGATCTTCGAAATATGCAAAAAAGTTCTTAATATATAAGAGAAGATATCCAACGGATCATAAATAGAGAAGCACACAAACACTAGAGAAAAGCTTTGTAATATATCTTGAAAGAAATATTCAAAGAAAGTGAGAAGTTGGGTGAGTGTGAAATTATAGCTGTAATTTATTACAGACTGTAGCTGATTAATCACATTTGTGATTAAACAGATTTTCAGAAAAACATCAAGTTTTAATACAACAATTTTAACTTGAATGCTTGTGTTCTCATCTTAATATTCATTTTAGTTTTTCTGTTCCTGTAGCTATATCCATCAGTGGTTAACAAAGTGTTTAAGAGCAAAAAGTTTTGAGTGTTTGTATTTAACCCCCCCCCCCCCCC
>CM025786.1:51897801-51930400 GCA_014636745.2 Centella asiatica | reverse complement strand
CCCCCCCCCCCCCCCCCCCCGCCCTTCTTCTACAAACACTTGAGCGTAGTTTGTTCTAACAATTGGTATCAGAGCCAACTAGCAGATTACACTTGCTAGACGATCGTGGAAAATTGCTAACAAAGTTGGAAATAGCAAAGTCCCCATGTTGGAAAGGGGAAAGTACTTTTTCTAGAAACAAAGAATGATAGTTCATCTAAGAGCAATCGATGATGAATACCTGCAAATTCTAGAAGAAGGCCCTCACATTCCAAAGAAGCTCATTCCTTAAGAAGTTGTCAATGGAGTCAGTGTTCTAGAAAGATTAGTTCCAAAGACTACTGAAGCAATGACTCTAGAGGAAAGAGAGAAAGTAAAGAAGGATCTAAAAGTCTCAGGCATCCTATATAATGGTTTAGACGATGATATGCTAAATAGTATAATGAATCTTACAACGTCTAAGTCAATATGGGATACCATCCAGATCTTATGTGATGGAACTGAAGAAGTGAGGGAAAATAAATTGCAGCTGTTGACACAAGAATATGAGTGGTTCACAATGAAAAATGGTGAAACACTCACTGAAATGTTTGACAGATTTAACAGGTTGGTAAATAACCTGAGGTTATATGGGAAGGCTTATGCTAGTAAAGATGTGAACAGAAAGTTCATGAGAGCACTTCCCATATCATGGGATCCTAAAACGACAACCATTAGAGAATCCAAGGATATGAATCTCCTAGACTTGGATAAGCTCTATGGTACCCTAAAGACATATTAACTAGAGGTTCAACAAAGATCTGAAATGTCAGGGGATACCAGAAAGCTTAAATCAATAGCCCTGATGGCTGCCAAGAAGGATAAAGAAGAAGCAAGACCAAGTGTCTTGATGAAGCAGCAGTCAAGGGATGCTGAAAAAGAAGGGGATATTGAAGCTGACTCTAAGGATACTGATTACACTCCTGAAGAGTTACAAGAACTGGATGAAACCATGGCCTTTCTTGCAAAGAGGTTTTCCCAGCTGAAATTTCAAAAACCATCTAGATCAAAAATATTTTCACCAAGGAACCCTAGTAGCACTAAAAACTCTATTGACAAATCAAGAATAAAGCACTACAAATGCAATGGGATGGGCCACTTTGCAAATGAGTGTCGCAAGGCCACAAAGGAAAGTGAATCCAGGGGAAAGGAAGCTAAAGTGGACTATTAAAAGAAATACTTTGACCTTCTTAATGCCACCAAGAAGGGAAAAGCTTATATAGCAGAGGGAAAGGACTGGGCTAACTCAAATGAAGAAGTTGCTGAAGAATATGTCAACCTAGCCCTGATGGCCTCATCCACTAACAGTAGCAACTTACAAGTAAGTCTTGAAATTTCCTCTAACATGTCTAAAAATGATTATGCTAAAACTGTTAAGGAAATGGCTTGTGAGAAAAAAGATCTTTATGACACCCTATGGAGTGTTGTAGCTGAGACTGAGAGAGTGCAAAAAATAAATGATCATTTGACTGCTAGAAATACTCTGTTAGAATCAAAACTCTCTAGACTTGAGAATCTTGAAAAAGAACTCTCAAGAACTAAGAATCTCCTTGACTGTTCTGTTAAAAGAGAGGAATGGACCTCCAATCTTCCAAGACAAGAAAGGGAAGTCATAAAGAAATGGAATGAGTCAAGCAAGAAACTGGATGATCAATTAAATTGTCAGAAATCTGATCACAAATCTGGTTTAGGCTATGAAGAGACTCTAGTGAAGCAACCTCCTATTGAGGTTGAAAATGCAGCTAGCTTTGGAAAAAGGCCTATACAACCTATCAAATTTGTAAAGGCTGTAACAAAGTTAGAAAAATGGAATGTTTTCCAAATGTGTGAAGCTTTCACAAATGGTGGGAGAGGCAAGAAACCTGTTCTTGCCAAAGCACTCAAACCCCAAGTTAAGAAAGAACTAGACTGTGCATCAGTGAATACACAGTCATCAGGGGATAAGAGTGCATCAGGCCTTTGTAGCCCTTCAAGGGATAAAAGCCTGTCAGGGGATAACAAAAAGAATAGAAATGGAAAGTTTGGTGTAAACAAAGAAAATAATTACACCTCTATGCATGAAGCCCCTAAGAAAGTGTGCTGGAATTGTGGTAGCAATAATCATTTATCTTTTCAGTGTAAAGAAAAACCACATATTCTAACTAGCACAATATTATATGTTGATGATTTACCAACTGCTCAAGCATGCACCCCTAAGAGTAAAGATAAGAAAATTGTTGTTAAATCAGAAGTATATAATGTAGCTCCTAAAAAGGAGAAAGTCTATAATTTGCCAAAATCAAATCCACACATAATGAAAAAGTTGTTTTATCATTAACTATGACTAAACCTAGAGGACCCAAAGCCACTTGGGTACCAAAAACAAATTAAATGTTTCTTGTGTGCAGGGAAAGGTCAAAGGCAGTCAAATCTGGTTTCTAGACAGTCGTTGCTCAAGACACATGACAAGAAACAAATCCCTGCTCACAGAATTTCAAGAAAAGGTTGGTCCAGTGATTTCTTTTGGTGATAACAACAAAGGATTGACTCTTTTTTATGGCAAAGCAGCAAATGGGGATGTCTCATTTGAAAATGTAGCACTAGTTGATGGGCTTAAGCACAACCTATTAAGTATAAGTCAACTATGTGACAAAGGATACATCATTTCTTTCAAAGGGGATCAGTGCTTGATCTCAAATGAAGATGATGGGAAGTTGGTCTTATCAGAAATAAGGAAAGGAGATCTCTACATTGCTGATTTCAATTCAGTAAGTGGAGAATCATGCTTCTACAGTAAGGCAACCCCTAATGAGAGCAGACTATGGCACAAGAAGCTCTCTCACCTGAACTACAAAGCTATCAATGATCTCGTGAAGAGAGAGTTGGTAACTAGACTACCTCAAGTGGAAATTATTCAAGAAGGATTATGTTCAGCTTGCCAACAAGGGAAGCAAAGGAAATCATCCTTTCTCAGCAAGGAAGCCACAATGATTAAGGATCCAATTCAATTGCTTCATATGGATCTCTTTGGCCCTGTCAACATAATGTCAGTGTCAAAGAAAAGATTTGCAATGGTTATTGTGGATGACTACACCAGATACACTTGGGTCAAGTTTCAAAATGCTAAAACAGAAGTACCTCACCAAATCATTGACCATATAAAGAAAGTGAAAACTGAGTCAGGGTTAGTGGTTAGAATTTTGAGGACAGACAATGGAACTGAATTCAAGAATGCAGTTGTTGATGGATTTTGTGTGGAGAAAGGCATCAATCATACATTATCTTCTAAAAGGACTCCTCAACAGAATGGTGTAATGGAAAGGAAAAATAAAACCTTGATAGAAGTTGCTAGAACAATGCTAGCAGAGGTAAGAATTCCTACCTATTTTTGGGCTAAGGAAATTTCCACTGCTTGCTTCACTCAAAATAGGTCTTTGATTAACAAGGCTCACAACAAGACACCATATGAGCTAATGATAGGGAGAAACCAAACATCAAGTTCCTACATGTTTTTGGATGCAAATGCTTTGTTTTAAGGAACTTTGGTGAGAACTTAGGAAAATTTGATCCAAAAGCTGATGAAGCAATTTTCCTAGGTTACTCCCTGACATCTAAGGTCTTCAGGGTTTACAACAAGAGACTCCAGCTAGTGATGGAGTCTATAAATGTAGCTTTTGATGATAAAGAAATTTCTGGACTTGAAGACCCTGGTTTTCCTGAAGAGCTAAGATTTGAAAATGAAGATGATTCTGGTTATCAAGAGATTGAAGCTGATGAGTGCAGACAAATGGAGAATATAACCATCCCTGATGTCAATCCAAATACTATAGAAGCCCCTTCAATAGATAGAGTTAATCTCCTAGACAACAGGTCAGGGAATACTCCATTAGGGGATCATCCATCAGGGCATGCACCATCAGGGGATAACTTTAACCCTGAATTAAGCATTAATTCAGGGGGAGTTTTCTTAGAAACTGGGAGCACAAACTTAGGGGGAGGAGATAATAATCAAGCAAGCTCATCAAGATACATCTCTAATCCCAAATGGTCTAGGAGTCACACAACAGATTTGATTATTGGTGATCCAAACAAGAGAGTGCAAACCAGAAAAGCAACATCTAATGAATGTTTATATGCCTGTTTTCTTTCACAATTAGAGCCAAAGAAATTTGAAGAAGTCATTCAAGATGCAGATTGGATCACGGCTATGCAAGAAGAACTGAATCAATTTGAAAGAAATCAAGTATGGAAGTTGGTGCCTAAACCCAAAGATAGAATTATAATAGGTACCAAATGGGTATTCAGAAACAAGATGGATGAAGCTGGCATTGTTATAAGGAAAAAAGCAAGATTGGTTGCAAAGGGATATCTTCAATAGGAAGGGATTGACTTTGATGAAAATTTTGCACCAGTAGCCAGACTTGAGGCTATAAGAATTTTCTTAGCCTATGCTGCACATTCAAACTTCAAAGTTTATTAAATGGATGTGAAAAGTGCTTTTTTCAATGAGAAATTAGAACAGGAAGTGTATGTCCAACAACCTCCAGGGTTTGAAAGTTCAAAATTCCCAAATCATGTATACAAATTAAAGAAAGCACTTTATGGACTGAATTAAGCTCCTAGAGCTTGGTATGACACACTGTCTAAGTTTCTGGTGGAAAAAAAGTTCACAAGAGGTATCATTGACAAAACATTGTTCTTTAGACAACACCAAGTTCATTTGATCCTGGTTCAAATATATGTTGATGATATTATCTTTGGATCCACAAACACTAGATTGTGTGAAAAGTTCTCTAAACTCATGCAAAGCAAGTATGAAATGAGTTTGATGGGTGAATTGTCTTATTTCTTGGGACTGCAGATCAAACAGGTCACTGATGGGATTTATATTCATCAGAAAAAGTATGCCAAAGAACTTCTCAAGAAATTTGACATGGAGGACTCACAAGTAGCAAAGACACCAATGGTCACAGCAACCAAGATTAACCCTGATAAGAATGGAAAGAAAGTTGATCTGAAGACTTATAGGGGAATGATTGGATCATTGTTGTATCTAACAACAAGTAGGCCTGACATTATGTTTGCAACATGTCTTTGTGCAAGATATCAAGCTGATCCAAGGGAGTCTCATCTCATTGCAGTGAAAAGAATCTTGAGATATATCAAGGGCACTACAGAGTTGGGACTTTGGTATCCAAAGGAGTCTGGATTTGAATTACTGGGATATTCTGATGCTGACTTTGGAGGATGTAGAATTGACAGAAAAAATACAACAGGAAGCTGTCAGTTTCAGGGAGGAAGGTTTGTATCTTGGTTCAGCAAGAAGCAACACTCAATTTCAACATCAACTGCTGAAGCTTAATATATTGCAGCTGGAAGTTGCTGTGCACAAATCCTATGGATGAAAAATCAGTTAATGGACTATGGACTGAATTTCAGCAAAATTCCAATCAAGTGTGATAACACTAGTGCCATTACCATTGCTGAAAATCCTGTGCAACATTCCAGAACCAAACATATAGAAATCAGATATCACTTTATCAGGGAACATGTTATGAATGGAACCATTGAACTACAATTTATACCAACAAAAAAGCAGTAGGCAGACATATTCACCGAGGCCCTTGATAAAGCCACTTTTACCAATCTTGTGGGAGTGTTGGGTATGGTGAATTATACAAAAAATGAAGTTCAATAAACTTGTTAAAGACTTGTCAAAAAGGCTGTTGGAACAACTCAAACTATCAAATACTTAAGTTCTGGTACTCCTAACTCATCTCATGAATTCCTGATAAATTTAGTTGATATGTGACAATGTATGTTAAAAATGTATATATGTACATATATTTGGTTGTTTTGCTTGTTTTTGTTTTTTTTTGGTCTGATGCATCAGGGTCAGGGTCTCTGTCGAGAAGCATCAGGGTCAGGGTATCCGACTAGCGCAGCAGGGTCAGGGTATCCGACTAGGGTAGCAAGGTCAGGGTATTCGACTCACGCATCAGGGTCAGGGTATCCGATCCGTGCATCAGGGTTAGGGTATGTGTATACATTGAACATCAGGGTCAGGGTGTGTGTATACATTGAACAACATCAATGGCACCTAGTAATGTTCAACAACTTCCAAGAAATTTGTTGGTTCCACCCACAAACTATGTGGGTTTCTCTGACATTGACGAGGTAAATGATTGTTTCAAACCGATGATGAACTATTTACTCAACTCTGAGAATAGTCGAGCAATCTTTACTGATGAAGAAATGTCTGAGGAAGCACTTTCACAACTTTGGTCAAGTGCTAAGTTCATGAACTTGTCAACAAGACCAGAGGTTGTGAAGGCGATCTCATTAAAGATCTCTTTTGAGAAGGGAAAAATAACCCCTTCCAGAATCAACTCTACACTGGGGCTACCTACACAGAACTTTGTGGAAGTGCCCAGTGATGCTGATCTGTTCAATTTCTTGTGGGAACTGGGCTATAACGTTGCACCCAGCACAGTGTTAAGGTTCAAGGACCTCAAAAGGGTCAATGTGAAGTGAAAGATTTCTTATCTCTTTGACACCATAACAAAGGTGTTCTCAGGTAAGTCTTCTAACTTTGAGGTAATAACCTCATTAACTTTAAAGATAGCTTATTCCATGATTAGGAATGTACATATAAATATAGGAAAATTAATTTTTGATGATCTTGTAAATAAAATGGGTAGTTTTAATTCTAGAAAATCAGAGATTTACTATGCTAGATTTTTATCAATGATCATTAAGGATCAAATTACTACTTTTTCTTTTGAGGATGACATTTTTGTACAGACTTATAAACAAACAAAGAAATTATTTGTAGAAATAATAAAGAAATCCTATACCGCAGAGCCGTTTGCACTTCCATTGCATATGCAACAGGTATCGCGTACTCTCCCTTTTACTTCTCAACCTATTAATTCTTCTTCTTCAACTACTATAGCAGAGATCACTACCACTTCTCTGCCTACTCAAGTAGTACAACCAATTTCTCTACAACCACTCTCATTAGTCAAACCCTTAGTCTCCCAAAAGACTAAAGGTACCAAAAGAAAATCCTTTGAAGTAACGAGCAAGGAGAAAGAGTGACTGGCCTTAGGAGATTGAAGAAGAAGAGGGTGGCCAAGAGAGTTACCTTACAGCCAGATCAGGCAATATCCTCTCAAAAGGATACTGCTTTTGATAAGGAATTAAACACATTTCTAACTAGTTCCTCTCAAAAGGAATTAGTTATTGAAAATAGTCCCCAACCAGGGTCACAGTTGAGTGAGGCACATACACTGACCATAGCCCCTGATGAAATTAACATCAGGGTCTCTGAGAGCCACTTGCAGATAATTGACACAGTGAGTGCACACACAACTTCCTTTGATGGATCACCTCCTCATTCAGTGATCCAGCCAACACTCCCTTCTACACCTCTTCCTTCTCTCACTAATCCTCAAATTTCTTCAGATATCATGACACAAACATTAAGTGTCATGAGATCAGATTCTCCAATTTCTCAATTCTTGGAGGAGCCAACACTCCCTGACACAGTGATTGATAGTCAACACATTCAAATAGTTGACTCATTTTTAATTGACTCAATTACTGACGATCAGACAGGGGACATAAATTCATCTGTATATACTACCACAATAAGTCTTTATGTTCCCCCCCCCCGCACCCCCCCACCACTCCCCCTCCCTCCTCCTTGTATTTACCTCTTCCATAGAAACATACACCTCTCCAATTGTACATACATAACTTACATCCACTCCTTCCCCTATCACTTCTGTGGAACCAGAAACTGTACATAATTTACTTGAACTGGCCACAATTGCTAATCTCACAGCCCATAGGAGCCCTTCACGGACAATTATGAGTGAGGATGTGAGAATACTTAGTGAAGAGAGGCAAAGTCAAACCCATGAGAGGACTTTGGCAAAAGGAGAGGATGAGATTACTGCCTTAGAAGGCAAAGAAAAAGGAGAGTCTTCGAGAGATGCCTTAGAAGGCACAAAAAATGGAGAGATTGAGGCAAATAAGGATGAGATCCTTGTAAATAAAGAACAGAGAGAAAATCTTGATACTAAAAATATACATACAACATCCTCTTCTGATAGTGATGAAGATGACACTCCTATGGATGATCTTTTACCACTCCTAGGAGTTGATTTATTCCTTCAGAAAAAAATGAGATGACAGAAACAATAAAGTTACTCAAACAGGAGCTTTTCAAGACTACAAATCCAATTTTGACAAAGGTGCTCAAATCACAAATAATGATTGGGCAATCTGTAGATGTAGAAAATCAGAAGCTCTATACACATTTCACCAACAAAACAAACAATGTACAATAAGTTGTTGACTCCTTTGTTACCAACCAAACCTTGCTCCGAATGAAGAAACTTGCTGACAATGTTGACAAACAACTTTCTAACTTCTCCAACAAAATGGCCAGCATGGAAACTCTGCAACTGTCTATGGCTGACACTCTACAGAAAGTTCTTCAAGTCACATCCCAACTCTCAACTTCCACTGATGATGCTGTCAGAAAGAGGGAGAAATCTTCAAGGCCATCGTCAGGGGTTGTTGCAGAGAAGCCCTCTAATGATCAACCATCAAGGGATGTGACTGCTCCTGCTCCAAAAGCCAAGGATAAGGGCAAAGGTATCCTAATTAAAGAACCCAAAAAGAAGTCATATACTCAATCAGGGCCTAAGCTACTTGGAAATGCCATGAAGACAACCCACTTTCCAACACCCGTCGAAGTAGTAATTGATGGGAAAGTGGAGCTTGTCTTCCCTCAAGACAAGAAGCTTGTGGAAGCTGATGCGCTATATGCACAGCAACTTCAAGAGGAGGAAGAGAGGGGAATGGCAAAGGAGAAGGAAGAAGAAGAAAAGAAGAAAAAGAGTGTCAGGCCAAGATCTTCCAGGAAACCTCAGCCAAAGAAATCTCAACCTCCCAAGGGTGTATCAGGGGATAAAGACAAAGAAAAACCAAAATCCCCTGATGCCACCAAATCCAAGTCATCTGAAGCCAAGGATCAAACACCTTCTCCTATAACATATGGACCACCCACATTAGCTGAATCCCTAAAAGATGAAAGGCGCAAGAATCTGACATTTATGTTCTCAATAAAAAGCATAAATGTTAGGACTAATAACAAAAGGGAAAAGCTAATCACTGTTCAACTGAAAAATGGGTCGCAGTTCACAGTCACTCTGGACTGGTTTAGGAGAATGGATGTTGAGCAGTTAGGATTGATCCTGAACTTAATTTCCAAAACATCTATGCTAAATAGAGACTTAAGGGGGATGATTGAGAGGCTGAGGAAAGCCATCAATGATTAGAGAAGCCTTCCCACAGCTTTGGAGAGACCATTAAAGCTATTCTACAAAACAACTGTTGGGTAGGAGATAAGTATAAGGATCAAAGAAGTTGATGGACTTGACCTGGAGGAAGCGATGCATGTTCTAACCCAAATTGCTTATTATGAGAATGAACATGTCATCTAGTTCAGAATCCTGCTGATATAAAATGTGTTGAAGGAGATTGAAGAAACCAGAGCTGATGATGGGAATACAGCAACAGTAAGGGATGTGCCCCTAGTAAAAGGATTCAAAGAATATCTTAAGATAATAACAAACCCCATGGGTGTAGAATTCAAAAATACAGAAGGGGAAATCATCACCTTTTACTGGTCACAACTTGCTGCAGCTAATGTGTCAGAGATCAGATCAGTCCTTGAAGCTTTGGAGTCCAGCAAAAATGTCAACATTGTAAACTTCAGAAGACTTCTTCAAAAGGAGTTGCAGCAGCTTTTAGCAGGAAGGGAAGACAACAGGCTCAGGATTCCAGATCAAAACCTAGATCAAAGGAGACAAGGCCTTGGAAGTGACACTCAACCTATTGAATTAAGTCATTCATTGCCCTTTGTTTCAGCTAAGCAAAAAGGGGATCCTGATGTCTAAAAGTGTACATTTTTGTAATAGTTATAGGAAATTCTTGTACAGTTATTTTCTTAGTTCATACAAATACAGTAGAATAGATCAATACAATTTTGGTAAATTTCGTTTGTTAGTGTATAGTTTTGGTTTTGACATCATCATCAGTGCATTAAGTAGATTTATGGTTATCAAATTGATAATCATAAATAGGGGGAGATTGTTAGGTATAAATGATGATGATGCTAAGAGTTTTGATTGTGCATCTGTACATACTCAGGGTGTTTTATAAACCTAAGTATATACACATATTTTGCATCCACTGATGATCAACTTAGTAATCAGGGGATGAAGTATTATGCTAAAGGACTTGATAGTGAAGAGGGATGTCTGTTGTTACTCAAAAAACACTTAAGAATATCGCACATCAGACATTCCAAACAAAATCAACAAAGGTTCAGTGATTAAAAGCATTAGGGGAACCCATCAGGGGATGACAAAGGCAGACCAACCCATCAGGGGAACGCATCAGGGTATGGCAGTGGCAAGCCAAACTCATCAGGGGGAACGCGTCAGGGCATGACAATAACATGGAAACCCATCAGGGGAACTTATCAGGGTATGACAGTGGCAAGCTAACCCGTTAGGGAAACCTGCCAGGGGAAATGCTCAGCACTGCATCAGTGGAAGCCATCAGTGGATGCTTAGGGTCTTAACGTTAGGGGATCAAGAAGCACTTGGATAACTCAAGCGAAGTTTGAAGCACTGCTCGAGTCTTAAACAGGACTTGTCATCAGGGGATCTGGAAGCACTGATCAAGTCCACATCAGGACTTGCTATCAGTGGATAGTTATGACTGCATACATTCGTCATCAGGTCTTACACGCAAATCAATGAAACTTGTTACAGAAGCAAGAGATATAAACTGGAACGATATTTCTTAAAGTTTGGTGGTCCAATGACAACTCTCGATCATTAAATGCTCGAAGTTCAGGGGATGAAAAAGAAGCAACAAAAGTCATCAACAGTCTAACACATCATTCCAAAAGGACATCGATGTGACATATATGTGGCCAAGTTGAAAAAGCAGCATGTCTAAGCATGTGGATTCAACAACTGATCTTCGAAATATGCAAAAGAGTTCTCAATATATAAGAGAGGATATCCAACAGATCACAAATAGAGAAGCACACAAACACTAGAGAGAAACTTTGTAATATATCTTGAAAGAAATATTCAAAGAAAGTGAGAATCTGGTGAGTGTGAAATTATAGTTGTAATTCATTACAGACTGTAGCTGATTAATAACATTTGTGATTAAACAGATTTCCAGAAAAACATCAAGTTTTAATACAACAATTTTAACTTGAATGCTTGTGTTCTCATCTTAATATTCATTTTAGTTTTTTAGTTCTTGTAGCTATATCCATTAATGGTTAACAAAGTGTTTAAGAGCAAAAATTTTTGAATGTTTGTATTCAACCCCCCCACCCTTTCTACAAACACTTGAGCCTAGTTTGTTCTAACACCCTCCATGCCACATGTATAACATGTCCTTACAGTCGCTAGAGTGTGACTAATGCCTTGGGGTCTAGCTTGCTACTGCTGTTGAGGCTGCTGTTGAGGATGGTATTCCAATCTGGTAGTGGCAGTTGTCTGATTTGGGAAATCGGCGAGAAGTGCCCAAGCTAGTGGCATTTGTAGCACGTGTTTGTGCCTTTCAGATATGGGGAAGTCCCATGATTCCTTCCATAGTTGGCACAAGCAGTGCCTCTCTTCTTGTTGTCTCCCTCGCTGCTATAACCGAAGTTCCCCTTCCTTTTATTATCATTTTGGTTCACTCCCTCTTCTTGCTTTATCATCACCACATTTGCATGTGGTGTTCCGTTTCCTCCACATTTCCTTTGTTGTTCTGATGGAGGTTGTTGTTGGTTCCCTTCTTCTTCCCATCCTTCTGGTTCTCCCGGTTGAATTCCCTGAGCATTTTACCTCTCCTTTCTGCTACCTTCGTCCACTAGACAACTTCTGCGTAGGTGTCTAGGCACAGAACAACAATCTTGTTCTGAAGCCAAGGGTTCAAACCGTATTCGAACCTTCTTGCCTTTCTCCTCTCGATATCCACTAGGTGTGGAGCATATCTCTGGAGATTGTTGAATTTCCTCTCATACTCCTCCACCGTCATACTTCCCTGTTTTAGTTCGAGGAACTGCTTCTCAAGATCATCAGCAGCGCTAATCGGGAAGTACTAGTTGTTGAAGATCTCTTTAAATTCTTCCTAGGTGAAGCCTTGATCAGTTGCTTCCCCTCCTCTGGTTGCTAGCTTTTTGGCTAGTTCTAACCGTTTTGTGGCTTCCCACCAATAGTTCGCTTCTCCTTTCAGCAAGTATGTGGCATACTCAGTCTTGAGGTCCTCATTTACCCCAAAAAATCAGAAGGCCTTCTCCACTTCTTTGACCCATGTTTGAGCAATAGTGGGACCTCCTTCGCCGTTGAAAGTAGGCGGGTAGCAATTTGTAAAGTCCTTGAATGTTACCCTCCTAGGTTGTACTTGCGGTGGGTGCGGTAGGTTGTTATTTTGTTGAGTTGCTTCTCTAATCATGTTCATCAGTAGGGTGAGGGGATTGTCCTGATTTTTGTTGTTGTTGTTTTGATTGTCCTTTGGGTTGATACTTCCTTGGTCATATTGACCATCCGCATTGTGGTTGGTGCTGGTGTTCCTGACTCGGGTAGTTCGTGGTCTTCGTACTGGAGGCATTTTCTACAAGTGAGCAAGTAAATAATTAATGTCCATAGTTCTTTTTCCTTCTTTCATTCTCCCATCGCAAGAGAAAATTCATGCAACTCATATAAACTCATATCATGGCAATTGGATGCGTTCGTAAATAATTCGTGCACAACTCGCGGGAGTTTTAAAAATGAAAAAACCCATAATATTAATGATATCAAGAGGGGTACAAAAGAGGAATTTACAATCTCATTTTAATGCTGGCAGAGCTTTGATTGATAACTATGGGAGTCATGCCAAAATATACTTATGGCTACCGTAGCTATCATCACAAAAGAAAATCAGCTCTGAAGCCTAAATACAAAATATGAGGCCTGAATTAGCATCATAAAATATATTTAATACAAGGCCTCACGATCTAATTTTTCCATCATTCTGCGCGCAAAGTGGCATGATTCCTCGACCTTCTACACGAGGTTGTGCATCAAACGATCCCGGTCCCCATTACCACCAGCAGTACTACCAGATGCCTCACCAGTTGTCCCACCCGCCGCACCGCCTCCAGAAGTGCCAGTGCCCATGACATTTCCAGAAGGATTCTGCCTTTTATCTCCAACGAAGAGTTTGCATGATACAGACGGAAATGGAGACACGCAACAACTGGTTGATGCATCTCTCCATTGCACATCAGAAGACCAGCCGACTCCTTGACATTTGGAGGGTCTCATATCAGGACGTGTCTCTCACCCTCACTGAGGCACTAACTGAGACCTTGGTCTCGGTAAGCGACTACTTCACGTTTCCTCGACCTTCTGAACGAGGTTGTGCATCAAACTATCCCGGTCGGCTGCAGTGGGGTGTGGAAGCGTGAAGTAGTCACTTACCGAGATCAAGGTCTCAGTTAGTGCCTCTGTGAGGGTGAGAGACAAATCCTGATATGAGACCCTCCAAATGTCAAGGAGTCGGCTGATCTTCTGATGTGCAATCGAGATATGCATTAACCCGTTGTTGCATGTCTCCATTTCGGTCTGTATCATGCAAACTCTTCGTTGGAGATAAAGGCAAAATCCTTCTGGAAATGACATGGGCACTGGCACTTCTGGAGGCGGTGTGGCGGGTGGGACGACTGGCGGGGCATCTGGTAGTACTACTAGTGGTAATGGCAGTATGGCATGTGGTGAAGTTGGCTGCTCTGCTGATGGCGAAGCTGGAGCAAAAGGTACAGTATGTACTGAGACAGAATGAGATCCTGATCGTGTTGGTGACTACAACGGCGTACCCAACCGGTAGCGGGGAGGAGAACGGCTCCTCGAGGGAACTAATGAATCTGTCCTCTCAGATGGGTCAGTGAGGGCATTGACATCTTCTGGGTCAGTAGGGTCATCGACATCCTCTGGCTCGGTGGGGTCCTCATCATCTTCTGGATCTATGGGGTCTTCGGCATCCTCCAAATCCTCGTCAGAGATCGGAGGAATTTCGAAATGTATCACTTGAACTGCCTTGGTTACCATCTTCTGAGGAATCACATGCCATTGGGCACTAGGGGATGGTGGTGATCCACGGATAACATCAGGGTGCAGGCACTTGCGGTAGTTCAAAGGGCTAGCATCGTCATGTGGTGTAGGCACAAAAACAAGAAACTGCTCAGGGGATGCCTCCTCTCGTGCCTCAACATGGTCTATGATGGGGGCAAGAGAGATGTCTGCATGTTGCGGGTGGTCAAGAGCATGCTCCTCCTCAGGACTAATGATCATGGGGGCTTCGTACTTACCGTTACGTCTCGACATCATCTACAAGCGAATATAGCCTATGTCAGTCTAAGAACAAGTTTAACTTAACACAAAGTTTGACATTAATACTAATGCAATGCATGGCTTGCAATAAGTCCTACTTAGGTCTTAGCATCCCATTCTTCCTATCCTTATACCTTACGGTTCCTCCTTAAAACTCCAAAATCACATTCTACTCTCCAGTAGATACCGTAATCTCATAACTGGTGCTTGGGCTTTGATACCAACTGTGACGGCCCCAAAAATCCCATACCGGACTTCGGGCACCGTCAAATTGACAAGAGAACGAAAACGACATCCAAACACATATATCATTACATAAGAGAAGTAAATTGTATTCTCTATTACATTCATCCAAAAATAAAATTCTAACAGCGGAAGTGTGACGGCCCCAAAAATCCCATACTGGACTTTGGGCACCGTCAAAAATTGACAAAAGAACAATAATACATCCAAGCATACATAACATTAAATTAGAGAAATAAATATAATTCTCTATTACATTATCCAAAATAAATGAATATTTGACAGTGGAAGTCTATGTGAGGCCCACACAGGCCTTACAATCTAAACATTTCTAAAGTATCCTCACACTTCACTCTTCCTTTGAAAGCCACCCATAAGCGGGCGATCAAGAAGCGTTCGTCATGCCATTCTCGTCTTGCCTTTATCAGACGATTTGACCCTTTCACCAAAACCTGTGAAAACATTTAATAGAAGTACCATGAGCGATTTATGCTCGCAAGTATATAAACAAGTATTGGGTAAGCTTTAAAAGAGGGATAATTTAGTGAGCGTAAGTGTTTATGAGGTTTGATGAAAACAAGGTCAACACCTCTTAATATCTTGAAAAAGATGGATTCTAGGGTTCCCGAGTGATAACGAGGGGTTTGACCCTTTACTTAAAAGAATAAAGAATACCTTCACATGCACCTTATAACCATGTTGGTTTGGCGCACGTGCCCTTAGGAACTCATATCAAACAGTTTATCAGCTGGCCAGCCTGACCACCGTTTGATTTCATCATAATGACATACATAGTCAATGCAGAAACCTTTTGTCTGCGAGGACCCGGTTACCGATGCCTCGGTTCCCATTCCCTATAAATCTTAGGCCCGGGATGCCAGGCAGATGCATCCCACTAGCCTTTAGTTACCCACACGGATATACTTTACAAGTATAGTGTGAAAAATAAGCTTTCTACATCCGTATAGGATTTTCTTTGGTGTGTTAGCGGAATTTAAATGGCTAACAACCGCCCAAAGAGCATCTGATTCAAATATAACATTTTTCACGTACATCAGATCAAGGGATCATACGTTACTTAACTTTGAAGAAATTAAATCATGAATATTGACATACAAAAATCTTGAATATATTACGTATATCGAAAGAATGATCATACGTATTAATTGAAAGAAAGTAGAGTGAGAATATACTTGCCTCAAGTCCTTAGTGATAATTTAACACTTGCGTTGAAATGATTCTGTAAAACATTTACATGGAATAACGTGAGGAATCTCAACTTAAATACACATGCAGATGCACATGCGAAGTGTCTGTGAAAATCTCAAGTCCGTGATTGACTAATAGAGTCGTCATTAGTTAAATTGGGATTCAATTGGAACCGAATTGGAGTCCGAGGGATTTGTGGACTTGATAAAACGTCGATCATAGGTTCTCGATAAATTTTAAATTTAATTATTAGAAGCCTTAGATTAATTGATATTAATCAATCAATTTTAGCTTAAAAGATTTTTATTAATCATTTAATATTTATTAAAATTTGTTCCTTAATTATTGTTTAATTGTTTTAATTAAACAATAATCATTTCTTAATCAAAATCTTAATCATAAAAGATTTGGAGATCTTTTATCAATTATTAGACATTTATTCTTAAATTATTATTTAATTACTTAATTAAATAATAATTATCTATCATTGAAGTAATTTATTTCTTAATCACTTTTAAATTAAATGATTTATTGATCATTTAATAATCATGTAAAATTTATTCATTAATTATTATTTAATTACTTTAATTAAATAATAATTGGTATTAATTTCTTAATTTAATTAAATCAAGAATTATTCTTCAATAAATCTTAGCTTGAATGATTTATTTAATCATTTAATAAAATTTTAAAGTTTATTCCTTAATTATTATTGAATTATTTTAATTAAATATAAATTATTTATGAATTAATGACTCATCACTTAATTTTGGTAATTAAAAAACTCTAACATCATAATTTATTCTTATTTTTAAATCATAAAATTTTAATCATATAAAGGTTTATTTACATTTCAAAATAATTATTAAAAAATCATTTATTGGAAAATAATTAAAATGTATAAGTATTTTTGATTTATTTTATTTTATTTTTAAATTGGATTGGGCCGGATCCGGGTCGGATCAGGTCAATAGTGGGTCGGACTGGGTCAAACGCGGGTCAGATCGTCGGGTCACGGGCGGGTCAGAACCGAGTCAATTCGACCCGACCCGTTGTCTTCCTTTCAGGCCTGCTAGGGTTTAGCAGCTGCGGCTGCCGCCGGTGCCGTTTTGGCCGGACGGCCAGCCGCAGCCACTTACACGGCTAGGTTCACACTCACACACGCACAGATCAGTGGTAACGGCTTCGCCATGGCATTTGCCATAGGCAAACCTACCCCTAGCCACCTTGCTGCGGTCGAAAAGTCACCAGAGTAGCAGCTTCGAGGTCGCCGGAGGCGTGACTGCCATGGACGCTGGCGAGAGCTTCGGCTCTTGCCGTTCATGGCCTTCCCAACGTCATTTCCGCCGATTCACGCATGGAAATGATTCTGGGGACTTGCAGAAACTTGTACAAGCAATCAATTTCAAGTTTCAATGATTCAATTGCAAGGAAAACGAGAAAAATCATTCGGGTAAAAAAAAAATTGGTTGAACAAGGAGACCCGAAATACTCCACCATTTCTCAAATTTTTTGAGGCAAAACGAAGAACTAAACAGCAGGAACAATAATGTATAATCAATTTGAACAACATGCAAGAGACTGGCCAGAAATCAGTTGGACAAAACTAGGGTTCATACGGATTTATAGTTTATTTCTTGATTTTTGATTTATTTTTTTGTCCAAACTTTAAAAATTAATAACTTACAAACCATAAATGCTATAAACATGTGTTATATATGAAAATGATACTGAAAAATTTATTCTACACAATGGCATGAACAGAAGTGACAATAACTGTAAAAATAAAGGAGCAGTGTGTATACCTCTATAAAGCTTTAATGGAAATAAATGCTCAAAACTTCAATAAATGCTCAAATCCGAAATTTAATTTTTGTTTAGTGAAAATGCTGGAAATATTTGACTGATGGAGGCTAGGGTTAGTGAATAAGATGTATATATATAACTTGTAAATCATTTTTGGCCCTTGGATTGATTTTTGAAAACTTTACTTAGATTGGAAAGATTTTTCCTTGGATTGAAAACACTTCCTTGTTTTGCCACTTTGAGAAAATGCTGAAATTTGAATTAATAAGTGTTTAATCTAAATTGTTTATTCACTAATTACAATTTAAATGGTTATACATTGATGTAACGCATAAACCGAAAAGTTTAACCGTGTAGATGAGATAAAAATGTGTTTATGAAATTCTTGTCATGATTAACGTCTCGTAAATATAAAAATATAATGTTCATTTTGATTTATCTCTAGTGGACGTACGCGCATCGATTAGCGTGATTTAAGCATACCCTATATCGTAAAAATTATCAGTCAATTAAAATGAATGAAAACTTAATAAATAACAAATTTAATATTCGTACATTTTATTAAAATTTTCGGTTTCTCACAGGAAGTCTATGAGAGCCCACACAAGCCTTACAACCTCAACAATTCAATAATCGTCTCACGCTTCACTATTCCTCGAAATGTCATCCATAAGAGGGCAATGAGAAAACATTCATTATGCCATCATTTCTTTGGCTTTAGCAGACGGCTCAGCTGTGGCGCAACCGGAAATCCCCCAAAGCCGAGCCTCGGGTACTGTCAACAATTTGGATGACAATCCTCGAGATCCCCAGATTGGGACCCCGGGCTATGCCAGGAACCTGCAACACCTCATCACAACAACAACGAAAATAACACAGCCAAGCCTTTACAACACTTATGCGAGAAATATATTCTCAAATACATCATCTTACAAAACCTCAATGCTTGAATATAAACAAGCTGCAACGGAAATCAACTTAAGATGGCCCATCTGGCCTTACAAACTAAACATTTCTATGATGGCCACTCGCTTCACTTTCCCTTTAAAAGCCATCTATAGGAGAGAAATCGAGAATCTCTCACTATGCCATTTTCTCCTTTCCCTTACTAGGCGGCTCAGCCTTTAAGTCAAAACCTGTAAAACATTTCATAATAATCCACATGAGCGTTTACGCTCAGCAAGTATATGATTATAAGTAAGAAGAATCAGATATTTCAAAAGCTTTAATATTCATTGAGGTTGGACGAAGCAATGCCAAAACCTCCTGATAAATCAATAAACATGCATCATATAGGGTTCCCGAGTGATATCAATGGGTTAACCCTCTTTAACAAATAAACCTTGATTCGCTCTCTCTTCATCAAATAATGCATCAATTGACCAGACTGATCATTATCTGACTTCCTTTAACAATCAAATTTCATCCCAGTTGGTCAGCCTGGTCGTTTGATTCTATCATTTGACATACGTAGTCACTTGTAGAAACCAATTAATCTGCGAAGGGTTGATTACTGATGCCTCAGTCTCTCATACCCTAATCATCATTGGCCTGAATACCAGGCGAAAGCATTCAACAGCCCTTCAGCTTTCCATATGGGTATATCTTCTTGCTAAAATTTTCTCATTTTAAATTGGCACGATCAACAATTAAAAGCAGCGACTGCCAAACACATCAGCGTGCTCAACAGCTAATAGTCGACTACCAATGATTTTTCTATATACCCATACGGAAACTGCTAGGGTGTGCATACAAGATCAAGTCTTGCAACACCCTACATCATTTTCATCATCTTTCGGTGTGCTAGGGATTTTAAACAACTAGCAAACACCCAATAGCATATAGCTCAATAATCAACATCATTTCACATACGTCGAATCAATGATCGTACGTTACTTAATCATAAAAAGAGATCATCGTCATTAACATCATTCATTTACGTAAATCAAAATAATGATTCTACGTAATCAGTAAGAAAGAAAGTAGAATGAGTATATACTTGCCTTGGTCCTTAGCTAAAATTCACTATACTGGTTGAAAAAGGGTTCTGTAAAACATCATTGTGGGTAAAACATGAGAAATCCATACTTGAAAGATGACTATGCAAAATCAGAGAATGATCATCAAGGCACAAAGTTACCCATCAGGGGATATTTTACTCGTAAGGGGATGACCGTCAGGGGATAGTCATCAGGGGATAATTCATCCATCAGGGGATAGTCCATCCATCAGGGGATAATTTACCCATCAGGGGATACCTTACCCATCAGGGGATAATCTTGTTCATCACCAAACTTGTCGGGTGACAATTTGTTCAGCGCCGAACTCCCCAAGTCATCGCTGAACTCATCAGTGAATGATTTGTCCAGCGACAAACACCTCAGTAGATAAATGTTCAGCGTCAAACTCACTTGTTCAGCACTGAACTCGTCGGGGACTAAGAACTTTAGTCATCAGAGACTATCATAATTTGCCCATTAGTGACTAACAACATTACCTCGTCAGAGACTAACCTTAGTCTATCAGAGACTAACAAATATCTCATCAGAGACTGATGATGTCATCTTAACCCATCGGAGACTAAGACTGACATCATCATCAGAGATTAGTTAACTCATAAGAAACTGATGACGTCATCTTAACCCATCGGAGACTAAGGCTGACGTTACTCATCAGAGACTAACATTAGAGCTTGTCTCCGCTTCGATGGAAGGCCTTACATGAACAAACTCAACCTAGGATGCTTCATAAACATGAATATACAACAGAACGTAGCCTATCTTTTAAAGCTAAACTTTTCCTTGAAACCCTAACATGCACGGCTACTACTCTCGGATACTATGCAAAAAGGAACAACATAGGAGAACTTAAAATTCTTACCTCTTGGTTTGACGGAAGAAATCACAGCAGGTTTGAAAGTAATCTCCCAGAAAAGCGAACTTAAAATTAGATGGTAGGTTTAAGGAAGAACTTTGGAAGAGAAATTTTTAGAAAAGAGACTGAAATGTTCCTCCGAATGAGATATTTATAGGAGGCTGAGATTAAGCTTTGAAATAAAATGATTGGTTACTCTGGACAGTAAAACTACTGCTCATCATTACTTTTAAACAGCTAGGTATATGTACTAAGCAGCTGCTGTCGTTCATGCACAAACGCTTCATCAATTAATGACACACAAGCAGCTTACAAATCTAATGAGTATACGTACTCATAATGCCACTTCCCTTACATAGGCCATTCAAACAATTTTGAATGAAACTTCCTAATCCTCATACTTGCATTCCTTTATGCAATTAACGAAGGCTACCAAACATATATACATCACTTGCTTATCCTTGCAACCAACATTCAAACAACTTATAATCCCTTTCATGGATCCAAGAATATTTATACATTCAAAAACGTCACATATTAACTATACACGTTAATAATAAAATAAAATAAAAAATATGAGTAAATAAATTATTTATAGATAAAAAAAATTTCGGGTCGTCACATTCTCCCCTCCTTATAATAAGTTTCGTCCTCGAAACTTTACTGGTGAAACAGTTGATGGTACTTTTGCATCATCATTTCTTCTAGTTCTCATGTTACTTCTTCAACATTGTGGTTTATCCATAAAACTTTTACAGATGCAATCTCTTTATTTCTCAAAACCTTTACTTGACGATCCAAAATTTGTACTGGTGTTTCTTCATAATGCAAACTTGGTTGCAACTCAATAGGCTGGTAGTCAATAATGCCATAATGATTTCCTCTATAAGGTCGTAGCATTGAAACATGGAAAACATCATGAACATGACCTAGAGCCGGGGGTAGTGCAAGTTGGTAAGCTACTTCGCCAATACGGCGGAGTACTTCAAAAGGTCCAATGAAACGAGGACTTAGCTTTCCTTTTTGACCGAAACGCAACATGCCTTTCCAAGGTGAAACTTTAAGCAATGCATAACCTCCTACTTCTAGTGTTTGATCCTTTCGGTGTTGGTTTGCATATTGCTTCTGTCGATCTTAAGTTGCACTTATCTTAGCTCGGATTGTCCGGATTGCATTCTCAGTTTGTTGGACTATTTCAGGTCCCTCTAACTTCCTTTCTCCAACTTCATTCCAATACAATGGTGTTCTACACTTCCTTCCATACAAACGATATATCAGCCGTCCAGCTTGATCGTTTGACTTTATCATAATGACATATGTAGTCGAAGTAGAAATCTTTCATCTGCGAGGCTTCGGTTACCGATGCCTTACTTTCCGTTCCCTATCATCCTTAGGCCTAGGATGTCAGGCAGACGCAACCCGTTTGCCTTTAGTTACCCACACGGATATACTTTACAAGTATGGGGTGAAAAAAAAGATTAAGTCTTTTCTATCCGTATAGGATTTACTTTGGCGCGTTAGCGAATTTAAATAGCTAACATCCGCCCAAAGAATGCTTGATTCTAGTACAACATTTTTCACGTACATCGGATCAAGAGATCGTACGTTACTTAACTTTGAAAAAATTTAATCATGAATGTTGACATAAAAATATCTCGGGTACATTACGCATATCGAAAGAATGATCATGTGTATTAATTGAAAGAAAGTTAAGTGAGTATATACTTGCCTTGGTCCTTAACTAAAATCAAACTCAATTCACTTGTGAGTGAGACACTCTGTAAAACAGGCATATAACATGAGAAATCTATATTTTTGATAAAAATATGAGAAAAGATGCACATGTGATGTTCGTGAACTTTCAACTGTCTAAAATGACATTCTGAACCTTTGAGGTTTAATAAATAATTAATAACATCTTAAAATAATTTAAGAAAAAAATATTTTATACTTTCAAGGCAAACTGCGCATCAGTGGATAAACATCGAAACATGAAAAGTGGTCATTGCAGTCTCTTCCATCAGGGGTTGCAGTCTCGGCCATCAGGGGTTGCAGTCTCGGCCATCAAGGGATGACCTTGATCATCGCCAAACTCCTCGGAGAAAAGTTGTTCAACGCCAAACTCGTTAGTGGATAATTTGTTCAGCGCCAAACTCCTCGGAGAAAAGTTGTTCAGCGCCAAACGCTGTTGGCTATCGCCAAACTTAGTAAGTCATCACTGAACTCATCAGTGGATAAATTGTTCAGCGCCAAACTCATCGGGAAACATTTACTCATCGGAGACTAAGAAAAACTGTCTCGTCAGAGACTAACATACTTTGCCCATCGGAGACTAAGAAATTCCTCTCATCAGGGACTAACAAAATTTGTCCATTAGAGACTAAGGAATTTCCTTCATCGGAGACTAAGAAATTTCTCTCATCAGGGACTAACAAAATTTGTTCATCAGAGACTAAGGAATTTCCTTCATCGAAGACTAAGTTCCAATACTGTCGGAGACTAACTTGGAATCTCCCAGGGATTTTTTCCACAGTCAGAGGCAAACTTCATGTTGATGGAGACCAAGTGTGAGAACCCAAAAAATAAGATGAATTTCGTTGTATGATTTATTTCATTTTATGATTAATTTTATGTATGAAGATTTAAATTATTTTCTTTTCCTATTTTATAATTGTTATTATTTTTGGGTGTGAATAATAAATTCATATCTTAAACGAAATCTTATAGCAATGTGATGTCCAAAGTTTTTAAATGTATTTTTAAACTCAAACCCTTTTAATGATTTTTTTTATTTATTTATTTAATTATGATTATCATATTTATCTTTACTTGTATTCAAGCACTTGTCTAGAGTATATATATCTTCTCACGTGGGGAAGGCTCACACGGCTACAGAACCCGTTTTGAACCAAAGACGACAGTGAGACAAGAACATTAATTGCACTATGTCAGGATTGAGAGCACGTGACCGTCAAACCAACTAATCTACTCCAACAGTACACTAGATTGTTGGTTGTGATTGATGATTGACTAACTTTAGCAACCGGTTGCATCCACCTTTTCTCACCAATCACTTCCTTCTAAAAGCTTATTATTTTCCTTTCACCGCCAACGACTAAAATCTATTTCCAAACAATCCAACCGCTCTCATTGTTCAGCGAGTGAGATATATATATCTTTTGGTTACAATCCTAGCCCCACTTTTATAAATTTCTATACAGCAAACCACCCTCAAAACACAGGTTCACTCTCAAAGAACAACTGTCTTTCTCAGAAAACAAACCACGTTTTTAACTTCTTCTCTGCAGCCAAAAAGGTAAGAACACTATACTAAAGCTCTGCTCTGTTTCTGTGCTTTTTGTTCTATTATGCATGCCATGTTTGGGAGCATACTAGGTTCATTCACTTTCAAAAGTATGACTTAATGCATGCTTTTATTTCAAAAGCTATCCTCTTTAACCACCTGGCGAACAACCTTTAACTACCAAACATTCCTTTTTATCAGTAGTGAAAACACCATGCTTGAGTTTTCCTCAACCCGAGTCCTTGAGGTTTAGTAGTGTCCATGAGCTATGGTAAACGATAAGAATGTTATTTACTGCAGATGAGATGTTGAGAGTTGCCCTAGTCGTGGTCTTGGTCACCTAGTGTGAACACCACTCATGGAGGAGCGAGGAAGACACCACTGTACCTGAGACAAGTTCTAAACTTAGTCTCTGACGGGTTAATATTAGTCTCTGATGAGATACGTTAGTCTCTGATGAGTTAACATTAGTCTCTGATGAGTTAATGTTAGTCTCTGATGAGATACGTTAGTCTCTGACGAGATAACATTAGTCTCTGATGAGATACGTTAGTCTCTGATGAGATACGTTAGTCTCTGATGAGATACGTTAGTCTCTGATGACGTCAGCCTTAGTCTCCGATAGGCTAAGCTTAGTTCTTGATGAGAATATTTCTTAGTCTCCGATGAGTAAATGTTTCTCGAAGAGTTTGGCGTTAGCCAACAGAGTTTGGTGCTCAACAACTTTTCTCCGAGGAGTTTGAAAATGATCTGGATCATCCCCTGGCAGCCGAAGACTGTCCCCTGTCGGGCAGTCATCCCTTGACGTGCAGTCATCCCCTGATGGTTAAGACTGAAACCCCTGATGATCACTTTTCATACTTCAATGTTTTTCCACTGTTGTGCAGTTTGCCTTAAGAGTATAAAATATTAGTTTTCTTAAATTATTTTATGATGTTATTAATTATTTATTAAATCTCAAAGGTTCAGAATGCCAACTTAGACGTTTAAAAGTTCACGGACATCACATGTGCATCTTTTATCATATATTTTTATTATTATAAAAATAATATAGATTTCTCATGTTATATGCATGTTTTACAGAATGTTCCACTCACAAGTGATTTGAGTTTGATATTTTTTTTTGCTAAGGACCAAGGCAAGTATATACTCTCTCTACCTTCTTTCAATAAATACGCATGATCATTCTTTCGATATGCGTAATGTATCCAAGATATTTATGTCAATACTCATGATTAAATTTCTTCAAAGTTAAGTAACGTACGATCTTTTGATCCAATGTACGCGAAAATGTTGTTCTACAATCAAGCATTTTTGGGCGGATGTTAGTCATTCAAATTTGCTAACGCGCCAAGGTAAATCCTATATGGATATAACAGAACCTAATTCTTCTTACCCCAACTTGTAAAGTATATCCGTGTGGGTAACTAAAGGCTAATGGGATGCATCTGCCTGGCACCCTAGGCCTACGGATGATAGGGAATGGAAACTGAGGCATCGGTAACCGAACCCTCGTAGACTAAAGTTTCTACTTCGACTACGTATGTCAATTATGATGAAGTTAAACGATCAGGCTGGTCGGCTGATATGTTATTTGATGAAGAAATGAAGTTAGAAAGTGGTCAAGCCGGCCAGGTGACACACTATTTGATGAAGAGAGGGCAGATGAACGATTCAAGATTTCTTTCAAGTAAAGGGTCAAATCCCTTGTTCTCATTCGGGGACCCTGGAAGCTAGATATGTACTTTCTTTGAAGTCATTCAAAGGTGTGGACATTATTTTTGTCCAACCTCATAAACACTTAAGCCAAGAAAATTTCTCTCATTTCAAAGCCCCATTACATGATTATATACTTGCGGGCGTAAAATCTCTCATATTGCTATTATATAATGTTTTATAGGTTATGACGGGAAGGCTGAGCCATCTGCTAAAGGCAAGGAAATGATGGCTTAGTGAACGTTTTCTCATTTCCCTCTTACGGATGACATTTCGAGGAAGACTGAAGCGTGAGATAATTTTTGATTTGTTTAGGTTGTAAGGCCTGTGTGGGCCCTCATGGACTTCCGCTGTTGGAATTTTTATTTATGGATGATTGTAATAGAGAATACAATTTATGTCTCTTATTTAATGATGTGAATGCTTAGATGTTTATCTGTTCTTTTGTCAATTGTTTTTTACGGCTCCCGGAGTCCGGTAAGAGATTTTTGGGGCCGTCACACTAAGTTAGGACTTGCCTCCGACACAAGGGTGACTTCATCACTCAATAGAGGGTGGTGTTAACACCAGGTGACCACGACTAGGGCAACTCTCAACATCTCTTCTACAGTGTGTAACATTCTTATCGTCTACCAAAACTTATAGACACTGCTAAACCTCAAGGACTCAGGTTGAAGAAAACTCAAACATGGTGTTTTCATTACAGATAAAAAGAAATGTTCGGTAGTTAAAGGTTGTCTACTAGGTGGTCGTCAACCAATCTTACTCTCCTCTTGGGTAGCTTTGAAATAAAAGGCATTAATACCATATGTTAAAAGCATGCATTAAGTTATACTTTTGGAAGTGAATGAACCTAGTATGTTCACAAACATGGCATGCATAACAGAACAAAAAGTGCAGGAACAGAGCAGAGCTTTAGTATAGTGTTCTTACCCTTTTTGGTTGCAAGGAAGAAGTTAAAAGCTTGGGTTGTCCCTTTAGAAAGACAATTGTTCTTTGAGAGTGAACCTGGATTTTATGGGCGGTTTGCCGTATAGAAAATTTATGAAAGTGGGGTTAGGGTGGTAACCAAAAGATACATATGTATATGTATACATATGTGTATGTATACATATGTATATGTGTATATATATATATATATCTCACTTGCAAAGTAACAAGAGCGGTTGGATTATTTAGAAATAAATTCCAACCGTTGGCTGTGAAAGGAAATATCAAGCTTTAGAAAGAAGTGAATGGTGAGAAAGGGTGGATGCAACGGCTGCTAAAGTCAGTCAATCATCAATCATAGCCAACAATCCAGTGTACTGTTGGAATAGATTAGCTGGTTTGACGGGTCACGTGCTCTCAATCCTGACATAGTGTAATTAATACTTTTGTCTCACTGTCGTCTTTGGTTTAAAAACGGGTACTGTAACCGTGTATTGCCTTCCCCACGTGAGAAAAATATATGCGTACTCTTGGTAAGTGCTTGAATAAAATAAAGGGAAATATGATAATAATAAAATAATCATTAAAGGGTTTGAGTTCAAAAATATATTTAAAAACTTTTGGACATCACATTGCCATAAAATTTCCTTTAAGATATGAATTTATTATTCGTACCAAAAATAAAATAATAAAAGAAAATAATTTAAACCTTCATACATAAAATTAATCATAAAGTGAAATAAATCATACAACAAAAATCATCTTATTTTTTGGGTTCTCACAGTTAGCCACCTTTGTTTAGGTTCATTGTACCTAGACATACTTTTGTCCAGATACATTGTATCTAAACACACCTTTGTCCAAGTTCATTGTATCTAGTCACCTCTATCCAGGTTCATTGAATCTTAATATATATATGATATATATGAAGATCTATTGGTTGAAAGGGGTGGTGGAAGAGGAGGTTAGCCACATCTGTCTAGGTTCATTGAATCTAAATATATATATATATATATATATATAAAATCCAAGTCTTCTACTTCGGCACAAAATCCAAGTCTTTCAAATCCTACTCAATCTTCCAAGATTCCTTTATTTAAACCCCATGAAATTCCCCAGAAGTATAAAAGGAAACTTTCGAAGAAGAGCACCACTAGTCATCAGATTGCGGAGCTCCAGAACAAAATGGCTGAGATACAGGCTACCATTCCAGTTACTATCCCAGAGTCACCGTGTACTCCTCCCCATCACTCCATTAAGGGCTCAGTTGCAGTTCTTAGAGAAACGGATTCTGACACCGAATCACAAAATAGCGATCAAGAGTGGCATAAAGTCCCTTCTGACTTAGGAATAGCTCCCCTAAGATTCAACAATCGACAAAACTGGAGGACTTCCCAGAAGTTGTACTACCCAAGAGCTACTCACCCTGATGTGGCACTTGAAGAACAGCCAAATATCCTTCAGAGTTGCTATAATGGCAATAACATCTATGAATGGAACATAGATGGGGATTCTGAATACAATATCCTAAAAAAGCTTCAATAAATGTCTGTGGTTGCCACAGCCTATAGGACAACCCACAATGCCTCTGACCAGCTTGCTGCTCATATCATCATTGCCGGTTTTACTGGCCAACTTAAAGGATGGTGGGATGAACACCTTCAAGAGAATGACAAACATGATATTCTTCATGCCATTAAGATAGATTCAGATAATCAACCAATCTTTCATGATTGTGAAAGCATCTCTGATGCTGTAGCCACTCTTATCTATACCATTGCCAAAACTTTTGTCGGAAATCCAAGTATCTTCTGAGAAAAGTCCACAGAAATCCTCAATAACCTTAAGTGCAAAACCCTGACGGATTATCGATGGTACAAGGATACCTTCATGACCAGAATTTACTCTAGAGCCGATGGTAATCTCCAGTACTGGAACGAAAAGTTCTTGGATGGATTACCAAAATCCTTACGTGACCTTGTTAGTGAGGATCTCAAAGAACAATATAATGATGTCATTTCTTGGCAAGACATCACTTATGGTCAATTATCCAGCCAGATCCAGCAGGTTACCCTAAAAATTTGTCGCCAAGATAAAATGATGCGACACTTAGCCAAGGATCGAGCCCAAAGAAGCAGAGACTTGGGAAGTTTCTGTGAACAATTTGGATTACCCTCCTGCAACACCAAAACCCACAAGAGACCCAAGAACAGGCTTATGCATAATGAACCCCATAAGACCCCCTACAAACCCTTTAGAAAATTCCAAACTAAATCTAGATCTTATCCCAAACGTAGTAACAATCAGGTAAGATTGCGTGATAACAATCCAACTAAACCAGCCTTGCCAGCTCCCAACAATAACCTTTGTTTCAAATGCCATAAACCTGGTCACATAGCGAAATATTGTCGCTTTTCCAAAAGGCTTAGAACCCTTTCAGGGATAGATGATTCCCTCATTGACCAAATCCAGAATCTGTTAATCGAAGACAGTGAGAATTCATCCGAAGCTGATGATGAATGCCTTAACCATCTCCAAGATGATGGATTATACTCATCTTCTTCCGACCAATCCTCCGACAAAGAAGACCAACGATTGTCCTTACCAAAGAACAAGATCTCCTTCTTGAACTAATAGGACAACTCTCTGATCCCGACCAAAAACAATCTTACCTTAACCAATTCAAAAAGACTTTGGAGAAACCTTCTTCTTTTGAGAAAACTTTTCACAAAGACCCAAAACTCAATAATACCTACAATTTTAAGGACATCCTTGATCGATTTCCTACTAAACCAAAGTTTATCACCGTCCAAGACCTCCAAACTGAGATTGCCATCCTCAAGGAGGATATCAAGCATTTTAAGGCTCGTCAAGAAATTGATCAACTTGTTCTCCAGCAACTGGTCGATCAAAGGCCGAGTCCTTCTTGTGCTCCCTCACCGGAACCTTCTAACAACCTTCAAGATAATAGTTTTTTAAACTATATGTCAAAAATGTCTATCCAGAGATGGCACGTTAAACTTACCCTTCAGATTAAAGATTTTATCCTTGAAATTCCAGCCTTGCTTGACACTGGAGCAGACCTTAACTGCATTCAGGAAGGCCTTATCCCTACAAAGTTTTTTGAAAAAACTACCGAAGGACTCCGTGCCGCTAACGGAAAGAAATTAGGAATCAACTACAAAATTTCAGATGTTGATGTCAAGATTCCTAACTCTGCCTTCTCCCTTAAAACCTCTTTCTTATTAGTTAAAGACATTACCAATCCTATTATCTTAGGAACCCCCTTTATCCAACAGATCATCCCTTTCATGGGCACCAATCAGGGTATCTAGATTGAGTATCTTGGTACCTCCATCGTCCTTCCCTTTGTTAGACCTCCTATCCACAAAGATCTCCATCTGCTAAGGTCTAAGAAAGCGCAAATTAACTATCTCAAAGAAGAGATAGTTCATCAGCGCATCGAAAGCCAGTTGCAAAACCCTTCTATTAAGAATAGAATCCAGACTTTTGAAAACAAGATTATCACTCAGCTCTGTGCCGACATGCCCAATGCTTTTTGGGATCGAAAAAATCATAGTGTCAGACTCCCTTACGAGCCTGATTTTGATGAGAAAACCATCCCAACCAAAACCAGACCCATCCAGATGAATCATGAACTTATCACCCATTGTCAAAAGGAGATTCAAGACCTCCTGAAGAAAAGGATTATATCACACAGCAAATCTCCTTGGAGCTATGCAGCTTTTTATGTCAACAAAAGCTCTGAAATTGAAAGAGGAGCACCTCGTTTAGTCATTAATTACAAACCTCTTAACCAAGCCCTGAGATGGATTAGGTACCCCATCCCTAACAAAAAGGATCTCCTCCAGCGTTTATATGCTTCTCATATATTTTCAAAATTTGACTTAAAATATGGATTTTGGCATATTCAAATTGATCCAAGAGATCGTTACAAAACTGCTTTCACGGTCCCCTTCGGGCAATATGAGTGGAATGTCATGCCATTTGGCCTAAAAAATGCCCCTTCAGAATTTCAAAAAATTATGAATAACATTTTTAATGATTATTCGAAATTTATTATCGTTTATATTGATGATGTTTTAGTCTTCTCTGATAGCCTAGAACAACACTTTAAACATTTGCATATTTTCTTTAACATTATCAAAACTAATGGTTTAGTTCTTTCAAAAACTAAAATCTGTCTTTTTCAAACAAAAATCAAGTTTTTAGGTCACATTATACAGCTAGGAACTATTGTCCCTATAAATCGTTGCATTTTATTCGCTGATAAATTTCCTGATCAAATTATTAACAAAACACAACTTCAAAGGTTTCTTGGTTGTGTCAATTATGTTTCTGAATTTATCCCTGGTTTGAGCAATCTTTTAAAACCGCTTCATGATCGGCTTAAACAGCCTCCTCCTCCCTGGACTTCTGTGCATACTCATGTAGTTCAGGAAGTTAAAAAGAAAGTAAAGCATTTACCATGTTTATCATTATCTGATCCATCTGCATACAAAATTGTTCAAACTGATGCATCTGACATAGGATATGGAGGCATCTTAAAACAAAAGAAAGAAAGCAAAGTGCATATCATTGCATTTACTTCAAAGCATTGGAATAGTTCTCAGCAGAACTATCCTACTATTAAAAAAGAAATTTTAGTTATTGTTTTGTGCATCACAAAATTTCAATCTGATTTATTAAATCAAAAATTTCTAGTTCGAATTGATTGTCAAGCAGCAAAATCGGTTTTGCAAAAAGATGTAAAAAATCTTGCCAACAAGCAAATTTTTGCTAGATGGCAAGCTATTTTATCAATATTTGATTTTGACATTGAATATATTAAAGGAAGCTCAAACCATATCCCAGATTTTCTAACTCGGGAATTCCTTCAAAACAGATATTCCCCCAAAGAAGAAGGATAAGGCTCTTGCCTTAAAAGCTGCCTCAGCTGAGAAATCAGCCCGTCAATCTTCCCCAAAATCTCAAGATTCTGTTGAATCTTCGCAAAAGCCCAAGCCAGTTACCTCAGCGGAGTATGCTAATCAACCGGTCCAAACCAAAAACCATTTCTCTGCTTTCGTAGAAACAAAACCCTCGTCTATTGACAAGGTCAAGAGATAGGCAGACATTGCTTCTGATGAGGATGAAGATTCTCAGTCTCAATCATTTTACCCAGAAGCATTTCTCTCCTGGTGCAAAAGCATGGGGATCCCTCCCCCTCAGGTAATTCCTCAAATCCCAAAAGTGGAGGCTACTGAATCTCAGATTCACTACCCCATTTCCCAATCCCAATCCTTGGTGGGTAAAGCCCTAGGAAAACCCCAGGCACCCTCATTCCTTTTCTCCCCTCTCCAAAATCGCTTCCCTCTTTTTCCGAAGCACCATAATATTTCAAATCCCAATCTATCTAAACGATTATTCAAATGGAGCCAGACTTCTAGCATCCGGACCCAAACATTGCCGCCAAACAATTGCTTCTTGGTGATCATAGGTTTATCCCAAGCCATCCCCACAAAAGTCAAACATTTTTTGAATTTATCTTGGTAGATTCTAAGTCTATCCTTCTCAAACAATATCAAGATAAAACTAAAACTTTTATCACCCATACTACCGTTCAGATTATGAAAGTTATTTCTCCTTCTGAATGGATAAAAAATCACCCAATCCTTAGAGGGACTCCGGTCTCTAACAAATTTAAACTTTTGTCTGATTCGATCAGATTTTCTCAATCCTTTACCCCCCAGACTTACAATTACTGGGATTATATTGAAGCTTAGAAACATGCTTTTACAAAATAAAACCCTATAGAAAAACATTCGTGGTTTTTCTACTTCAAAAGGAACCAATCTTTTTATTTCCCAAACTGGTTCCTAAACCAATGGTGGCCTGTCTTTGGTCCATCTTTTGAAATCCTTCCTCCTCTTGTCAAAGATGGATATCAATATTTTTCTGGCAGATTTCAGCCACCCCAATCTACCCCAATACCCGTGTCTCTGCAGTTTTTCTCAAGATTTGCCCTGGCATGGATCCATTGTCAAAAGATCGA
>CM025786.1:51843190-51887801 GCA_014636745.2 Centella asiatica | reverse complement strand
TATATATATATATATATATATATATATATATATATATATATATATATTCAACTAATGAGTAATTCTCCGTCAAAGATATTCAAAGACAATTTTTTAGAACTAAATGTAGTTTTAAAGTTGTATTTATATGAGATAAAGAACAACTCCATATGAATATATGATGATCAGCGAGAAACGAGGACTGAAATACTATACAGTATAAGATGCTTGGAGTTGTTACTAAGCAATACTCTGTTGTCTTTTGGTAGTTAGATGTCATACTTTCATCATGATATTTTCAAAAAATTAACAAATTACAGACTACAAAAATAGAGATTTACATTACATGTTCTCACCCAGATCAAGCATTTTTTTGGTCATTAGATGTAACAGAGTAGCCAAGTACTTGTTAATATGACTTCGTTACCTCAGCTACATAATGAGAAGAACAAGATATAAAAACAAAGCCATCAGAATGTGCAAGAAACTGGAAGTTTCTTTTTTTTAAAAGCAATAAATGGCTGTCATTGATGACATATTTCTCACTTCTCCATTGATATCACTTGTCTAATGCATATAAAGTATGTCACCGGACCAAATATCAATTCACTAACAACCTAGCTTAAGCTTTTCAAAAATTTCGATAAAGTCCCAAAGTTGCATAGATTAAATGAGTCGAGTCGATCCGATCTCAAGTCGAGCTAAATCAAGCTTCTTTATCAAATGAGTCGAGTCAATTCGAACATATATTATTTTACAAACAAAATATTGTATTTAAGATCGGCTTGTTTAAGTAATTGAGTCGAATTTAGTTGTGCCAAAAACAATTCAGACATTATAAATTAGTCAAATCGAGCTTTTCGAGTCTAAATTGTTGAACGAACATAAAACCGTGATTAAGTTCGACTTGTTTAACAACTTGAGTCAAGTCGAGTTTTAAACGAGTCGATCCGAACAAACGAGTAGCTCGATTCGTTTACGGCTCTAGTCTGTCCAATGTGATGCAATTTTGAGGACGACACGGACATATCAATTTTGCCAATTCTCCTATAAAACGAAGTGTTCCATACTCTTGTTAAGGTGTCGAGCATTGGACAAGGTACTTGGAACAAAAAGACTTCCGCATAACATACTACAAAGTATAAAAGAAGTAACACACTACTAAACGTAATTCTGAATGCACAACTAATCTAGCTTTAGCTGTCCAAAGATTTCAAGAATACATTAACACAAGTTCTATGCCAAAATATCAAACAAAACCAGCACAGTTATCATGATCCATCAGACTATTTCATCAAGTTATTCTGAATTGTAGTCTATTACCTTAAGATCCTCAACTGGCAAAATGATCTCTTTTAATTTGCAATTCTACGACTGCAACCTTTCTCCAAAATCATAATCCCAACCAATTTAGGGCATGTTTGGGATCAACTTTTGCTTTTTAGATTAAAATTAAAATTTAACTTTTGAATTTTAAGTTGAAAAGCTATTCATAGTCGCTTTTGAAAAATGACTTAAAAACAGATTTTAAGTTGAAAAACAAAGTACCTCGCAAACACTTGTACAATACATTTTAACTTAAAATCCAAAAGTTGAAAACAAAAAGTTGATCTTGGACAAGCCCTAAATGTAAACCCATCAAATCAGAAAGTCACATAACACATCAAGCAAAATACATGAAAGCAAGCAATTAACTTCTAGAGGAGGAGAATGCCAAACATCAGAATTCATCATCTTCATTGAATAAAGCATAAGAACATCTGATAGTTACTTTTTATTTAACAGCATTAAATCATCGTGAGTACATGATCGTGTAGCGTAGAAGAACATTAACTTCTTGCATGGTTTAAAGCTTGATTAGAAAAAGAACATCTCTGACATCATCTTGCCAACGGTGTTAAATACGTGAGATATGTTAGTCCACAACCAACTCTTACTCAACAAAATCTGAATGATCATTACTTAAAAGTTTTAGTGCCCGCGGGTAACATATGCAACAGAAGCTGCAGCAAAGATTGTTGTCGCGGAAGTAAAGAAAGTCCAGAAGCTCCTCTTCTTATGCACTGCTTCAGAATGCTTCAACAACTCCATCTGCCGCTTCATTTCCTCTACTGTGCTCTCTCTACTCTTAAAAGCATTCTTGATCGCTTCCAACTCTGCCACGTGTGCTTTAATCTCTTCTCCAGCCTTCATTTGATCATCCATCTCACTTTTGTCTTTGGACTGAGAAACCAATGTTGCTGTGTTCCTCAACATCTTCAAGATCATCTCCGAGTTAGCATCTGCTAGTCTTACTTTAGCCTGAAGGTTATTATGTTCTTTTTGAGCCTCAAGAAGCTTGTTCTCCACCACAGCCAAGTCCTCTTTCAACACCTCAAATCGGCTCTCCAAATCCTTCTTTTGCTCCATTAAATTGCTCTTTTGATCCATCATCTTTTCCACCACTTTCTGAGTTTCTTCGATCGTATTCTCCTTTTCAGCAATCTTTTCCATCAACTTCATCCCACTTGCTTTCTCCTCGTTTAAATTCTTTCTAGCCTCATTCCTCTCATTTGTGGTACAATCCAATGCAGCTCTATGTACACTAATTTCAGATTCCAGTTCTCCGATTTTTTCCACTTTACCCTTACAAGACTCTTCCAATGAGTGGATTGTATCCTTCAATTCAGCAACATGCTTTTTCAGTTCAACAATGTCACTTACCCCTTTGTCTTTGATCTCCTCCACAACACTTTTCTCTTTTGCTATCTCCTCCACCCTGTCCTTCACCTCATCTAATTGCCTCAAAGCATTATCCAAGTCTTTCATGATCATTTTCTTTTCACCAATCAACCTCTTTAAACTCTTTTCCAGCTCCACCTTTTCTTCTACCAATACACCAACTTCCATAACCATCTGCTTTTCTTTCTCCTCCCCCTCATTACATTTCTTCTCCAGAACAGCAACATTCCCACGCAATTTCTCCCCTTCAACCTGCAGACTCAATACAATATCATTAAGCAAAGAAACAGCATTTTCCAACTCATTTCTCTTCACCATTTGCGCATTCCTCTCACCCTCAACCGTTTCCTTCTCTTTACCCATTTCCACAATCTCACTCTTTAATTCACCAATCACCTGATTCAACTCCACTGCACTACTTTCAATACATTCTTTCTCCCGAATAATTGATTCAATCTTCCTTTCCCTCTCACTTTTTTCCTCCATCACTCTTTCATAATTCACCCTTAATTCCTCAACTTCCCCTTTAATCACTTTCTCCCTCCCCTCCGCTTCAATCAGCTTCTTCTTCAAAACATTTGTCTCTTCAATTTGAACATCAAGTTCATACCTCATCTCATCTCTCCCCCGAATCAAACGATCCGATAAAACTTTCTCATTCTTAACCTCCCCAACAAGTTCACTCAATTTCTGCTTCAAAACACCAATCACAGACTCTTTCTCACACACCATCTTCTCAATCCCACACTTCTCTTTCACTACCCTCATCATCTCTCCCTCTAAACTTCTCAATCTCTCATCAATCTCCAGTTTCTCCCTCCCAAACCCATCCCTCTCTTTCTCAATCACCTCAAACTGTTCCTTCACCCTCGCATCAACAAACGCAAACACCAAATCCCTCTCAATCTCCATCATCACACTACAATCACCCAACCGAACCAAATCAGACTCCAACCCAATCTTCTCCTTTCTGAACTGAATCAATTCCATCTCCAAACACCCATTTGACTGCATTAACGAATCCACCTGTTGGCGGCGCTCAACCGTCTCCTTAAGAAGCATACCATTAAGCGATTTTAAGCTCTCAAGCTTCTCAGAAACCTCATCCATGGCCGTGGGTGGAGCTTGAAGGGTTTGTTCTGGCTTTTTGATGGGTTTTCCTAGATCGGAAACCTTCTTTTTAGCCATGGATAAAATGAGAATTGTATGGTTTAGATTTCAAATTTTTAAGAGGGTGTGTGGCGCAGAGAATAAGAATGAAGATGAGATGTTTAGGGTTTTTGGGCGGAGGGTTTATTATATGGTTGAGAAAAATAAGAAAAGTTTATCTGGCAGCAGCGGAACTTAGAGAGAGAGAGAGAGAGAGATGGGAATTCAAATTTGCGAGGCTCGCGGTTCGAGGATTTCATAATCTTCGATTCAAAACATTTTAAAACTGGGGAAGCTGTTGAGCCACGTTGGTCCGGGCTCATTTCTTATTTCGACTAATTTGCAGTTTAATTTTTTTTCTTAAACGGGAGATATTATATGAACAACACTTGTGTTATCAGGACGAAAAATATCATAAAAAATAAATTTTGTTATTAAAAGGAGTAACTTTTATCATTAAAAATGTCATTAAATTTTGGCTTAAATATAAAAATATTTAAATATTTTATTTGTTTTTCACTTTAAGATTTTCTTATGAACTTTTTTTTATCAGTAATTTAATCTTAATCTTTTATTTAAGTGGGGAACTCCTCTAACTGCATGCGTGAAGTCCACAATTATAATATTATAATAAAAATTATAAAATATATTCCATACAAAATACATACGTGAAGCTCACAAAACTCCCAAAATGGGCAGCGATTCATCGCACAATATACACCTTAATCGATGATCTACTTTGTATGTTTCTTTTATTTTATTTTATCCATTTTATCTACTAGCGTAAGCAATTATTCTAAATATTTATTGTTATCAACCATTTACCATGTCTTATTTATAACAAAAGCCCAAATAATCAATGATGATGACGGTTCCAAAATTTTATAAAAGACTTAAGGCTCGTCAATAATTGATAACACATCAATAATCATGCATGCATAAATAATTCAAACAAGCATAAAATAAATAAACAAATAAATAATTATTTATCTATAACACATAAATAATTCAAGCATGCATAAAATAAATACTATAAGTAAATAATCTCTGTTACATCATTCAAAATAAACAAGTTTACAACCCCGTGCAAGGCACATATTACTCACCATATTAAATAAAAAAATTATGACAAAAAATAAAATAATAAAAATAAATTAAATAATAAAGTATTTACGTTTAAAGAATAGTTAACTTAAATTTACTCTCCAAAGTATCGAGAAAATAACAAATAGACATTGTTTACATAGTAATAAGATTATTTCTTCTAAATTTATTTATAGATTTTATAAAATAGAAAGAATTTATTGGTTTATTGGCATAAAAAATATTTTTAGCATTATGAGCACAAATTTCAAATAATTAACAATAATCTCAATGAGATATAAAAATATAATATGACAGGAAAAAAAAAACGCATAACTATTGGTACTTGAAAGTATATGAATTTGTTTTAACGCATGAAATTTCAATATTGGTACTTGAGAGTGTATGAATTTTTTTTCAATATTTGTATGAAGGAATTATAGATAATAATATAGATACATTCCATTTTAATTAAAATTATGATTAATAGTATGAAATATCAATTAATTTAGAGCAAAATAAAAAATAAAAAACGAGTAATAGAAAACTGAGAGTGGAAAACATAATAGGAAAAAATTAACAATTAGATTCAAGACTATTAATTATAAATGTTCACATATACATAAATTATTCAAACAACTTATTCCTTGTAAGAAAATAATATATTACAATAATACGAACAACAATACCATATAAGCTATTGCTAAAAATTTTGTTAAGTCAACCCATGTGTACTTACATCGCTTAATTCATACTTAATTGTTATTTAAAATTAACGATGTAATATAGTTTTTACTTGAAATATTGTAAAATGACTTAGAATATAATCCTACTTGTTAGGAGGATTTTAAGCAGAGTAGTTTTAAGTATTACTAGTTCATACAAGGTTGATCATCAGCAAGATTTTATTGACAAAGCAAGGATGCATCAGACTCAATTCAATTATTAGCCAATGGCCAGTTATCCGGTGATTGAAAATTATTCGTTGATGGACAAATTATCCGATGATAGAAAATTATCCACTGATAAACAATTATCCGTTGATGGCCAATTATCCACTGATAGACAATTATCCGTCGATGGCCAATTATCCACTGATAGACAATTATCCGTCGATGGCCAATTATCCACTGATAGAAAATTATCCATTGATGGACGATTATCCACCGATGGACATTTACCCGTTGGTGGACGTTTATCCGTTGGTGGACAAATTATCTGTTGATGGAAGATTATTCGCCGACAAACAAATATCCCCTAATGCTCAAATATCCTCCGATGGCCAAATATTTGTACTACTGCTTGAATATCAGTACAGGACAAAACAACGGCTAGCAAGTACAAATCTTTAATAGCTTTTTTTCAAATTCGCAACAGTCATATTTTGGTGAAACTATAAATATCAGTCATAAATGAAATTTATGTGTAACGACCCGAGAAATTTGTTTATCTATAAATAATTTATTTATATTGCTCTTTTTATATATTAACGTATATAGTTAATATATGATGTTTTTGGAATAACTAAATATTTTGGACTCATTAAAGGATTTTGCTTGATGTTGGATTATAAGATCAAGTAAATTATGTTATATGTTGGTAACATTCGTTATTGCTTGAAGAAGTCAAGCGTTGAGATCAGTAAATCTCTTGATGAATAGAATGGCATACGTAAGAAGGATGACATCATGTGTACGTATGTAAATTTGATTAATAAGCTGCTTGTGTGTCATCAAGTGGATTAAATGTATGTGCATGAAGGACAATAGGCTTATTACTTATGCTTAACTACTAAGAATCATGATGAGCAGCCGTTCTACCGTCCAGATTAACCAATCATTTTATTTCACAGCTTAATCTTAGCCTCCTATAAATACCTCATTCGGAGGAACATTTTAATCTCTTTTCTAAAAATTTCTCTTCCAAAGTTCTTCCTTAAACCTATCACCTCCATATAATTTCAAGATTCTCTTTTCTGGACGATTACTGTCAATCAAGTTTTGATCTCTTTCGTCAACCCAGAAGGTAAGAATTTTAAGCTTTCCTCTGTTGTTCCTTTTTGCATAGCATTCGAGAGTTTTAGCCGTGCATATTAGGTTTTCAAGGAAGAGTGAAGCTTTGAAAGAAAAGCTGCATTCTTTTACATATTCATATTCATGAAGTATCCTAAGTTAAGTTTGTTCATGTAAGGCTTTCCATTGAAGCCGAAACAAGCTTTATTATTAGTCTCTGATGAGTTAATATTAGTCCATGATGAGATGTTCTTTAGTCTCCGATGCTTTAAAAATCCTAGTCTCTGATGACGTCAGTTTTAGTCCCCGACAAGCTAAAGTCTAATCCCTGATGACGTCATCCACAGTCTCGAACAAAGTATGTTAGTCTCTGATGAATTCAGTGCTGAACAAGTGAGTTTGGCAATGAACATTTGTCTACCGATGAGTTCGGCGATGACTTAGTGAGTCCAGCGTTAAACAAGTTGTTACCTAACTAGTTTGGCGATGGCTAACTGAGTTTGGTGCTGAACAGGTTATCCACTGATGAAGTTCAGCGATAGCCAAAGTTACCAATCGACGAGTTTGGCGGTGAATGAATTATCCCCTGATGGGCGAGACATCCCCTGACGGGTAATTTATCCACTGATGACCAGTCATCCCCTAACGAATAATTATCCCCTGATGACTAATTATCCCCGGACAGGCATGCATTCCCTGATGATTATCCCTTGACGGTCATCCCCTGACGAGTGTTATGTCCCCTGATGGGCAACTTCGTGCCCTGATGATCATTATCTGATTATACATAGTCATCTTTTAAGTATGGATTTCTCATGTTATACCCACAATGATGTTTTACATAACTTTATTTGCAACCAGTATAGTGAATCTAGCTAAAGACCAAGGCAAGTATATATTCATTCCACTTCTTTCTTACGGATTACGTATAATCATTAATTCGATTTACGTAAATGAATGATGTTAATTAAGTAATGTACAATCATTGAATCCGATGTACGTGAAAAGATGTTGATGATTGAACTATGTGCTATTGGGTGGTTGCTAGCTGTTTAAATTTCCTAGCACACCAAATGATGATGTTTGGGTGTTGCAAGTCATGAACTTGTATGCACACCCAAGTAACTTCTGTATGGATATATAGTTCCGCTTGTGATGGTCACTGTCTTTTAATTGTTGAGCACACCAATATGTGTTGTTGGCAGTTGTTGCTTTTAATTGTTTAGCACGTCAAGGCTATTCAAAATTGAGAAAATGTTTACAAGAAGATATATCCATATGGAAAGTTAAGGGGCTGTTGAATACTTTCGCCTGATATTCTGGCCAATGATGATAAAGAATGATAGACTGAGGCAAGACATCGGTAATGAGACTTTTCGCAGACCATATGCTTTCTGCAAGTGACTACGTATGTCAAATGATGAATCAAACGACCAGGCTGACCAGCTGAGATGAAATTTGGTTATGTAAGGTAGTCAGATAATGATCAGTCTGGTCAGGTGATGCATTATCTGATGAATAAAGGGCGAATCATGATTTATTGAAAGAGGGTTAGCCCTTGATATCACTCGGGTACCCTAAATGATACATGTTCATTTATCATCACCAGGTGTTGGTAAATGATACATGTTTATTCATTATCATGAGGTGTTGGAATTGCTTCGCCTAATCTCGATGAATATTAAAGCTTTTGAATTATCTATTCTTCTTGCTTATGATTATATACTTGCTGAGCATAAATGCTCATGTGGAATGCTATGAATGTTTTTCAGGTTATATTGTGAAGGCTGAATCGCCTAAGAGAGGAAAGGAGAGAATGGCTTAAGAGTGTTATAGTTGTAAGGCTGTATGAGCCATCTAAAGTTTTGTTTCCGCTGCAGCTTGTTTATTTTCAAGCTTTGAGGTTTTGTAAGATGATGAGGACCTTAAGATATTGTAATGATGTTTTGAGAATATAATTCTCATATAAGTGTTGTAAATGCTTGGCTGTGTTGTTGTCTTTGTTGTGTTGTGAAGTGGTCCTGCTGTTCCCTAGCGTGGCTCGGGATCCTAGCCTGGGGATCTCGAGGATTGTCATCCAAATTGTTGGCAGTGCCCGAGGCCCGGCTTGGGGGATTTCTGGGGGCGCCACATTATGACAGGTGAACAAGAGTGAACATAAGTGAACAACCAAGAGAACACTGTTAGAACAAACTTGTGACGACCCCAAAATCCCTTAATGGATCAGGGCTTCGTCAAAAGAAGGAAAAGATAACCATACATCCATTCATAGCATAAATACTAGATAAGGGCAGTATTTGAGAGTTATTACAACCCGGGGATAATACAATTACAGTGGAAGCTATTACATCATCTTTAATTACAAACCAAAATTAACACTACTTCTAATATCTTCCTCCCTTTCTTCAAATTTTCCTTCCTTCCTCAGTGTTATCAAAAGAGAGTAAATAACTTAGTAGTTTATCATCTTTGCTTTCCCCTTATCAGAGGGTTCAGCCTTAGTGTTCTGTCCTGTAAGACATTAAAATTCAACATGGGTGAGCGATTTATGCCCAGCAAGTATATACACGTCGAAGAAGTATATAAGCAATTTAAAAGAATGTATCTGGAATATCGAAGGAAGTTCAAGTCTGTTTATGAGGCTTGGTGAAACAATACCAAGGCCTCGGAAACCTTCAAAGATCATTGAGGATTTACTGATGATATACAACATGTGCTCCTCCTTGAAAAAAGACAGATATACACCTGAGCATAACTTTCTCAAAATATCCATCGGGGGCTAAACCCGTGGATCTGCTAACCATACAGTACACAACTGGGCAAACTGGACTGCATGATCCCTCTTGTGTGGACTACGTAGTCACTTATCATTCCTCTAGGTCAGGTGAATAACACATCAACACCTTTCCTTTCCTTTTGCCAACCATGTGGCATAACCCATTTAAGGGACATCATTCTTATTCATTTGCACAGATATAAGATTGTAACATAGCTGAAATTCAAAGCTCATTTATATCCATGCATCATCATTAATATCATGCTAGCGGAATTTAAAGCATAACACGCTCATTCATAAAAAGAAACAATTTAAAACATAATTCAAGCCTTGCACGCATATCGAATCAAATGATAATGCGTTAAACTGAAATAAACATCAGATTGAATGTATATACTTGCATCAACTTGCAATTAAACATAAGATTTGTGAATATACTTGCCTCAGTCCTTTGCACTCAATCAAATTTGATTTACTCGTGAGTGGAAAATTCTGTAAGAATGTCTTTAACTTTTAACGTCTCAATTTGATATAAAAGCTGCTGAGGTTAAGAAATCAATTAAAACATCTTAAAATAATTTAAGAAAATAATATTTTATAGTTTCAAAAACAAACTGTGCATCAGGGAATTACTTCACTTTAACTCATCGGAGACTACGGATGACGTCATCAGGGACTAAACTTAGCCTGTCGGAGACTAAGGCTGACGTCATCAGAGACTAAACTTAGCGTGTAGGAGACTAAGGCTGACGTCATCAGAGACTAAACTTAGCCTGTCGGAGACTAAGGCTGACGTCATCAGAGATTAAACTTAGCCTGTCAGAGACTAAGGCTGACGTCATCAGAGACTAAACTTAGCCTGTTGAAGACTAAGGCTGACGTCATCAGAGACCAAACTTAGCCTGTCGGAGACTAAGGCTGACGTCATCAGAGACCAAACTTAGCCTGTCGGAGACTAAGGCTGACGTCATCAGAGACCAAACTTAGCCTGTCGGAGACTAAGGCTGACGTCATCAAAGACCAAACTTAGCCTGTCGGAGACTAAGGCTGACATCATCAGAGACCAAACTTAGCCTGTCGAGACTAACTTGGAGTCTCTCAGGGACCATCTCATCTCGTCAGAGACTAACTCTTCTTATCAGAGACTAAGTTAAGACTTGCCTCAGATACAGTGGTGTCTTCCTCATTCCTCCATGGGTGGCATTCTTAACCATATCTATCCTTAGGTCAAAACTCATCATTTTCTCAAGGATACATAACATTTCCTATGGTTTGCATGTCATCCTAGACACGGTTTAGGGTTCAAACTCAGGTTGAAGAATACTCAATCATGGGGTTGCAACTACTGACAAAAGAATGTTTTGGTAGTTAAAGGTTTGTCTACCATGTGGTTGTCAACATTTTTACACTCATCTTGGGTAGCTTTTTGAAATAAATAACATTAACTCCGGGCGTTAAAACATGCATCAAGTCATACTTTTGGAAATAAATGAACAAGGTATTAAACGTGGTATATATAACCGAACAAAAGTGTAAGAAATAGAGCAGGACTTTAATGAAATGCTCTTACCTCCTTGGTGGCAAGAAGAGTTAAAAGCTCTAGTTGTTCTTCCCAAAAAGGACAGTTGTTTAGAGAGTAAGTTTGGATTTGGTGGTACACCGTATAGAAGTTTATGAAAGTAGGGCAAGGGTTGTACCAACGATATATATATGTGTGTGTGTGTGTGTGTGTGTCACTTGTTTAGCAATAAGGGCCGTCGGATTTATTTGATATAAGCCATTGGTTATGAAAAGAAAAGAAGTGACTGATGAGAAAAAGGTTGGTTGCAACGACTGCTAGTACCCATCGGTCGTTTATCATAGCCCACTCTATGGTACTGATGGAGGTGATGCACATTAAATGCTACTGTCTCCCCGCAGTAAGTTCTAAAATAAAAACGGGTACTGTAGCTAATCTTGTTCACACTTGGTGAGCCCTTTCCCGTGTGAACACACCCTCTCACAAGACAATTCTTGAATGCAATAACCTTTTAAATACTTGAGCTTCAAAATACATTTAAAATCTTTTGGACATCACATTGCCATTGAATTTTTTTTTTTATAAGAAAATATAATTTCATTATTTATAACCAATAAAGAAATAAACCTTCATGCAGAAAATAAAATAAATCTCATAATCAAAATTTTATTGAGATTTTTGGGTTCTCACAAAACTAGGCTCAAGTGTTTGTAGGGGGGGGGGGGGGGGGGGGTTGAATACAAACACTCAAAACTTTTTGTTCTTAAACACTTTGTTAACCCCTGATGGATATAGCTACAAGAATGGAAAAATTAAAATGAATATTAAGATGAGAACACAAGCATTCCAGTTAAAATTGTTGTATTAAAACTTGATATTTTTCTGAAAATCTGTTTAATCACAAATGTGATTAATCAGCTACACCCTATAATGAATTACAGCTACAATTTCTCACTCACCAGCTTCTCACTTTCTTTGAATATTTCTCTCAAGATATATTACAAAACTTCTCTCCAGTGTTTGTGTGCTTCTCTATTTTTGATCCGTTGGATATCTTCTCTTATATATTGAGAACTCTTTTGCATATTTCGAAGATCAATTGTTGAACCCACGTGCTTAGACATGCTACTTTTTCAACTTGGTCGCATATATGTCACATCGATGTCCTTTTGGAATGATGTGTCAAAATGCTGATGACTTTTGTTTCTTCTTTTTCATCCCCTGATCTTTGAGCATTTAATGATTGAGAGTTGTCATTGGACCACCAAACTTCAAGAAATATCTTTCTAGTTTATATCTCTTGCTTCTGTAACAAGCTTCATTGATTTACGTGTAAGACCTAATGACGAGTGTATGCAGTCATAACTATCCATTGATAGCAAGTCCTGATGTGGACTTGATCAGTGCTTCCTGTGACGACCCCAAAATCCCTTACTGCACCAGGGATTCGTCAAAAGAAGGAAAGTGTAATGACCCCAAAAATCCCACACGGGACCCGGGCGCCGTCAGGGGAAGGAAACAAACAACAACACATCCATTCATAGTATAAATACTGATACAAGGAAATAGTAAAGAGTTATTACAACCCAAAATGTTACATTCTCAGTGGAAGCTATTCTATCTCTATATTTTAGTACATAACATCACAACTTCAAAACATCCTCCTTCCTTCCTCAGTGGCTAACTCAGTAGCCAAACATCTTTGCTTTCCCCTCGTCAGAGGGTTCAACCTTTGGACCATGCCTTGCAAGACATTAAGTTCAACAAGAATGAGCGATTTACGCCCAACAAGTATATAAACAAATCTAGAAATGTTGATGGAAGTTCAATTCTGTTTATGAGGCTAGTGAAACAATACTAATGCCTCAAAAATCTTTGAAAAGTCTTTAGGATTACTGATGATAAACAACGTGTAATCCTCCTTGAAGAAAGACAGGTATTCTCCTGTGTACAGATTCCTCAAAATATCCATCAGGGGCTAAACCCGTTGGATTTGCAATCATACGGTATACAGCTGGCCTAACTGTGACCGCATGACCCCTCCTTGTGTGAACGTACGTAGTCACTTATAATTCCTCTAGGTCAGGTGAAGAACAAATCAACACCTTTCCTTTCCTCTAGCCAACCATGTGGCATAACCTATTTAAGGGACATATCATTCTCATTTAATAGCACAGATATAAGATTGAAAATAATTGATAAATCAAAGCTCAGTTATATCCATGCACTATCATTCATATCATGCTAGCGAAATTTAAAGCATAACATTCTCATTCACAAGAGCATTTGAAACATATAAACAAAGCCTTGCACGCATATCGAATCAAATGATACTGCATTAAATCAAAATAAGCATCAGATTGAATGTATATACTTGCCTCGGTCCTTTGCATAAAATCAAATTCAATTTACTCGTGAGTGAAAAATTTTATAAAACATGCATATCACATGATAAATTTAATACCTTAATAAGAATTATGAAAGAAAATGCATATGTGATGTTCTTAAACTTTTAATGTTTCAAATCTGACATACAAACCGTTGAGGTTAAAGGAAAAACATTATCAAATAATTTAAGAAAGTAATGTTTTATAGCTTTAAAGACAGACTACGCATCATGGGAAAATCTTCCACGTCAGGGGATCCTTTGTCATCAGGGGATAACTAGTCATCAGGGAATGACTGGACATCACTGGATAATTACCTGTCAGGGGATGTTTCGCCCATCAGGGGATGTCTCTCGACCATCAGGGGATAACCTTTTGGCCATCAGGGTATCATTCACTCATCAGGGAATAATTTGCTTACTGCCAAACTCGTCGGGTGATAATTTTGACTACCGCCAAACTCTCTTGGCTTGTCAGGGGATGATTTGCTCATCGCCAAACTTAGTAAGTCATTACTGAACTTCATTAGTGGATAACCTGTTCAGCGCCAAACTCCTCGGAGAAAAGTAGTTCAGCGCCAAACTCAGTTGGCTATCGCCAAACTCCTCGGGGATTAATATCTTTAGCCATCAGAGACTAACATATTTTTGCCCATCAGAGACTACGGATGACGTCATCAGGGACTAAACTTAGCCTGTCGGAGACTAAGGATGACATCATCAGAGACTAATTTAAACTTCCTTCATCAGAGACTAACATCTATTTCATTAGAGAGTAGAATTATCTCGTTAGAGACTAACATTAACTCATCAGAGACTAATGTTATCTCATTAGAGACTAACATTAAATCTTGTCTTCGCTTCAATGGAAAGCCTTACATGAATAAACTCAACCTAGGATGCCCTTATGAACATGAATATGCAAATGGACGCATCCTTTCTTTTAAAGCTTTATTCCTTCTTGGAAACTTAGCACAAACAGCTAAAACTCCTTGATGCTATGCAAGAAGGAAAATAGATGAGAACATAAGATTCTTACCTCTTGACTTGACGAAAAGGATAGAAGCTTGCCTGAAAGTAATCATCCAGAAGAAAGAACTTGAAATTATATGAAGATGGTGTTAGGGTGTATGCCCCAGTGGCCAATTATGTAATGATTGTGATACTATATTTATGATATGTTTTGATTAAATGATAATTTATTTTATTATGTTTTATTTACTGCGTTATATAAATGTTAACATAATAAATGTCCTTAGAAGAATGATACTAATTATATGGATTCAAGTATGTGACTTGAATATGAGATCATATAAGTATGTAATGTATCATTATTCTTAAATGTCCCTAGTCGAGTATCATTGTCAGTGGGACAACAATAATACATTGAGACTAATATGTGGATTAACTGATGGTCATATCTCATTGGTCATAAATATATACGAGATATATTAAGTTGATACATAAGTACATGTTAGAGAACATAGTATTGGACAGACCCACCATGAGAATTCTTCATGGAGCATTATGCTATGTGTCATAAGTAATTCTCATAGTGACAATGATGTAATGGTCCTTCGACCTAAAGTCATGACATTTCTACATAAGGAGTTATGCGTTTTGACATTATCAAAAGTCACCTTTAACCGGGTGGACGATAAAGGTGATTGTTGGATGCATCATGAGTTATGTGAGAAATGAGAATGATGTAGATGAAATTTAACCCTCCTATAAATTAGGGGTGATATCTATAGGCCTCTTGATTGAGTGAGACTATGAAATGCATGACCATGCTCAAATAGAGATTTGTTTCATATAGTTTACTCATTGATCAAGAAAACTGAGATTAAATTATGAAGAGGATGACACATCCATGCCTTGAATTTAATCTTAGATATCATGGTTAAAAGGATTAAGTTACATTGAAACATTGGTCACGAAAGGTAACGTCGAATCTATGACTTTATTATTACTTGGGTAACAATGATGTATTACTAGATGCCGCTCACTGTTTATAATTTTATAATATGATTTAAAATTATTGCCAACGTAGTAATAACCTACAGGGTCACACACAAAGAACATTCGTCAAGGAGATATAATTTAAATGTCAATGATTTTAATATATCAATAAGATTAATTTAATTAAATCATGACTTTAAATTATATATATATATATATATATATATATATATATATATGTAATCTGTTATGAAGTAGAGTCCTTTGGAAGGAAATACGAATATATATTTATTTGTGCATATATATATTAATTAAGTGAGACTTGATTAAATATATATCTAATAAATATAAAATTTGGATTTTAATTCTCCTAATTAGATTAGGTTTTGGAATTACTCTATAAAAGGCTATATATATAATATATCAACCATGCTCTCTAATCAAGGTTTTCACGTATTCTAAGAACCTTAGTTGCTCATAAGAGAGAGACTAGAGTTAAGAGAGATAAAGAAAAGAGATACAGATCATACAACTAGTACTGTAACTCTTCTTGTTCAAATCGTAAAACGGTTCGTGGGTGTTCATATGGATACCGTAGAGATGCTGTCCAGTTGGATTGCGTTGAAGATTTGGAGACGATCAACACCTTCACCAAAGCTTCAGATTCGCACTTTTAATTAGTAAAAGCTTAAACTATCTGTATTAAATTATTTCGCATAGATCCTCGGGTTTGGGTTTCGTTTTGTTTTTATTTTAAATCGTATTTTTCCGTTGCGTTTGATGATACGAAGCCCAATAATGGTATCAGAGCTATATATGCGAGACACTAATATGGATTTATGTGTTTAATTGTATTCGATATATTTGATACATGCAGATAATACAAGTTTACCAAAATTTATGTTGAAAATATATGATATTCTGCATGTATGGATATTCTGGAATTACGTATTATGATCATATTTGATACATGCTTATTGGGTATTCTGCATATTTGATATGTAAGTCGGGCGATGGGATGTAGGGATTATGAAGGGTTATACGATTCTGGACATATAGGATATGTTTCGATTTCTGGAATTGTTTCAGAATTTCGTATATTAGAATTCTTAGTCTCTGATGAAGGAATTCTTAGTCTCTGATGATGTCATCCTTAGTCTTTGACAGGCTAAGTGTAGTCTCTGATGACGTCAGCCTTAGTCTCCGACTGGCTAAGTGTAGTCTCTGATGACATCATCCTTAGTCTCCGACAGGCTAAGTGTAGTCTCTGATGACGTCAGCCTTAGTCTCCGACAGGCTAAGTGTATTCTCTGATGACGTCATCCTTAGTCTCCGACAGGCTAAGTGTAGTCTCTGATCACGTCAGCCTTAGTCTCCGACAGGCTAAGTGTATTCTTTGATGACGTCATCCTTAGTCTCCGATAGGCGAAGTGTAGTCTCTGATCACGTCAGCCTTAGTCTCCGACAGGCTTAATAAAATAGTCTCTGACAAGCTAATATGATTAGTCTCCGATAGTTACAAATTATCCCTAGACGAGCTTAGTCTCCGATAGGCTTAATTTGAACTTAGTCTCTGATAAACTATTTATCCCCTGATGCGCGTAGTCCCTGACGAGCATAGTCTCCGATAGAGAAAAATTGCACAATATAGATTGTGACTTGTAAAAATTTTTCTAGGGGGCATTGCCTCCTTAGACCCCTGCTCGCTAATCAGTCAGCGAGACCACCGCCAGGGGCCATACCCCTTGGACCCCGCTAGGGGCCTCCCGACCCCTAGGACCCCGGCAAAGGGGGGTGTCCCCTTGACCCCCCACCGTAGCGCACGATTGTCGTGTCCCCAAATATGGTTTAATGATTTAAAAATTAATTAAAAAATATATATATTTAATTATTTTAATTGTTTAAATCATGTTATTATGTGCTTATTATGATATGCATGGTGCACAGTTATGGCCTTACGACCCATAGGTTAGTGGTTTTGGTTTTTAAATACGGCTTGCATGTCGTGCCTTCTCTTATATCTGGATGTAATATTCTCTTCTCATCTTACTCCCCTCGAATGTAACTCGAGGTTTCTTTCTATGATGTAATGTACAACATAGAATATTTTAGTATAGGTTTCATTATTATGTAATCTATAAAGATGACCAGCAGAAGATGGAAATAAGGAAAAGGATGCATGCAAACGGAGTTTCAAGAAAGCTGCCAAATTTGAAGATCAATTACCACATTACACTGACCTTCAATCTTTTCATTAGCTTGGAAAGATTGGCATAGGATTTGGCCATAACTGTGTCACAATTAATTTTGCACTTTATTTATGCTTATAGATGATATAATGAATAAATGTGCATGCTTAAAAGTTATAGCTGGTGAGATCTAAATTAATTAATAAAATCCCTCATAAAATCATTAAGTCTAAAACAGATGCCTTCCAATGATTAACACTTATCAAGGCCTTGATCGATGGGTGTAGGTTTGCTAAAGCAAAGTACCCCATTTATCTTGGCATGGTGCGATAGGATAATTGTGATATCCAAACTATTAAAATTGGGCTTGATTTAACTAGGCTATCACAATAGGATTGTGGGTTTAGAGGCATAGAGTTTGTATAAGTTCATTAATTGAGCTTGAACAAATGTTGTTCGACAAACTATCCAAGAGTTATATATGATGTAATTGACAAAGTGTTGTCTACCTAAATAATTATGTTTTGAGTGATTAACCAAAGCTAACTTAGGGCATAATGAAATATGGATCTTGGCTCACTAAAAGTATCTAAAAGAAATAATTCCGAATTAATGGTGAGGGCTATTAATTTGAATAAAATAGTGGGAGGTATATTTTGAATGTGCCATTATCAAAAACATAACATTAAAATTTCTGCAAATTTACTTATTAATTTTGCATTTATGAATTGTAGATATTAATGGCAAATAATAACAATAGTAGCCTTTCACTGCGATTAGTCCTTGAGAAGGAAAAACTGAATGAGATTAATTTCCTAGACTGGTATAGGAATTTGAGGATTGTCCTCAAGCAGGAGCGCAAGCTCTATGTCCTAGATGGACCAATTCCTGCTGCACCAGCTACTACTACACCACGTACAGAGCAGAATGCTTACAAGAAGCATCAGGATGATGCTTTGGATGTGGGCTGCCTTATGTTAGCAACCATGAACCCTGAGCTTTAGAAGCAACATGAGTTGATGGATGCTTATGACATGATTGAACATCTTAAGAAGTTGTTCAAGGGGCATGCTTGGCAGGAGAGGTATGATACGAGCAAAGCATTGTATCATTGTAAGCAGGGTGAACGTGATCTAGTCGGTCCACATGTTCTAAAAATGGTTGGGTATATTGAGTACTTAGATAGGTTAGGCTTTCCACTTACTCAGGAGGCTCAAACTGATCTTGTCTTACAATCTCTGAACAATAGCTATTCTCAATTTGTTATGAATTACCTCATGAAAGAGATTGAGAAACCACTTACTATGTTGTTAAACATGTTGAGAACTGCTGAAAACAACATGAAAAAGGCAAGACCTTCTCCCATTTTGATGGTGCAAAAGGGGAGTGCCAAAGGAAATGGAAAAGGCAAAAAGAAGAAGATGAGATCTAAATATGTCGCCAAATCCAAATCCAATAAGGCTTTGAAGCCTAAAGGTGGGATAGCTAAAGAAGGTAATTGTCACTTTTGTGGTAAGCCTGGACACTGGAAAAGGAATTGTCATGCTTACTTGGAAGATCTAAAGAAGAAGAAAGGAAGTAGGACATCCGATTCAGGTATATATGTTATAGAAGTCAATTTATCTACTTCTACATCTTGGGTATTTGATATTGGATGTGGTTCTCACATTTGTGTAAATGTGCAGGAACTGCGAAGGAGTAGACCATTGGCTAAAGGCGAGGTGGACCTACGTGTTGGAAATGGAGCAAGAGTTGCTGCATTAGCTGTAGGAACTTACCATTTGTCTTTGCCCACTGGGCTAGTATTAGAACTTGAAGACTGTTATTATGTGTCTGATATAAGCAAGAATATTATTTCTGTTTCTTGTTTGGAAAAGAAAGGTTTTTCATTTATAATAAAGAACAACAGTTGTTCCTTTTATTTAAATGAAATGTGCTATGGAGTAGCACAATTGTTTAATGGTCTTTATGTTCTTGATTTACAAATGCCCATCTATAATATAAATACTAAACGGCTAAAATCAAAAGATTTTAATCCGACTTATCTCTGGCATTGTCATTTAGGCCACATCAGTGAGAAACACATATCCAAACTCCATAAAGATGGGTATTTGGACTCATTTGATTTTGAATCATATGATGTATGTGAGTCTTGTTTGTTGGGAAAAATGACTAAAGCACCTTTCACTAGACACAGTGAACGGGCCAGCGATGTATTGGGCCTTATACATACTGATGTATGCGGACCCATGAATTCGCAAGCTAGATCTGGATTTTATTACTTTATTACATTTACTGATGATTTCAGTAGATATGGATATGTGTATCTTATGAAACACAAATCCGAATCTTTTGAAAAGTTCAAAGAATTCAAAAATGAAGTACAAAACCAATTTGGCAAAAGTATAAAAGCCATCCGATCAGATCGAGGTGGTGAATACTTGAGTCAGTAATTTGATAATCTTCTTAAAGAGTGTGGTATTATATCACAACTCACTCCACCAGGAACACCACAATGGAATGGTGTGTCTGAAAGGAGGAATCGTACCTTGTTAGACATGGTACGATCCATGATGAGTCATACAGATCTTCCGATAAGCTTCTGGAGTCACGCCCTAGAAATTGCTGCTTTTCCTACAAAGACCTTTCAAAAGACACCATATGAGATGTGGACTGAGAAACGTCCTAGTATGTCTTTTATGAAGATTTGGGGATGCGAAGCGTATTTAAAGCGTCTAGCTTCTAACAAGCTCGGACCTAAATCAGATAAGTGTAATTTTGTGGGATATCATAAAGAAACAAAAGGGTATTATTTCTACAAACCTTCGGAGAACAAAGTGTTTGTTGCTCGCACTGGAGTTTTCCTAGAAAGAGAATTTTTCTCTAAAGAAAACAGTGGGAGGCATGTAGAACTCGAAGAAATTCGAGAACCACAAAATACCAATGAACCTGAGATGGAACATGAGCAGGAGCCACAAGTTGTTGTGGAAATTGAACCTGCTCAAGTAACACAAGCTCCTCGTAGATTTGGTAGGACACGCCATAAGCCTGAAAGATATTATGGATATCTTATCACTCAAAGTGGTGAAGTAATGCTCATAGATGATGATGAGCCTACTTCCTATCAAGAAGCTATGAACGGACCTCAGTCTGAAAAATGGCTTGAAGCCATGAAATCTGAGATGGACTCCATGTATGCCAACCAAGTATGGACTTTGGATGACCCACCTGAAGGGATAAAACCAATTGGGTGCAAGTGGGTTTTCAAGAAGAAAACTGACATGGATGGTAATGTACAAACCTATAAAGGGCGATTGGTAGCAAAAGGTTTCAAACAAGTTCAAGGTGTTGACTATGATGAGACTTTTTCTCCAGTAGCCATGATTAAATCCATCAGGATCTTACTTGCTATTGCAGCTTTTCATGACTATGAAATCTGGCAGATGGATGTCAAAACAACTTTCCTTAATGGAAATCTGCTTGAGGATGTGTATATGACACAACCCGAGGGTTTTGTCACTCCAAAGGATGCTGGAAAGGTATGTAAGCTACAAAGATCCATTTATGGATTAAAGCAAGCATCTCGGAGCTAGAATCTTCATTTTGATGAAGCAATCAAAGAGTTTGGCTTTATTAAGAATGAAGATGAACCTTGTGTTTACAAAAGGTTAAGTGGGAGCCATATTGTATTCCTAGTATTATATGTCGATAACATATTACTTATTGGGAATGACATTCCTTCCTTACAAGCAGTCAAGACATGGTTGGGAAAATGTTTCTCTGTGAAAGACTTGGGTGAAGCAACCTATATTCTTGGTATCAAGATCTATCGAGATAGATCGAGAAAGATGTTTGGCTTAAGTCAAAGTACATACATTGATAAAGTGTTGAAACGGTTCAGATGCTAAGAGAGGTTACATACCCATGTCGCATGGAGTAACGCTCTCTAAAGCTCAATGTCCTAAATAACAAGATGATAAGGATCGCATGAGTAAGATTCCTTATGCTTCGGCAATTGGATCTATCATGTACACAATGTTATGTACGCGTCCTGATGTTTCGTATGCTTTGAGCATGATGAGCAGATACCAGTCAAATCCAGGTGAAGGTCACTGGACAGCAGTCAAGAATATCCTAAAATACCTCAAAAGGACTAAGGACGCATTCTTGATATATGGAGGTGAAGAGGAACTGGTAGTAAAGGGTTACATTGATGCTAGTTTTCAAACTAACAACGATGACTATAGGTCACAGTTAGGTTACGTGTTTTACCTTAATGGTGGAGCTATGAGCTGGAAGAATTCAAAGCAAGAGACAGTTGTCGATTCTACAACAGAGGCTGAGTATATTGCTGCTTCCAATGCAGCAAAAGAGGCTGTATAGATAAAGAAGTTCATTACTGAACTTGGTGTTGTTCCTTCTATTGTTGATCTAGTAGACCTCTACTGTGATAACAATGGTGCCATTGCACAATCAAAGGAACCTAGATCTCACCAACGATCCAAGTATATACTTAGGCGTTTTCATCTCATTCGAGAGATCATCGAGAGAGGTGATGTACATATTTGAAGAATAACGACAGAAGAAAATGTTGTAGACCCATTGACCAAGGCTTTGTCGCAGCAGAAGCACGAAGGTCACACTATTGCTATTGGTATTAGATACATGAGTGATTGGCTCTAGTGCAAGTGGGAGATTGTTAGAGTGTATGCCCTAGTGACCAATTATGTAATGATTGTGACACTATATTTATGTTATGTTTTGATTAAATGATAATTTCTTTATTATGTTTTATGTACTGCGTTATATAAATGTTAACATAATAAATGTCCTTAGAAGAATGATACTAATTATATGGATTCAAGTATGTGACTTGAATATGAGATCATATAAGTATGTAATGTATCATTATCCTTAAATGTCCCTAATTGAGTATCATTGTCAGTGGGACAACAATAATACATTGAGACTAGTATGTGGATTAACTGATGGCCATATCTCATTGGTCATAAATATATACGAGATATATTAAGTTGATACATAAGTACATGTTAGAGAACATAGTATTGGACAGACCCACCATGAGAATTCTTCATGGAGCATTATGCTATGTGTCATAAGTAATTCTCATAGTGACAATGATGTAATGGTCCTTCGACCTGAAGTCATGACATTTCTACATAAGGAGTTTTGCGTTTTGACATTATCAAAAGTCACCTTTAACCGGGTGGACGATAAAGGTGATTGTTGGATGCATCATGAGTTATGTGAGAAATGGGAATGATGTAGATGAAATTTAACCCTCCTATAAATTAGGGGTGATATCTATAGGACTCTTGATTGAGTGAGACTATGAAATGCATGACCATGCTCAAATAGAGATTTGTTTCATATAGTTTACTCATTGATCAAGAAAACTGAGATTAAATTATGAAGAGGATGACACATCCATGCCTTGAATTTAATCTTAGCTATCATGGTTAAAAGGATTAAGTTACATTGAAACATTGGTCACGAAAGGTAATGTCGAATCTATGGCTTTATTATTACTTGGGTAACAATGATGTATTACTAGATGCCGCTCACTATTTATAATTTTATAATATGATTTAAAATTATTGCCAATGTAGTAATAACCTACAGGGTCACACATAAAGAACATTCGTCAAGGAGATATAATTTAAATGTCAATGATTTTAATATATCAATAAGATTGATTTAATTAAATCATGGCTTTAAATTATATATATATATATATATATATATATATATGTATATGTATGTATGTATGTATGTATGTATGTATGTATGTATGTATGTATGTATGTATGTATGTAATCTGTATGAAGTAGAGTCCTTTGGAAGGAAATACGAATATGTATTTATTTGTACATATATATATTAATTAAGTGAGACTTGATTAAATATATATCTAATAAATATAAAATTCGGATTTTAATTCTCCTAATTAGATTAGATTTTGGAATTACTCTATAAAAGGCTATATATATGATATATCAGCCATGCTCTCTAATCAAAGTTTTCACGTATTCTAAGAACCCTAGATGCTCATAAGAGAGAGACTAAAGTTAAGAGAGATAGAGAAAAGAGATACAGATCATACAGCTAGTACTGTAACTCTTCTTGTTCTAATCGTAAGACGGTTCGTGGGTGTTCGTGTGGATACCATAGAGACGCTGTCCAGTTGGATTGCGTTAAAGATTTGGAGACGATCAACACCTTCACCAAAACTTCAGATTCACACTTTTAATCGGTAAAAGCTTAAACTATCTGTATTAAATTGTTTCGCATAGATCCTCAGGTTTGGGTTTCGTTTTGTTTTTATTTTAAATCGTATTTTTCCACTGCGTTTGATGATACGAAGCCCAACACATCATTGCCTGCAATTCTGCATCAAGGATTGGAACAGATTTTGACTGCGGTTTTGGTACAGGAACAGGTTTGGAATGACCACTCTCCCCCTTTTTGACATCAGCATCGTTGGGTTGGGAGGAGGTGACCAAGTGTGAAAGTGCATGTAGCAAGAGTTGTTCCATTCGATCTTGTTTGTGAAGGAGGAGTTGGACATTGGATTCAAGGGCTTGAATTCTATTGTCAGTCTTGGACTTGTCTTTGATGATTGTATCAATTGAAGTGATAGTCCTCCTTGGCAAGTGTCCTTCATAGCACCTCCTTATCTTTTTTGTTTCCAACTCCATCCTTTCCTCCATTCTTTTTACTGCACCATTTATTGTAGTAACGAAGAAGTGGTGAAACTTTGCATGTTTCTTATCCACTTTGGTTACTTCTTCTAGTATATTCTTGAGGGATGGTGCAGCTGCATTTGACCCAATGTTGGTCACATAGTCCTGCTCGAGTTGGGCAGCTGCATCCTCCAGAGAATTTGTGAAGTTTGCATCAAGCCAAACATCCATATTCTCTTAATCAATTTCTTCAAGAACAGGTTCATTTGCTAGCCTTGTCTTCAATGCAGAAATATTGTCTTGAGTTTGTTGTAGACCATATAGTATTTCAAAGTCTGCATTGGACATTTCTGATAATACATGTAATGTTGCATCCCCTGTTCTGGAGCTTATCCCAGTTTCTTATGTTTGGATTGTAATGAAGGGAGCAGAAGAAACTTGAGCTACTGGTATGATGGTTTCAACAGGTTTTAAAAATGCACCTGCTGAAAATTTCTCTCTTTTATTTTCATCAAGGATCTCATCCTTGCTCACACCCTCTCCTTTTGCCTGGGGTTGGACACCCAACTTCTCTATCTCTCCTTTTTCCAAGCTGTCTAAAGCTTGACTCTCTTGTATATGTATGTCCTTTCCTTTTTTCAGGTCAGGAGCTTGATTCTCACTAATTATTCTCACATCCTCACTCATATGGATATGTACACTCTGTCCTAACGAAGTGAGGGGTAAAAGAGAATTACTTGTGACTGCATGGAGAGTGGGTTCCCTTTGTGTTTCTAGGGCTAGGGATCTCTCCATGGAATGAGTTTGAGAGCTTGTCTCGAGTATTGGCTCCTCTTGGGAAAAATCAAAAAGATGTAAATTTGTAGTATCAAAAGAATCAAGAATGGGAGAAAAAGGAGAAGAATGTACAGTTTGGAGTGTTGGTTGTTCCTCAGACATTGAAAATTGAGGAACATCAATAGATGACTCTGTGTGTGCACTCCTGGTGTCACTCTTTTCTTGTATTTTCTCTCTTTGTGGTTCCTCTTGTTGGTGAACAAGAGGTTGTGCAGACTCTGTATATGTGGTTCCGAGATGGGAACTTTCTTCAATGTCAACATCCTTTTGAGAGGATATGGATAGTTCACTATTTTTCCTTATATCTTCCATTGCCTTTTGGGAAGCAATGGATTCCTTTTGGCTTAGGGTTATTACTCTCTTCTTTCTCTAAGGTGCCACCTCAGCTTCTTTATCTCCCTCAGCCTCACTTACTCCCTCAATTATTTTTCTTTTTATTGGGAGATTTTTGGCTATTTTTGGTTTTGCAACCACAGTCTTTTGGGAGACTGTGGAGGGGGCTAGTGATTGTTGTTGTGAAGTGGTTGGAGGATTAATAGGGATTTGTTGATCAGTATCCTCAAAATTTGACAAAGAATAAAGGTTAGGAAGCCTATCAATAAGAGTAGATCTCATGACAGGAGGGAAAAATAAAGGAACCTTTACCTTTGCAGATTTGTGCTTCACATCAATAAAAATTCTTTTACTCTGCAAAACAGTTGGTACAACTTGCATGCAAGTAATATTAAGGTTAGGGATTAGATAATATGCAATCATTATAAAAAACCTAGCATAATAAATTTTATTTTTATTACCGGATTTAAGTTTGAAAATATATTTAAAACTTTTGGACATCACATTGCTATAAGATTTCCATTAAAAAAAATATGAATTTATTATTCACACCCAAAATAAAAACAATATAAAATAGGAAAAGAAAATAATTTAAGCCTTTATACTTGAAATTAAATCATAAAGTGAAATAAATCATACAACAAAATTCATCTTATTTTTCGGGTTCTCACAATTCACCTGTGTACAACTTTCTCAAAATTTCCATCGGGGGCCAAATTTGTTGGATCTGCTAACCATACGGTACACAACTGGCCTAACTGTGACCGCATGATCCCTCCTTGTGTGAACGTACGTAGTCACTTAAAATTCCTCTAGGTCAAGTGAAGAACAAATCAGCACCATTCCTTTCCTCTAGCCATCTATGTGGCATAACCCATTCAAAGGACACATCATTCTCATTTATTGCACAAATATAATATTGAAAAAATAACTGATAAATCAAAGCTCCGTTATATCCATGCACTTCCATTCATATCATGCTAGCGGAAATTAAAGAATAGCATTCTGATTCACAAGGAAATTTAAACATAAAAGTCATAACCTTGTACGCATGTCGAATCAATTGATCATGCGCTTAATAGAAATAAGCATAAGAGTGAGAATATACTTGCCTCGGTCCTTTGGACACAAAATCAAATTTAATTTACTCGTGAGTGAAAGATTCTGTAAAACATGCATATAACATTTTAATACCTTAATAAGAATTACGAAAGAAAATGCATATGTGTTGTCCTTAAACTTTTAATATTTCAAATCGGACATACAAACCGTTGAGGTTAAAGGAAAAACATTATCAAATAATTTAAGAAAATAATGTTTTATAGCTTTAAAGACAGACTTCACATCAGGGGGAAATCTTCCACGTCAGGGGATCCTTTGTCATCAGGTGATAACTAGTCGTCAGGGGTTGACTAGACATCAGTGGGTAAACTACTAGTTAGGGGATGTTTCGCCCATCAGGGGATGTCTCTTGACCATCAGGGGATAGCTTTTTGGCCATCAGGGTATCATTCACTCATCAGGGAATAGTCATCAGGGGATGACTTACCCATCAGGGGATAATTTGCTCACCGCCAAACTCATCAGGTGATAATTTTGACTACCGCCAAACTCTCTTGGCTTGTCAGGGGATGATTTGCTGATCGCCAAACTTAGTAAGTCATTATTGAACTTCATCAGTGGATAATCTATTCAGTGCCAAACTCCTCGGAGAAAAGTAGTTCAGCGCCAAACTCCACGGGGACTAATATCTTTAGCCATCAGAGACTAACATATTTTTGCCCATCGGAGACTATGGATGACGTCATCAGGGACTAAGCTTAGCCTATCGGAGACTAAGGATGACATCATCAGAGACTAATTTAAACTTCCTTCATCAGAGACTAAGATTATCTCATCAGGGACTAACATTAACTCATTAGAGACTAGAATTATCTCGTCAGAGACTAACATTAACTCATCAGAGACTAGAATGGAGCTTGTCTTCGTTTCGATGGAAGGCCTAACATGATCAACTCAACCTAGGATGCCTCATAACATGAAAATGCAAAAGAATATAATCCTTTAAAGTTTTATTCCTTCTTGAAAACTTAGCATATATGGTTAATAAATCTTTGATGCTATGTACGAAAGAAACTGAGTAGAGTACCAGGTTCTTACCTCTTCGTCTTTAAGGGAGAAAATTAAAGCTTGTCTGAGAATAATTTTCCGAGAGAAAGACTTGGAAATTTATGAAGATGGTAAGTTTAGAGAAGAACTTTAGAAGAGAAATTTTTAGAAAAGAGATTAAAATTTTACCTTCGAATGAGGTATTTATAGCAAGCTAAGATTAAGCCTTGAGATAAGATGATTGGTTAATCTGGACGGTAAAACGGCTGCTTATCATTACTCTTTAACAGCTAACAACGTAATAGGCAACTGCTATCACACATGCACATAAGCTTCATTAACTAATGACACGCAAGTAGCTTATTAACCCAAACATTATACGTACATATGAGATCATTTTCCTTATGTAAGCCATTCAAGTTGTTTTGAATGAAACTTGCTAACCTTCACACTCATATTCCATAACATCAATCTTTGTTCATGCTTGATTAAATTAATCTCACACAAGATTTTGAGATTACTATATTCAAATCCCTTTGATGATTTTACAAAGGAAATTGAAGTTATAGAATTTTGGACATCACATGGACATAATACTCAAGCATTTAATATTCATGCCTCATACCTCATAGGAAATCATCTCATAAACATTTTATTTCTATTTATTTGAGAAAATAAAATTCTGGGTCGTCACAGGCTAGATGTCCAACTCCAGAAAAAAGGAGAGGATGTGAGCAAGGATGAGATCCTTGAACAAAAGAAAAGAGAGAAAAATACATTCTCAGCAGGTGATTTTCTAAAACCTGTTGAGACATCCACCTCCACTGCAGCTCAAGTTTCCTATACACCACCAACAGATCAACTAATAGAGGAAACTAGGGGAAGCTCACAGCCAAGAGATGAAGCACTTCAATTTCTGGCTGATATATCTAATTCAGACTTTGAAGTCTTATATGGACTACAACAACATCAAGATCAAATATCAACCATGAAAACTCAAGCTATAAGTGAACCTATGCATGTTGAGGATCAAGAAGAAAATGTGGATGCTTGGTTGAATGCAAGCTACACAAATACTTTGGATGAGGCAGCTGCACAACTATAACAAAATTATTTGACCACCTTAGGGTCTGATGCAGCTAAACTTACTCTTAGTACAGTCTATAAGGAGTTGATCAAAACAAACAAGAAACATATGACGTTCCAACACTTCTTGATCAACGGTCTCAAGGCAGCACTACAAAATGTCGAGATCAGGATGGAGCTGGAAACAAACAAAATGCGACGATGCTATGAAGGTCATCTTCCTAAGAGGATGCTCAACTCAATTGAATTACGACTTCGAGAGCAATCCAACACTGAGAAGAGGCTTCAAGCACTAGAATCACAAGTTCAGTCCATTCTATAGAAACAAGATCAATTTTCTCACGCATCCAAAATCTCACACAACTTCTCTACAAAACAATTACTACTCTGGCTACTACTCCTACCTCTCAAGATGCTGATGTCAAAAAGGGGGAGAGTAGTTAGGTTCCATAAGAGAAAGAAGTTGTCCCTAAGAATACAAGCTTGACTACCTTGATGGATGAATTACAAAGGCTTCAAAATGTAAATAAGGAACTTGACGCAGCCATTAAGACTAGTATCTCCACTACAACAACAAGAACAAGTGCAATAACAACAATAGTTTCTCCTACTAGTGCAATAGCCCCAACCACCAAACAAAACAAAGGCAAGGACATGCTAGTTGCAGAACCAAAGAAGAAAAAGTCCATTCAACCAGGACAACCTAAGCTACTGGGTGATGCCATGAAGACTGCTCACTTTCCCACTCCAGTGGAGTTGATAGTGGATGGGAAAGTAGAGTTAATTTATCCTCAAGAGCATAAATTAGTTGAAGTTGATGCATTTTATGCTCAACAATTACAAAAGGAAAAGGAAATGATAGCAACTAGGGAGGAGGAAGTAGCAAATAAAAAGGCAATGATGGCAAAGAAAACAAGAGCTCAAAAGTCTGCAGAGACAAAAGGAGAAATAAAGAGATTGAGCAGGTTGAAAAGAATACCAGAAGGAAGCCAGTGGTTAGTGAGCCTCAAAAGGAAACTGAAACTACTTTGGTAAATGTGTTTGAAATTCAAAAATCAAAACCAGTTCCAAGTAGTAAAATCTCCAGGGTTGGAATGGCTAACACATTAGAAATTAAAGAAGCTTTTAAGAAGAGTGTTAAGGCTTAAGTGAACTTGAAGGATTCATTGCCTTACTCAAGGATTCAACTGATGAAAATGAGATCAAGTTCAGGAAGCTGCTAGAAGAAAAGGCCAAAGAAATCAACAAGAAAAAGAAGAGTTGAAGTTGCAATTGAAGATTTTTTTTTTGACAGACTTAAAGGATTTAAACCTAAGTCTTGGTGAAGTTGAAGTTTAGGATCAAAGATCTTAGTTCAAGTACATTTGTAATTAACACATTCTTTAAATTTTTGTTTCTACGTTATTCTTGTAATTTTGAGTTTTGACATCATCATCAACCTTGATTTATGTTTATCATGTTGATAATCATAAATAAGGGGAGACTGTTAGGTTTTGTAATATTTGATGATGATTGTATTTAGAATACTTAGAAATACAAATGCACAGTTAGTGCTAGTTTATAGCAATTGAGTTTTTGTAGCTAGTAGTTTACTCTCTGATTATTGTAATATATTTTTCATAAGAGAGTAAGTTAATTTGTATTGTAAGAGACTACCAAAACTGCATTGGAGAATTCAACAAAGTCAGAGATTATGTTTAGTCTATCAGAGACTAACTGCTAGGGATTGAAAATTTAATGAAGTTAGTCAAGTCTGTCGGAGACTAAGGTCGTGTATAACAGAGACTAAGGATAAGCTTATCAGAGACTACAGAACAAGCTATCGGAGACTAAGCTTAAGCCTGTCATGGACTAAGCTTGAATTATCGGAGACTAAGCTGGAACTATTGGAGACTAAGCATACTTGACCAGAGACTATTGTTAAAGTTGTCAAAGACTAAATTGAAGAATACTCTTTGATGCAGTAAATAGTTCTAATTCAATTAGAAGTTAACTTTGACATAGACAAAGAAGTTATGTTGAAGACAAAGCTGGTTAGAAAATATACCAGAGTTATAATTAGAATAGAATGAGAATTACTATTCAAATTGTACATAGAAAAATCTTTATCGAACAGGATTAGAAGCTGAATTACAATTCAGAATCAAAAGTTGTAATTGAATTTACAGAAATACTAGAAGTTGTATGTTTTCATAGATTTGTATATATACAGTACAAAAAATTGAAGCTGACAATTAATTTGTGATTGTTAGAATTTGTAATCAATTGTCAATCGATAAAAGAAATTGTTTATAAATTTGTCTTGTTCTTTTTATTCTGCAAATTATATTATTTTAAAAACAAGAATTCGAAAAGATTTCAAGAACTTGTATTCAACCCCCCTTCTACAAGTTCTAGGCTATCTCACTGGGACAACAATCCTTTTTGGGAAGATGCTTCCAGTCTGCTGTTGTCCCTTTGAACCTCCATTACCTTTTGAGGGGCAATAAATTGCTTTTAGCTAAGAGTTATTAATCTCTTCTTTCTCCTCAGATCCACCTCAGCTACCTTTACTCCCTCGACCTCACTATCACCCTCATTTTGTTTTTCTTTTAATGGGTAACTGAATGGGGGGGGGGGGGGGGGGGGGAGGGGGGTTGAATACAAGTTCTTTGAATTCTTTTCGATTGCTTGTTCTTCAAGAAATTAATTATTACTTGTGGAAATAAAAAACAAGAACTCAAATCAATTTATAAACAATTGTTTTTTATTGCTTTAACAATTGATTACAAATTCTAACAATCATAACAATATAATCGTCAGTTTCTTTTCTTTTCTGTATAGTAAAGATACAAACTATGAATTCTATACAGCTTCGAATTACCATTCTGTAACCTAATTACAGCTTCTAAAACTGAATTACTCAGTTTCCTATTCTAAATCAATAATGATTCAGCTTCCTTATTCAAATCAAACACTATCTTTTCCTTTTTGATTAGGAATAGATTTCTGGCTTGTTTCCTTACCAGCTACGTCTTCAATAATATCTTCATCTACGTGGAAGACATTCCTTATTCAATTCGAACTCTGTATCTCATCAGGGAATAATTCACGACTAGTCCCTGACACTTCAGCTTTAGTTCCTGATCGTTTAGTCTCTGGTCTTTTAGTCTCTGATCAGGTTGTGTAGTCTCCGATAGAGTTATTAGTCTCTGATGCTTTAGGCTTAGTCTTCGATGACATCAGCTTAGTCTCTGATGTTCTAGACTTAGTCTCCGATAACGTTAGCTTAGTCTCTGATGCACTAAACTTAGTCTCTGATGACGTAAGCATTAGTCTCTGACGCTTTATCTTTAATCCCCGATGACGTAAGTCGTAGTCTCCGATAGACAAAATCCTTAGTCTTTGACAAGTGTTACCTTAGTCTCCGATTAGCCTTTTTGTAATCTCTGATGGATCAAATACACACTTTGACTTTGTTGAAGCTTTGATACAACTTTCCAGTAGTTACTTACAAATAAAAAATGAATCTATCTCTTTATAAAGAATAAATAAATTACAATCAAAGAGATAACTACTAGCTACAAAACTTTAGTGTTACTATTTAACACTTTCTATACATTTGTATATCTAAGTAATCTAAAGGCAATCATCATCAAATGTTATAAAACCTAACAATCTCCCCCTAATTATGAATATCATAATGATAAGCATAATTTCAAGGTTGATGATGATGTCAAAACTCACAATTTACAAGCATTACTTAGAATAAAGAATAAAGAATTACTAACTACAAATGTATCTGAATTAAGATCTTTGATCTATCATTCAGCTTCCACCAAAACTCAGGTTTAAATCCTTTAAGTCTGGCTTCAATAAAAATTACAGCTTATTCAACAATCAACATACCTTCCAACACAACAGCTTTACCTTCTATTTTTCCTCAGCACTTCCAGCCTTTCTATCAATAGCTTTCTCAGGATAATCTCTGTTTCTTCTTCTGCATCCTTGAGTAGACTGATAAATCCTTCAATGTGTCTCTCAGTGACACTATTGATATCTCTATTATAGTTGAAGAAAACTTTCTATCGATGGAAAGTCTCATACCATAATCCAAGAGGCTTAGGATCAACTTTTGGCATTGTGTCCAGGTTATGTTTCACCTTCATCACCTTCTGGATTTGGCTTCGAAAATCCTTGTTGAGATCAGAAGTCTCAAGCACTATAGTCAGCAACCACTCCAAATTTTCTTTAGTTTGTCCCTCCAAGGCTGGCCTCTCAAATTTTAAAGACTCTCCATCTTTTAAAAAGATATGGAGCAGTTCTTTGTTATTTTTACCCTTGATCAAGTTTATATACTTTGTACTCCTTTTCAGGGCTTTGATAATTTCTTCTGTGCTGGCCATTTCAACCTTATAAGATTTCCTTGATGGAACTGTTTGTGGCTTTGTTGGTCCACTCACAGCCACTAAGGTAGTCTCGATTGACCTTGGAGGTTCTTGAGACGTAGGCTTTTTGATAGATTCTTTAGTCACAGATTTCTTTGCAGCTACCTGGACTAAAGATATTCTCCTTGATTTCTTCTTTGCCTCTTCTATCTCCTTATTCTTCTTTTTGGTGATGGTTGCCTTCTGTGCACTTGACCTTCTTGCAGATATTTTCCTCTTCTTTACCTCCTCCTCCTCCCTTGCTGCTGCCATGTCGTCCTCCTCTTGTAGTTTCTGAGCTAGTAAAGCATCAGCTTCAATTAGTTTCTACTCTTGAGGATAAACTCACTCTACTTTCGCATCCACTATCAATTCAACTAGAGTGGGAAAGTGAGCAGTCTTCATGGCATCCCTCAATAGCTTGGGTTTTCCTGGTTGAGAAGAAATTTGTTTCTTTGGTTCTTCAACCATGACTCCCTTACCTTTGTCCTTTATTGTGCTTGGGGCTTTTGCAGTGGAAGGAGAAGCTGTTGCTATTGCTGTTGCTGCTGCTGGTATTTTTGTTGTTGTTATTGTTGGTGGTTGTGTTGTTGTTGTTGACTTTGTAGCTGCTTCAAGATCAAAATGTTTCTTCAAAATTCAATCCATCATTGCCTGCAATTCTGCATCAAGGACTGGAACAGATTTTGGTTGTAGTTTTGGTACAGGAACATGTTTGGAATGACCACTCTTCCCCTTTTTGACATCAGCATCTTTAGGTTATAAGGAGGTGGCCAAGTGTGGAATTGCCTGTAGCAGGAGTTGTTCTATTCGATCTTGTTTTTGAAGGAGGAGTTGGACATTGGATTCAAGGGCTTGAATTCTACTGTCGGTCTTGGACTTGTCTTTGATGATTGTATCAATTGAAGTGATAGTCCTCCTTGGCAAGTGTCCTTCATAGCACCTCCTTATCTTTTCTGTTTCCAACTTCATCCTTTCCTCCATTCTTTTTACTGCACCATTTATTCCAGTAACCAAGAAGTGGTGAAACTTTGTATGTTTCTTATCCACCTTGGTTACTTCTTCTAGAATGTCTTTGATTGATGGTGCAGCTGCATTTGACCCAATGTTGGTCACATAGTCCTACCTTAGTTGGGCAGCTGCATCCTCAAGAGAGTTTGTGTAGTTTGCATCAAGCCAAACATCCACATTCTCCTCTTCAAGTTCTTCAGACACAGGGTCATTTGCAAGCCCTGTCTTCAATGCAGAAATGTGGTCTTATCTTTGTTGTAGACCATATAAGAGTTCAAAGTCTACATTGGACATTTCAGATAGAACATGTAATGCTGCATCCCCTGTGCTTGAACTGGTCCCAATTTCTTCTGTTTGGATTGTAGTGGAGGGAGCAGAAGAAACTTGAGCTTCTGGTGTGGTGGTTTCAACAGGTTTTAAAAATGCACCTGCTGAAAATTTCTCTCTTTTATTTTATTCAAGGATCTCATCCATGCTCACACCCTCTCCTTTTGCCTGGGGTTGGACACCCAGCTTCTTTATCTCTCCTTTTTCCAAAAATCAAAAAGATGTAAATTTGTAGTATCGAAAGAATCAAGAATGGGAGAAAAAGGAGAAGAATGTATAGTTTTGAGTGTTGGCTGTTCCTCAGACATTGAAAATTGAGGAACATCAATAGATGACTCTATGTGTGCACTCCTGGTGTCACTCTTTTCTTGTATTTTCTCTCTTTGTGGTTCCTCTTGTTGGTGAACAAGAGGTTGTACAGACTCTGTACATGTGGTTCCTGGATGGGAACTTTCTTCAATGTCAACATCCTTTTGAGAGGATATAGACAGTTCACTGTTTTTCATTATATCCTCTATTGCCTTTTGGGAAGCAATGGATTCCTTTTGGCTTAGGGTTATTACTCTCTTCTTTCTCTAAGGTGCCACCTCAGCTTCTTTATCTCCCTCAGCCTCACTTACTCCCTCAATTATTTTTCTTTTTATTGGGAGCTTTTTGGCTATCTTTGGGTTTGTAACCACAGTCTTTCGGGAGACTGTGGAGGAATCTAGTGATTGTTGTTGTGAAGTGGTTGGAGGATTAATTGGGATTTGTTGATCAGTATCCTCAAAATTTGACAAAGAATATAGGTTAGGAAGCCTATCAATGAGAGTAGATCTCATGACAGGAGGGATAAATAAAGGAACCTTTACCTTTGCAGATTTGTGCTTCACATCAGTAAAAATTCTTTTACTCTGCAAAACAGTTGGTACAACTTGCATGACAGTAATATTAAGGTTAGGGATTAGATAATATGTAATCATCATCAAAAACCTAGCATAATAAATTTTATTTTTATTACCGGATTTAAGTTTTACCAAAAGATTTTGAAGAATTAAAAGCCCAATGTTTAGATGTCTATCATACAACACACTAAAAACAATTTGTTGTGTGAGTGTAGTGATAACATCATAGCCACTGCATTTAGAAGTAAAAGCTTTTGTAATAATGTCAAAGAACAGTGACCACTCCTGCCTTAGATGGGGTGGTGTGATAGACCCAACAGAAATAATTTCTGAAGAATAATGTAAATTTTTAAACATAACAAAAATTTCTTCATCAGAGGCAAGAGAGTCAAAGTTTTCATACACAGGTAAATGTAAAGCATTATTAAAAACAATATGATCTATATTATAGACAGTATTATCATACCTGAAACTTACCACAGGAGAGTTAGCATCCTAGTCCTGGACAGTAGCAGTGGACCACATAGTCGTGATAACTTCAGCGGCTTGTGTGGGAGCTTCGTATATGGCATAGGAAAGTGTGGAGTTTTGAAGAAAATCCACAAAAGGGTGGTACTGTGCTTCAAATTCATGCTTGTTAGCCACTCCTGCATGGTTAGTCTTGATGATATCAAAGTCTCCAAACTTAAAGCATACTGTTTTGACCGCCATTGAAGAGATCTCTGTGAACTTGTGAAGAATTTCTTTTGAAAAAGGATTAAATTGCAGAGTGTTTGTAGAGAGAAAATAATTTCAAAGCTTGAGAGATTGTGATTGCAAAGTTGTTTGAATTTACTCTTATCAAAGTGTTAGAAACGTTTGCAATTTAAAAGATAGTGAACCGTTTTCGATCGTGGTTATGAGTAACTACCAGATTACCCTCGATCGGAGATTGCCCTAATCTCTGATATGTTCACTCAGAAGAGACTAGACCCGATTAGTCTCTGATTGTTCATTTTTAATTGAGTCAGGGACTAATTAAAAACATTGTCGGGGACTAAGGTAGTCTCCGATAGTTCATTTTTGATTTAGTCAGGGACTAATCAAAAATACAGTCGAGGACTAAGGTAGTCTTCGATTGTTCATTTTTGATTTAGTCAGGGACTAATTAAAAACACTTTCGGGGACTAAGGTAGTCTCCGATAGTTCATTTTTGATTTAGTCAGGGACTAATCAAAAACACTGTCTGGGACTAAGATAGTCTCTTTCCCTTAAGCTTTCGGGGACAAAGAAAATGTAGTCCTAGCTACAATTTTGTTTTTTAAAACATTTCCAACAATCAAGTTAATGATTATTAGCTTCAAAAATTCTGTTTTATTAAAACAGCTTCAACTAGAAATTAAATTCTAGCTACTAAAATTTATGTTCACAAGAACAGTTGCAATCTAGAAATTGAATTCTAGCTTCTAAAATTCTAACCATTAAGAACAACTTCAAACTAGAAATTAAATTCTAGCTTCTCACAACTAAACAACTTATTTTCTCAGATTTTAATCAATTTTTAGAGTCATAATTCAACATTTCTAATTCATAGACTAATCTAGTAAATGTAGATTCATTTAAAGGCTTTGTGAATATGTCTGCAAGTTGTTTATCAGTTGTAACCCAGTGAAATTCAATATTTCCATCACTTACATGTTCTTTTATGAAGTGATATCTAATATCTATGTTTTGTTCTTGAATGTTGCACTGGATTTTCTGTTATGGCTATGGCACTTGTATTATCACAATAGATAGGAATTTTGGATAATGACAGTCTAGGAGTTGATTTTTGATCCATAAGATCTGAGCACAACAACTCCCAGCTGCAATATATTCAGCTTCTGCTGTTGAAGTAGAAACTGAATTTTGTTTCTTGCTAAACCAAGAAACAAGTCTGCCTCCAAGAAGTTGACAGCTTCCACTTGTGCTTTTCCTGTCAAGCTTGCAACCTGCATAGTCATCATCTGAATAAGCAATTAGTTTAAAATCATATTCTTTGGGATTCCATAAACCAAGGTTTGGGGTACCCTTTAGATATCTGAGTATTCTTTTTACAGCAATCAAATGTGACTCTCTAGGGTCAACTTGAAATCTAGCACATAAACATGTAGCAAACATTATATCAGGTCTACTTGCAGTTAGATATAAAAGAGAGCCTATCATGCCTCTATAGCTAGTAATATCAATTTTCTTTCCTTTTAAATCCTTATCTAGCTTAATGGCAGTAGGCATGGGTATTTTTACAGATGCACAATCAACTAATTCATATTTTCTCAATAAGTCTTTGATGTACTTGGACTGACTGATAAAAATTTTATCAGTTGATTGTTTTATTTGCAATCCTAAGAAAAATGTTAATTCTCCCATCATACTCATTTCATATCTAGACTGCATTAGTTTTGAAAATTTTTCACAGAGTTTTTCATTTGTAGAACCAAATATAATATCATCTACATATATTTGAACAAGTATAATGTCAGAGCCTTTCTTTCTATAAAATAAAGTTTTATCTATGATACCTCTAACAAATTTGTTTTCAAGTAAAAATTGGGATAGAGTATCATATCAGGCTCTTGGTGCTTGTTTTAAGCCATAAAGTGCTTTGTCTAACTTATAGACATGATTTGGAAGTTTAGAGTCCACAAAACCTGGGGGTTGGCAAACATAGACTTCCTCTTCCAATTTTCCATTCAAGAAAGCACTTTTGACATCCATCTGGTACACCTTGAAGTTCTTGTAGGCTACAAATGGCAAGAAGATTCTGATTGCTTCAAGTCTTGCTACTGGTGCAAAAGTTTCATCATAATCTATTCCTTCTTCTTGAGAATATCCTTTTGCAACTAGTCTTGCTTCATTCCTTGTAATTGTACCAATTTCATCCAATTTATTTTTGAAGACCCACTTTGCACCAATTATTGATCTATTCCTTGGTTTGGGTACCAGTCTCCAGACTTTGTTTATTGTGAATTGGTTTAATTCCTCTTGCATGGCTATTATCCAGTCAGGATCTTGAAGTGCTTCCTCAATTTTCTTTGGCTCAATCTTTGAGAGAAAACTGAGATATAAACATTCATTTTGAGTTGCACTTCTAGTCTTGACTCCATCCTCTATACTTATAATAATCAAATCTGGTGTGTAATCTCTCAACCATGGAATTGCACGTGGCAAATTTCACCTTGAAGTTGAGGCTTCATTTTCTAGATTGATGTTGTCCAATCTAGCTTCATGATCAAAGACTGCTCCCCCTAAACCATTGACTTCTTCATTATTAGCTCCCCCTGAGCCGTTTATCTCTATAGTCCCTGGTGTCAAGATAGTCTCTGATTGTGCATCAGTGACACTAGTCCCTGGTGAACCATTAGTCTCCGATGGTTCACTAATGTCAACAATTTCTTGTGTTTCATTTAATTCTAATACTCTAGTCTCTGATAGAGTATTAGTCCTTGGTACTTCATGCACAACTGTTAACTCCCCCTCAATTATGTAGGGATCATTACTATCTTGGGGTTTTTCAGTAGTCTCTGATGGATATTCCCATGCCTCCAATTCATTCTCAAAACTAAGAGGTTCATGCAATCCTTGTCCAATCATTCCTGGAATTTTTCTGTCATCAAATACAACTTGTATTGATTCCACAATGACCTTTGTTCTTAGATTATATACTCTGTATGCATTGTTTGACAGAGAATAACCTAAGAAGATTGCATCATCAGACTTGTTGTCAAATTTTCCTCTTGTCTCTGATGAGTCTCTCAGTACAAAGCACTTACAACCAAACACATGTAAAAACTTGAGAGTTGGTTTTCTCCCAATCATCAATTCATAAGGTGTTTTTTTGTATGCTTTGTTTATCAAGGATCTGTTCTGTGTGAAGCAAGTTGTGCTAATAGCTTCTTCCCAAAAATATGTAGGAAGTTTTTCTTCTTGTAACATAGTCCTTGCTACTTCAATAAGGGTCCTATTTTTCCTCTCAACAACTCCATTTTGTTGAGGTGTTCTTGGAGCAGAGAATTGGTGAGTTATTCCTTTTTCAGTGCAGAATTCAATAACTTGGGTATTCTTGAATTCTGTTCCTCTGTCACTCCTTATTACCCTTACTGTTTTTCCTGACTCAGTTTCTATCTTCTTGACATGATCAATTATCAACTGAGCAGATTCATCTTTTGTATGGAGGTATTTTACCCAAGTATACCTCGTGTGATCATCCACAATAACCAAAGCATATCTATTTCTTAAGATAGACATCACATTCACCTGACCAAATAAATCCATGTGTAACAATTGTAAAGGGTCAGTGATTGATGTTGCTGGTTTACTCTTGAATGATACACTTCTTTGTTTCCCTTTCTAGCATGAATCACATAATCCATCTTGTGTAAACTCTAATTGTGGAATGCCAGCTACCAATCCTTTTCTCACCAGTTTGTTGATGTTCTTGAAATTCAAATGGGAGAGCTTCTTATGCCAAAGCCAACTTTCATCAGTTGAGGCTTTGCTGTAGAGACGTGTGATTTGATCAGAGGAAGAGATAAGGTTTGCAATATACAAATTTCCTTTTCTTTTCCCTGTCAATATCACATTATCAGATTCTTTGTCACACACCAAGTATTGATCTTCTTTGAAGGTGACATTGAATCCTTTATCACATAGTTGACTCACACTCAGAAGATTGTGCTTTAAGCCACAACTAGTGATACTTCAGTGAAGATGACATCTCCATGTTCAACACTGCCATAACCCTTAGTATGGCCTTTGCTGTCATCTCCAAAAGTGACTTTTGGGCCACTTTTCTCTTCATACTGTTTTAGCAGGGACTTCTCTCCGGTCATGTGCCTTGAACAGCCGCTGTCCAAGTACCATGTTTTCTTCTTTTTGCCCTGCACAGTAAAGAGTAACTAGTTAGAGACTTTTGGGACCCAGACTTTCTTGGGTCCTTTCTCACTAGTTGTAGAATCAAGACTTGACTCAGATTGAGTTGATTGTCTTTTAGCATTTTTGACTTTAATTGGACAGTCACTAGTCTTGTTACCTTTTTGTGAGAGACTGCCAAGCTTAGGTTTTTCATAGTTAATGCAAAGATGATTTGACATTTTTACAGGTGATTTATCTTTTATTTTCTTTGAAGGTGCAGTCTCCATTATAGAAATTTTATTTTTACTCCTACAGTGCATAGCTATGTGATTAGGATTACCACATATATGACATGTCTTTCTAGGAGCATCAGGCATGCTAGCATAATTTGTCTACTTATTGATGCCTATTTTTCCATTCCTATTTTTCTTATTTCTGCTAGACTCCACTAATGTTTCAGCCTTTTTCATAGGAATATTTTCCAATTTTTTGTTTAATTGAGTCTTTGTCATGAACCCAATGTTTAATCTTTTATTTTCACTTTTATCAACAATATTTACTGTCTTTTGATCAATCTTTGATTTTGCAATGACTTGTTGATATTGAGTGTTAATAATTTTGGGTTCATTGACAGGAGAGACAAAATTAATTCCTTTTAAAGCATTTGGCTTACTAATAATGGAGTTAGCAGCTTCAAATAGATCATTTAAATCTGAACTCTTGTCTAGATATTCATCATAACCTAGTCCAAATTTTTGACATTCTACCAAATCTGTCAACTTTTTAGAGGAATTATTCCATTGTTTAATCTTAGCTTAAGCATTTTCAAGTTGCTCGACTAAGTAATATTCCCTATTTTTCAAAGCATCAATCATGTGATGAGCTTTGTTTAGGTCAGACTTGATAGTGTCAAATTGTACCAATCTCTCTTCAAGAAATTTGTTTCTTTTCAAGAGAAGGTTATGTGATTCTTTTACATTAGTATGTTCAATAGTTAATGATCTAAAACTAACATGCAAATCAGACATATCTTTTTGTATGCTTTCAATACTAGATGTATCAATTAAGTTAAGCACATTAGAATTCTGAGTTGCATCACATACCTTTGTAGAATCACTTGACTCGTCACTTCGAGCCATTAGGGCAAAGTTGACAATTTCCTCCTCAGAGTCACTGTCAATCCAATCCTTGCCCTCAGTAATCAAGGATTTGCTTTTTGATTTGAACTTCTTGTCATCAAAGTCGTTCCCCGTTTTCCTTGGTTTTTCATCCTTATATCTATCACTAGATCTAGGCTTCCTGCACTCATTGGCAAAGTTCCCTAACCCATCACAGTTATAACATCTGATTTTCTTCTTGTCAAAGGTTACAGTTTGACCTTCACGTTTAGGGTTAGGCTTCCTTGATGACTTTCTTCCTTTTCTACCAGCTCTAAATTTCTTGAACTGTTTGACCATGAATGCCATGAATTCCTCTATGTCATCATCAGTATCCAATTCATCTTCCTCATCAGTCGAGCTAGCATTGGAAGTTTTTTCATCAAGCCTCTCTTAAGACTTGTTTGTCTAAACCATTAACGCAGCTCCTTTATCCCTGTCATGCATGCGTTGTCATTGCTCTACTTCAAGTTCATAGGTCTTTAAATTTCCATAGAGCCTATCCAGTGTAAGTATGCCTAAGTCATGAGCCTCCCTTACTGCAGTAGTCTTTGGATCCCAACTTGGTGGAAGAGATCTCAAGAACTTAGTGTTGACATCCTCATTATCATAGGACTTTCCAAGTATCTTCAAGTCATTGAGCAAAGTATTGAACCTGTCATAGACTGACGTTATTGGTTCACCAGGCTTTGCTTGAAAGAACTCATATTGTTGTGTCAACAACGACCTTTTGATCCTTCGGACTTGGTCAGTCCTTTCACACAGGACTTTGATGGTGTCCTAGATTTGCTTAGATGTTGTGCAGTTAATGATGCTTGTGAACATATTTTTGTTAATACCATTGTAAAGTATGTTCATAACTTTAGCATCTTTTAACACTTGCAACTTGTCTTCATTTGTATAATCACTTTTAGGAGCAAGTTCAAAGTGTTCAGCAACAACAGATCCATCAACAGTTTTAGCAGGAACGAATTTCCTGGGTAGATAAGGACCTTTTTCAATCCTTTCAATATAATCAGGATCTGTTGCTCTCAAGTGCATGTACATCTTTTGCTTCCACATAGGATATTCTTCTCGTTTAAGAATAGGAATCCTAGTACCACCATCACGACTGCCTGCATACGCCATTATGCTAGAGCTGCTTGCTTCATCATTGACAATCTCTTGGAACGTGATAATTGAGTAAATTCAATTAAAGGCTCTGATACCAATTGTTTTCCCAATGAGATAGCCGAGAACTTGTAGAAGTAGGGGGGTTGAATACAAGTTCTTTGAATTCTTTTCGATTGCTTGTTCTTCAAGAAATTAATTATTACTTGCAGAAATAAAGAACAAGAACTCAAATCAATTTATAAGCAATTGCTTTTTATTGCTTTAACAATTGATTACAAATTCTAACAATCATAACAATATGATCGTCAATTTCTTTTCTTTTCTTTTCTGTATAGTAAAGATACAAACTCTGAATTCTATACAGCTTCGAATTACCATTCTGTAAACCTAATTACAGCTTCTAAAACTGAATTACTCAGTTTCCTATTCTAAATCAATAATGATTCAGCTTCCTTATTCAAATCAAACACTATCTTTTCCTTTTTGATTAGGAATAGATTTCTGGCTTGTTTCCTTACCTACTACGTCTTCAATAATATCTTGATCTACGTGGAAGACATTCCTTATTCAATTCGAACTCTGTATCTCATCAGGGAATAATTCACGACTAGTCCCTGACACTTCAGCTTTAGTTCCTGATCGTCTAGTCTCTGGTCTTTTAGTCTCTGATCAGGTTGTGTAGTCTCCGATAGAGTTATTAGTCTTCGATGCTTTAGGCTTAGTCTCCGATGACGTCAGCTTAGTCTCTGATGTTCTAGACTTAGTCTCCGATGACGTCAGCTTAGTCTCTGATGACGTAAGCATTAGTCTCTGACGCTTTATCTTTAATCCCCGATGATGTAAGTCATAGTCTTCTATAAACAAAATCCTTAGTCTTTAACAAGTGTTGCCTTAGTCTCCGATAAGCGATAAGCTTGTTTTCCCAGTGAGAAGCCGAGAACTTGTAGAGGGGGGGGTTGAATACAAGTTCTTTGAATACTTTTCGAATTTCTTGTTCTTTAAGAAATTAAACTTTCTTGCGGAATATAAAGAACAAAAACTCAAATCAATTTATAAATAATTGCTATATTGATTTCGCAACTGATTACAAATTCTAACAATCATAATAAATATGATCATCAGCTTCTTTTCTATTCTGTATAGGAAAAGATACAAAACTATGAAAAACCTATACAGCTTCAAATTACAATTCTCTGTAAACCTAATTACAGCTTCTCTAACAACTGAATTACTATTAACTCTGTTCCTATTCTGAATAAAATTCAGCTTCCTTATTCGAATCAAATACAATCTTTCCTTTTTGATTAGGAAGAGATTTCTGGTTAGTTTCCTTACCAGCTACGTCTTCAATAATATCTTGCTTTACGTGGAAGACATTCCTTTTTAATTCGAACTCTGTATCTCTCAGGAAATAAATCACGATTAGTCCCTGATGCTTCATCTTTAGTCTCTGGTGACGTCATCAATTAATCTCTGGTGCTTTTAGTCCCTGATGACGTCAGATTGTGTAGTCTCCGATAGAGTTATTTAGTCTCCGATGCTTTAAGGCTTAGTCTCCGATGACGTCAGCTTAGTCTCTGATGCTTTTAACCTTAGTCTCTGATGACATAAGCTTTAGTCTCCGACTCCTTTAGACTTAGTCTCTGATGACGTAAGCCTTAATCTTCGACAGGCAAAACTAGTCTCTGATAGATAAAAAATCCTTAGTCTCTGACAAGTTTTCCTAGTCTCCGACAAGCCTTTTTGTAAACTCCAATGGATCAAATACACATTTTGACTTACTAAAGCTTTGATACTCCATTCCAGCAGTTACTTACAAATAAGAAATAAGTATATCTCTTTACAAAGAATGAATAAATTATGAACAAGGAGATAACTGCTACTTACAAAACTTCAGTGTTACTAATTAACACTTTCTATACATTTGTACTCTAAGTAATCTAAAGACAATCATCATCAAATGTTCTAAAACCTAACAATCTCCCCCTAATTATGA
>CM025786.1:51744293-51823419 GCA_014636745.2 Centella asiatica | reverse complement strand
TAGTCTCCGACTCCTTTAGACTTAGTCTCTGATGACGTAAGCCTTAATCTCCGACAGGCAAAACTAGTTTCCTAGTCTTTGACAAGCCTTTTTGTAAATTCCAATGGATCAAATACACATTTTGACTTACTGAAGCTTTGATACTCCATTCCAGCAATTACTTACAAATAAGAAATAAGTATATCTCTTTACAAAGAATGAATAAATTACAAACAAGGAGATAACTGCTAGTTACAAAACTTCAGTGTTACTAATTAACACTTTCTATACATTTGTACTCTAAGTAATCTAAAGACAATCATCATCAAATGTTCTAAAACCTAACAAGCCTTTTTGTAATCTCCGACGGATCAAATACACACTTTGACTTTGTTGAAGCTTTGATACAACTTTCCAGCAGTTACTTACAAATAAAAAATGAATCTATCTCTTTATAAAGAATAAATAAATTACAATCAAAGAGATAACTACTGGCTACAAAACTTCAGTGTTACTATTTAACACTTTCTATACATTTGTATATCTAAGTAATCTAAAGACAATCATCATCAAATGTTATAAAACCTAATAGTAACTTTGTGGCTTTCTTTGTTTTTGCAACCATATTTTTTTGAGAGACTGTGGAGGGGGCTGTAGATTGTTGTTGTGAAGATGTTGCTGGAGGATCAGTTGAGTTTCTGGTTTGTTTCTCATGAACCTCAAAGAATAGAGTTTGGGAAGTCTAGCTATGAGAAGTGATCTCATAGTAGAGGGAAAAGAAAGAGAGACCTTTACCTTTGCAACTTTTCTCTTCACATCAGAGAAGATTCTCTTACTCTGCATTACGGTAGGCACAACGTGAATACCAATGATGTTGATGTTAGGAATTAAAAGATTAGCAATTATCATCAAAAACATAACATAATAACCTAGCATCAACATTATAAGTAACATTATCATAACTAAAGATTACCACAGGAGAGTCATCACTCTCATCCTAGATTGTAGCAATGGACCACATAACAGTGATGATGTCCACAACCTGTGTTGGAGCTTCGTAAATGGCATACGACATTGTTGATGTTTAAAGAAAATTCACGAATGGGTGGTATTGCACTTCAAATTCATTCTTGTCGGAGACTCCAGTATGGTTGGTTTTGATGAAGTCGAAGTCACCGAACTTAAAACAAACTGTCTTAGATGCCATTGATGATTCCTATGTAAAACTTGAACAACTTCTTTGCAAGCAGTTAGATCGCACAATTATCAGAGAGAGAAAGAGTATTGTGAATGACTAGAATTGCAGTTGAGTCTTATTTTAGCCTTTACTAGAATTTAAAAATGTTTGCAATTCTATAGATAATGATCAGTTTTTCAAAAAAAAAATTGTCAATTACTTTTTTACCCTAATTAAAGTAAGCTATCAGAGACTATCTTTGTCTCTTGCCTGATCACTATCAGAGACTAAGTTAAGTTAGTCTCTGATAGTTCATTTTTTGACTAGTCAGAGACTAATGAAAAAGAACTATCATAAACTAATTTAGTCTCTTATTTTCCGCCCATGTGGAGCAGCTTCATTCTAGAAATTAAATTCTAGCTTCTTAGTTTATTAGAACTTTTTTTTTAAGTTTACTCAGTTTGTAGAAGCATAATTCAACATACCTAGTTCATAGACTAACCTAGTGAATGTAGGTTCATCTAAAGGTTTTTTGAATATGTCCGCAAGTTACTTATAGTTGTAACCCAATGCAATTCAATTGTACCTTCATTAACATGTTCTCTAATGAAGTTATACCTAATGTCAATGTGTTTTGTTCTTGAATACTGTATTGGGTTTTCTGTTATTGCTATGGCACTTGTATTATCGCAATAAATGAGAATTTTAGATAAAGACAAACCATAGTCCAGGAGTTGATTTTTGATCCACAGGATCTGAGCACAACAACTTCCTGCTACAATATATTCAACTTCAGCTGTTGAGGTTGAAACTGAATTTTGTTTCTTGCTAAACTAAGAAATAAGTTTGCCTCTAAGAAATTGGCTGCTTCCACTTATGTTTTTTCTATCATGCTTACATCCTGCATAGTCAGCATCCGAATAGCCAATTAGTTTAAAATCAGATTCTTTAGGATACCATAGCCCAAGGTTTGGGGTACCCTTTAGATATTTGAGTATTCTTTTACCAGCAATTAAATGAAACTCTTTAAGATCAGCTTGAAATCTTGCACATAAGCATGTCGTAAACATTATATTAGGTCTACTTGCAGTTAGATATAAAAGTGAGCCTATCAGGCCTCTATAGCTAGTTATATCAACCTTCTTTCCTTTAGTATCCTTATCTAGCTTAGTGATAGTAGCCATGGGTGTTTTTGTAGATGTACAATCAACCAAATCATATTTTCTTAGTAAGTCTTTGATGTACTTAGACTGACTAATAAAAATTCCATCAGTTGATTGTTTTAACTATAATCCTAAGAAAAATGTTAACTCACCCATCATACTCATCACATATCTGTACTACATTAGTTTTGAAAATTTTTTACACAATTTTTCGTTTGTAGACCTAAATATAATGTCATCCAAATATATTTTAAGCCATAAAGTGCTTTATCTAACCTGTAGACAAGGTTTGGAAACTTGGGATCTACAAAACTAGGTGGTTGTTCAACATAGACCTTTTCTTCCAACTTCCATTTAAGAAAGCACTTTTGACATCCAACTGGTACACCTTGAAGTTTCTACAAGCAACATATGCCAGAAAAGTCCTTATAGCTTCAAGTCTTGCAACTGGTGCAAAGGTCTCATCATAATCAATTCCCTCCTCTTGAGAATAACCCTTTTGCCATCAGTCTTGTTTTATTCCTTATGATTGTAACAGTTTCATCTAACTTGTTTCTGAAGACCCACTTGTAATTGATTTATTCCTTGGTTTAGGCACCAGTCTCCAGACTTTGTTCCTTGTGAATTGGTTTAGTTCTTCTTGCATGGAAATTACCTAGTACTTCTTCAATTTTCTTTGACTCAATCTTTGAAAGAAAACTGAGATAAAGACACTCATTTTGAGTTGCACTTCTTATCTTGAATCCTTCCTTTAAATCTGCAATTATCAAATCTGGTGTGTCGTCTCTGAAACATGGTCTTGCAGGTGGAAAATTCAATCTTGAAGATGAGGCTTCAGTTTCTAGATGAACATTGTCCAGTTTATTTTTTGGATCAGAGACTACTCCCCCTAAACCAATCACTTCTTCATTATTAGCTCCCATAGAACTATTAGTCTCTTCTTGACTTTTAACTTCAGTAGTCTCTGATTGTGCACTTATATTTTCAATCTCTTCTGGTTCATTTGTTGCTAATATATTCTAGTCTCTGATGGAGTATTAGTCTTTGGTACTTCATGCACAACCGTTATTCCCCCACACTAATTGAAGGGATATAGTCATCTTGGGGTTGTTCATCAGTCTCTGATAGGTTGTTCCATACATCCAATTCATTCTCAAATCTGAGAGTTTCATGTAGTCCTTGACCAATCATTCCTGAAATCTTTCTATCATCAAATGCTAGTTGTACAGATTCCACAATGACCTTTGTTCTTAGGTTATACACTTTATATGCTTTGCTTGATAGAGAGTAACCTAAGAAAATTGTCTCATTAGACTTATTGTCAAATTTCCCTCTAGTCTCTAATGAGTCTCTCAGAACAAAACACATACAACCAAACACATAAAGAAACTTTAGAGTTGGTTTCCTCCCAGTCATCAACTCATAAGGTGTTTTATTATAAGTCTTGTTAATCAAGGACCTGTTTTGTGTGCAGCAAGCAGTGCTTATTGCTTCTTCCCTGAAGCAGGTTGAAAGCTTGGACTCTTCTAGCATTGTTCTTGCTACTTCAATGAGAATTCTATTTTTCCTTTCAACAACTCCATTTTGTTGAAGAGTTCCATGAGCTGAGAATTGATGAGTTATTCCTTTTTAAGTGCAAAATTCATTAACTTGGAAATTTTTGAATTTTTTTCCTCAATCACTTGTTATAACCCTTACTTTCTTTCGTGACTGAGTTTCTACGTTCTTGATATGATCAATAATCAACTGAGCAACTGAGCAACTTCATCCTTTGAGTAAAGGTATTATACCCAAGAATACCTTGTGTGATCATGTTAGGAATTATAGCATTTGATGATGATCTATAATAAACTTAGAATTGTTAGATTTTGTAATTGTACATGTACCTGCAGTAGTGCACTATGAGAAACTACTATCAGAGACTACAAAGACTGCATTTGGAGAGTTCAACAAAAGTCAAAGAGTGATCAAGCAAATTTAGTCTATTGGAGACTAAGTTTTTGTTCATCGAAGAATACGTTTTTGGTCATCAGAGACTAAGTTTTTGTTCATCGGAGACTAAGTTTTTGGTCATCGAAGACTAAAATTTTGTTCATCAGAGACTAAGTTTTTAGTCATCAGAGAATAAGTGTTTGTTCATCAGAGACTAATGTTGAAGCAACCATAGACTAAAGCAAAGACACTCCAATGCATTAAAGTAGCCTTAAGAAGATTTGACCGTCACCAAACTCAAAATGACTATCACCAAAGTCGTCGGGAAAATCAACAACATCGCCAAACTCAAAATTACTCATCGCCAAAGTCGTCGGGTAATTCACTAGCGCCAAAGTGCTGGGGCATCAGTGGATAAAATGTGAAGCACCAAAGTGCTTGGGTGTTAGGGGATAAATCTCTCGGCATCAGGGGACGAGTTTCTCGGCATTAGGGGATGAGTTTCTCGGCGTCAGGGGACGAGTTTCTCGGCATCAGTGGATGAGTGTCTTAGCATCAGGGGATAGTTTTCTCGTTGTCAGGGGATAAATATCCACTGATAAACAGACTATCCATCAGGGGATAAAATAATCAGAGACTAAACATAACATATGAGATGACACATGGCTGAGTTCACAAATTCACTAAGTCAAGTTTAAAGGCGGTGGAATTAAAATATAGATGGTGATCCAATAAGGAGAGATTGGCTACCAAAGAAGCTTCAAGGAGGTAAGTTATACACTGCATGTGTGGACACTAATATGGAAAAAAGTCATACTTATACACTAGCATGCATATATAGCCGCTGGAGTGAAAACTGCAGAGATAACTTATAGAAACTTGAAGGAGGAAAATATGGAAGCTAATCCAATTGAAAACCAGGAAGCTCATACAGATAAGTTATTCACTGAAGAGATAACTTATCATAGGAACTCCAAGAGGAAAAGAGGGAGCTGGTGTGCTGATACACCAGAAATGTTACATAACAGGTTGGCGTGCAAGTAAGGTCATGCAAAAAGAAGAAGTTATGTGACAGAGCTGCAATTACCAAAGAATATCAGAGATATTTGTGGAGGCAACTCACTGAAGAAGCTTGGAGAACAAGGAAGCTATGTCTATAAATAGAGACATGGAGTAGCTGAGATAAAAGACATCGAGATAACAACAAGAATATATCTTATCTCATATCATATTTCAACTGTAATAAACTTACAGAGAAAGAGAAACAAGTTTTCATAACTTGAGAGAAGCTATAATTCATATTCTAGAGTGCAACTGTTATTTTCAACAGAGTTGTTAGAAGCTGGTTATTCATACCGGTGAGCTTTTGTAATCTTTCATTGATTTATAAAAGTTCAAACACACTTGCGATATATTGTATTCTTTCAATTCCGCAACTTCTAATACAGTATATTCACTAAACTCACAAAGTTCGAAAGAATTTTGTGGTTAGTATTCAACCCCCCCCCCCCCCCTACAAACCATCTTGTGGGACAAACAGATCATCCACTATAACCAAAGAATATATGTTCCTTAAGATTGACATCACATTTACTTGACCAAATAAATCCATATGTAGTAGTTGTAATGGGTCAGTAATTGATGTTGCTAGTTTACTCTTGAATGATACAGTCCTTTGTTTTCCTTTCTAGCGTGAATCACACAAATCATCTTGTGTAAATTCCAATTGAGGAATGTCAGCTACTAATCCTTTTCTCACCAAAGTGTTGATGTTTTTGAAATTTAGGTAGGAGAGCTTCTTGTGCCAAAGCCAGTTTTCATGAGCAGAGGCTTTGCTATAGAGACATGTGACTTGATTAGTGGAAGAGATCAGATTTGTAGTATATAATTTTTTTTTTCTCTTGTCCATCAAGATCACATCTCCAGTCTCCTTGTCACATACCTAACATTAATCTTCTTTGAAGGTGACATGGAATCCTTCATCACATAGTTAACTTGCACTTAATAGATTGTGTTTTAAGCCATCAACGAGTGATACTTCAGTGAAGACATCTCCATGTTCAACATTGTCATAGCCCTTTGTATGGCCTTTGTGGTCATCTCCAAAGGTTACCTTAGGGACATTCCTTTCTTCATACTGTACAAGCAAGGACTTGTCTCCAGTCATGTGCCTTGAAAATCCACTGTCCAAGAACCATAATCTCTTTTTTTTGCCTTGCACAGTAAGAATAACTAGTTAAAATGTTTAGGGACCCAAACTTTCTTGGGTCCTTTCTCACTAGTTTTGGATTCAAGACTTGACTCTGATGGAGTTGATTGTCTTTTAGAAATGTTCACATTTATACGACAATAATTAGTCTTGCTTCTTAAAGGAGAAAGACTATCAAGTTTAGAATTTACACTATTATTGCAAAGATGATTAGACCTATTCAAAGTGATTTTGCTTTATCTATCTTTGTTAGACAATAATCTTTCTCTCGTTGGTATCCTTGCACCGCAAGTTCCTATCTACAAGCATAACTAGGTTGGTAACCATGGTTAGACTGTACAGCTAAGTTGGCTTATCAGTGGATACGTTATATGCAGCCAACTTCTTGAAATATTGTGGTCATATTATCAACACACAATAGTCCTAAGTCATTAATTTACACTGTCTTTTTCTTCTGCAGGTGTGTTTCCCCAAGTTCCCATTTCCTTTTTGTTCACATTTGAGTAAAATAATAGTTTAAACATTGGAATTAATATATTCACATCACTTTTGGTGGATTACTTATACACCAATTTTATAATAATCAATTTTTTTGGACATCACATTGACATAAAAACTCATGCATTAATATTCATACATTATAGGAACTAATTTTATTTACATTTTATTCCTATTTAAAATTCTAGGTCCTCACAATACATTACTCTTAACTTTTCAAACTTTTTGCAAACAATAAACAAACGGAATGAACAAGTATTGTATTTTGTTGTAGCTTCTGTGTGTTAAAGAGAAAGAATATAATAGACAACTGAAAACAACACAGAAATTTCAAGATTAATAAAGTTTATTAATCTCAAGGTTTTGCTGCAACTTGATTTTTCAATCAGTTACCTTTTCTGAAACAAGTGTTTCAGTTTCTATTACAAGAGAGAAAAACTATGTATCTTTTCTATATTTGTATGTTCTCTGTTTTATCAGTGATGTATTATCTCAGGTGCTTCATGTCTCTATTTATAGACATAGTTCCCTTGTTCTCCAAGCTTCCTCAGTGAGTTGCCTCCAAAAATATCTCTAATATTCTTTGGTAATTACAGCTCTCTCACATAACTTCTATTTTTTGCATGACCTTCCTTGCACGCCAACATGTTATGTAACATCTCTTGTGTATTAGCACACCAGTGCCCTTATTTTCCTCTTGGAGTTCCATGATAAGTTATCTCTGTAGTGAATAACTTATCTCTATGAGCTTCTCTGGTTTCCATATTTTATTCTTCAAGTTTATATAAGCTTCAACTGTAGTTTTCACATTTGCAGTTATATACGCATGGTTGTGTATAAGTATGACTTATGAGTGTTCACACTTGCAGCCTTTGTGTATATATAACTTATCTCCTTGAAGCTTCTTTGGTAGCCAATTTCTCCTTATTTGACCACCATCTATATTTTACTTCCACAGCCTTTAACTTGAGTTAATGGAATTGTGAACTTAGTCATGTGTCATCCCTATGTCATTTTTAGTCTCTGATCATTTAATACCCTGATAGACAGTCTCTGGTGCTGAGAAATACATTCCCTGATGACGAGAAACCTATCCCCTAATACCAAGAAATCTATCCCCTAATGCCAAGAAATTTATCCCCTAACGCCGAGAACTTATCCCCTGATGTAGAGAACTTATCCCCTAATGCCCAGACTCTGGTGATAGGTAAATGACTTTGACTTTAGTCAAATCTTCTTAAGACTACTTCAATTCAATGGGGAGTCTTTGCCTTAGTCTCTGGTAGCTTCAACATTAGTCTCTAATAGTACAAACCTTAGTCTCCGATAGGCTAAGATTTTAGTCTCTCATAGGCTAAAATTTTAGCCTTCGACAGGCTTAAATTTTAGTCCCCGATAGGCTAATTTTCCTTAGTCTTCGACAAGCTAATTTCCTTAGTTTTTGACAAACAAACACTAGTCTCCGATAGGCAAAAACTTTTTCTCCGATAGGCTAATTCCTTAGGTTTTAACAAACTAGCTCTTAGTCTCCGATAGGTTAATTTTTTTTTTTGACAAACTTTGACATTTTTTGAACTCTCCAAATGAATTCCTTGTAGTCTCTAATGCTCACCTACAAGATCTGATAGTAGTTTCTCATAGTGCACTACTGTAGGTACTTATACAATTACAAATCAAACAATTCTAAGTGTTTATACATCATCATCAAATGCTATAATTCCTAACAATCTCCCCTTATTTATGATTATCAATGATAAGCATAAATCAAGGTTTGATGATGATGTCAAAACACAACCTTATAACACCATTTGTTAAAATTGAAATAAAACATGTAAAAACATAATTGTACATGAACTTAATAGTGATGGTTTTGTTATTTCAGTTCCTTAATGTTCATCCATCATTCTGTTAATATCCCCTGTCTTTATCAAAGAATTACTCTTTGTTCCCCCTGCCTTGATCATTCTCCCCCTTTTTGACATAGCATCTTAATGTTGGAGGGTAGAAGTCACCAGTATAGGTTGACTAGTAGGAATAAATTGTTTGAGCTTTGTTTAAAGACCATTGATTATGAAGTGTTGGAGCTTCATGTTGTACTTTCTCTGATTAATGCTTCAAAAATATTCTATGAGTACAACTGCACTCGAACCTATGTGTGATCAAATATTCTGATATGAAGTGTTCTGTTGCATCATCCAATAATCTTGTGTTGCTTGCATCCAACCAAACATACATAAGTTCTTCTCTTAGTATCCTCTGATATTTTATCAGAATTGGGGATCAGAGAATACATGAGCTGCATAGGTAATGTGTGGAACATTTTCTCTCTATTCTTTTATTCAAGGATCTCATCTTTGATATAGTAAAATTGTTGTATCCACTGATGAGTTGAGAGCTGCTATTTGTTTCAGCTTCAAGAATTGGCTTCTTTGATGATTGAACTATCAAAGAATCTAAAACCAATAGAATTAAGAAATTTTCCATAGCTTTTAAAGAAATATCAAAGAGAGAAGAAGAATTAATAAGGCTAGAATTTGAATATTGGTTGCTCCTCTTTCATAGAGAAAAGAGAAGCATCAATGTAAGACCCTGTGTGTGCATTTAGTGACAGGTTGATCATTGATTAGAGCATGTTTCTTCTTCTTCTTGAAAGGTATTTATAGATGTGATCATTGTACAATCAAATACCTGTGTACTTGGAGGTAGACTATTTTCAATAGATACAGCCTTTTGAGAGGTTTCACCTAGAGATGTGTTTTTTCCTTTTAGAACTTAATATTCTTTTGAGAGAATATTAAGCAGTCTCCAAGGGTTCTCATTGTTCCTTATTTCTTCCTCTAAATCCTCACCCTCCCCCTCAGCTATTGTTAGTTGTGATTGTTTTCTTTTTACAACCTTTATCTTTTGAGAAATAGAGGAGGTGGCTTTTGATATAGAATTATTTTTAGAGAGTTTTGCTACTTGGGTAGAAGGAGTTGGATCATTACTAACATCCTTCATTGTAGTAGAATTAGAAGAAATAAAGAATAAAGTAGTAGAGAGTTAAGACATACCTGAAACAGCTATGATAAGATCCTCAAATAGATAATGAATAATAAACATAGGGAATCCTGCATAGTATAAAAGTTTCTCTACTATATATACAATAAGGAGTTAATTATCCATTGATAGTTAAACTGTCGGAGTATAATTAGCCACTGCTGCATTATCATCAGTTAATAATTATCGTTTAATAAGAACAATTATTGACTAATGCTTCACAGTGTTATTATTTTTATGAACAATCAATTTTTTTAAAAGATAACTTCAACTTCTTCATTCAGTTGTTAAATAGTCTCTAGTAACTAAGCCATCAGAAAATAATTAACTACTGTTGCTGCAAATATCAGACTTGCACAAAAATGTGCAAGTATCTTTGTTTCCTTTCATTAATTGTGCAAGTTTCTTTGCCTTGTTGCATTACCTAAGAAAAATCCCTAAAACTATCTTGCTAGCCCTTTTTGGATATAATGATTGATTTACTCTATAGTTCTTGAATTGAGACATATTCTCAATGATACTATTGTTTCCTATGATGAGACCTTTCTTGAACGATAGACCTAGAAAGTTTTTTCTATTAGTCTTATTTGCCCATCCATTTTCAGTATTGGAAGGATGATACTAGACTGAGCAAATAACTCTCATCTAACACGAGAGGTTATATTACGACTGCGGGATATGCGGTCGGGGAGTATGAGAACCCGAAAAATAAGATGAATTTTGTTGTATGATTTATTTCACTTTATGATTCATTTCAGGTATAAAGGCTTAAATTATTTTCTCTTCCTATTTTTATATTGTTTTTGGGTGTGAATAATAAATTCATATTTTTAAAGGAAATCTTATAGCAATGTGATGTCCAAAGTTTTAAATATATTTTTTTAAACTCAAACCCCTTTAATGATTATTTTATCATTATCATATTTCTCTCTAATTGTATTCAAGCACTTATCAAGAATAAGTGTATTTCTCTCGTGGGAAAGGTTTCTGCTACAGTAACCATTTGAACCAAAGACGGCAGTGGGATAAGAGCATTAATTACCCTATGTCAGGGTTGAGAGCACGTGACCGTCAAACCAGCTAATCTACTCCAACAGTGCACTGGCGTGTTGGCTATGATTTGTGATTGACTGACTTTAGCCACCGTTGCATCCACCTTTTCTCACCAATCACTTCCTTCTAAAGCTTGTTATTTCATTTCACAGCCAACGGCTGAAATCTATTTCCAAATAATCCAATACTTTGCAAGTGATATATATATATATATCTCCTGGTTACAACCCTAGCCCCACTTTCATAAATCTTTCTATACAGCAAACCACCCTCAAAAACAGGTTCGCTCTCAAGGAACAACTGTCTTTCTCAGAAAACAAACCAAGTTCTTAACTTCTTCTCTGCATCCAAAGGTAAGAACACTATACTAAAGCTCTGCTCTATTTCTGCGCTTTTTGTTCTATTATGCATGCCATGTTTGGGAGCATACTAGGTTCATTCACTTTCAAAAGTATGACTTAATGCATGCTTTTAACTTCTGGTACTGATGACTTTTATTTCAGAAACTATCCTCCTTACCCATCTAGTAGACAACTTTTAACTACCAAACATTTCCTTTTTATCAGTAGTGAAAACACCATGCCTGAGTTTCCTCAACTTGAGTCCTTGAGGTTTAGTAGCGTCTTTAAGCTGTGGTGGTCGATGAGAAGGTTACTTACTGCTAATGAGATGTTAAGAGTTACCCTAGTCATGGTCTTGGTCACCTGGTGAGAACATCACCCATGGAGGAGTAAGGAAGACACCACTGTACCTGAGACAAGTTCTAAACTTAGTCTTCGACGGGTTGGAGTAGTCTCTAACCCTATAAAATAATCCCTGGGAGACTCCAAGTTAGTCTTTGACGAATTAACATTAGTCTCTGATGAGATGAGTTAGTCTTTGATGAGATATGTTAGTCTCTGACGAGTTAACGTTAGTCTCTGATAGGCTAAAACCATTAGTCTCTGATGATGTCATCCTTAGTCTCCGACAGGCTAAGTTTAGTCCCTGATGACGTCATCCGTAGTCTCCAATGGGCAAAGTATGCTAGTCTCTGATAACTAAAGTTCTTAGTCCTTGAGGAGTTCAGTGATGACTTATTTAGTTCAGCGCTGAACAACTTTTCTCCGAGAAGTTTGGTGCTAAACAAGTTATCCACTGATGGAGTTCAGCGATGACTTATTGAGTTTGGCGATGGCTTAGTGAGTTCAGCATTGAATAAGTTGTCACCCGACGAGTTTGGCGATGAATGATCATCCCCTGATGGTCGGCGATCATTCTCTGATAGCCGAGGACTGTCCCCTGACGAGCAGTTATCCCCTGACACGTAGTCATCCCCTGATGGATAAGACTGCAACCCCTGTTGACCACCTTTCCTACTTCAATGTTTATCAACTATTGAGCAATTTGCTTTGAAAGTATAAAATATGATTTTCTTAAATTATTTTTAAGATATTATTGATTATTTATTTAACCTCAAAGGTTTAGAATGCCAACTTAGACGTTTAAAAGCTCACGGACATCACATGTGCATCTTTTATTATATTTTCTTTATCAAAAATATAGATTTCTTATGTTATATGCATGTTTTACAGAGTGTTCCACTCACAAGTGATTTGAGTTTGGTTTATTTTTAGCTAAGGACCAAGGCAAGTATATACTCACTCTACTTTCTTTCAATAAATACGCATGATCATTCTTTCGATACGCGTAATATATCCAAGATATTTATGTCAATGCTCATGATTAAATTTCTTCAAAGTTAAATAACGTACGAGCTTTTGATCCGATGTACGTGAAAATGTTGTACTAGAATCAAGCATTTTTGGGCGAAGGTTAGCTATTTCAAATTTTGCTAACGCACCAAAGTAAATCCTATACAGATATAACAGAACTTAATTTCTTCTTACCTCATACTTGTAAAGTATATCTGTGTGGGTAACTTATGGCTAATGGGTTGCGTCTGCCTGGCACCCTAGGCCTAAGGATGATAGAGAATGGAAACTGAGGCATCGGTAACCGAACCCTCGTAGACTAAAGTTCTACTTCGACTACGTATGTCACTATGATGAAGTCAAACGATCAAGCTGGTCGGCTGATATGTCATTTGATGAAAAGATGAAGTTAGATAGTGGTCAAGCCAGCCAGGTGACACACTATTTGATGAAGAGAGGGCAGATGAACGATTCAAGATTTCTTTCAAGTAAAGGGTCGATCCCTCGTTATCATTCGGGGACCCTGGAAGCTGTATATAGATTCTTCAAAGTTATTTAGAGGTGTGGGCATCGTTTCTGTCCAATCCTCATAAACACTTAAGCCAAGAAAATTTCTCTCATTTCAAAGACGCCAATACTTGATTATATACTTGCGGGCGTAATTCGCTCATGTTACTATTATATAATGTTTTACAGGTTATGACAGAAAGGCTGAGTTGTCTACTAAAGGCAAGGAAAGGATGGCATAGTGATTGCTTTCCCATTTCCTTCTTAAGGATTTTTTTTATTTATTTCTTTTTAGAAAAAGTAAACCATGAGACGATTTTTGTTTTGTTTTGTTTGTAAGGCCTGTGTGGGCCCTCATGGACTTCCGCTGTACAATTATTTTTGGATGATTGTAATAGAGAATACAATTTACTTCTCTTATTTAATGACATGTATGCTTGGAGGTTGTTTTTGTTCTCTTGTCAATTTTTGACGGCGCCCGGAGTCCGGTAAGGGATTTTTGGGGCCGTCACAGGGAGAATTTTATGCTTAATGAAGAGTATTACGTGGGCCCGGCCACCCCTAGTACAAACCTGCCAAAATTGGCGATTAAGTAGAGTTCACTCTTCACTTCTTGCTTGAGATCTCTTGTTTCTTGAGATGTGAGTTGTTGTGATTTAGTATTGATTCATCATCATCATTACTTCTGTCATTCTATTGGTCACTATTATTATTATTGTTTCATTTTATCTCTTTATATGCTAAGTGTTGTTGCTCATCCTTGCTACTTACTGAATCCATATAGTGAAGAATGAGGACAGGGACTTCACGAAAACCGAGGAAACCTAGGGGCCAAGCAGATGAGTTAGAGATGGAGCATTTTCCGACCCGTGCATCACCGAGGGTCGTTAGGAACAATAGAAGAAGATCATTCTTGCCCTCTAATGTTCACAAGAATTTTAGTTGTGTTATCATAGTCAATAATAATTAGAGAATCCAGTTAGTGCTAGGTTTTGGTGTAGGATCGTTGGGCGTGTGTTATGGATCCTATGTATATTTCGTTATATATTAGTTGTACTTGTACCTGTTGGAAGACTTGTGAATTATTAGAAATTTAAATAATGTTTATATTTCCGTTGTGTATAGGGTGCGTTGTGTGAGTGTTTTGTTGGTTCTGATGACCGAGGTCTGGTGTCACGAGGGTACCCGAGTTCGGGGCAACACATATGTCGGTTCCTTGTTGTACTTAACGTTTAGTAGACCTAATATAATGGCTGGTATATGTGTTTGTGCTTGTTTTCAGGATAACCCTACGAAATCCCATTTAGTTTTTGTGAAAAGAATTTTTAGATATCTTAAAGTTACATCCAACATAGGAATATGGTATCCAATTGAATCAAGCTTCAACCTTGCTAGTTACTCAGATGCAGACTTTGTTGGATACAAGATTGATAGGAAAAATACTAGTGGAACTTGCCAACTTTTTGGAGGAAGATTGGTCTCATGGTTCACAAGAAGCAAAATTCAATGTCAAGTTCAATCACTAAAGTAGAGAATATATTAATAGGAAGTAGTTGTGCTCAAATCCTATGGATGAAAAATAAACTTACTGATTATTGGCTTGTTTTCAAATCTATTTCTATCTTTTGTGGTAATATTAGTGTTGTAGCAATTGCTTATAATTGTGTCGTGCATTCTAGAACTAAACATATAAAATAAGACATCATTTCATTAGAGATCAAGATATATAATATTCATACTGAAAATCAATTGACAGATGTTTTTACTAAACCAATTAACGAAACTAGGTAAAATAAACTAATAAGTGAATTAGGCATGTTGAACTTAGAAGACTGGGGCTTTATTTACTAATTCTTTCTCAACAAAGAAATCTTTATCAAAAAGTATCTATTGCATAGGACATTCCACAACAAGGAATATGAAATTATTGTTGAGTGCGACAGATCTTGCTGAGAACGGAGTTTCCAGGAATTCAGACAAAGACAACAAGGTGTTAACATCTTGTTGTATGATTCTATATTCTCATGTTGACTTCAAGGTCATCAACTAGATTAAAACTCAAGAATTTATGCATTTGCTAAATTAGTGCTTGAAATCATTTTTTGAAAGAAATACAACTTGTTGCTTGCTAAAGTGATCAAAATAACTTCTTTTGAAATCATCAATTAGGAAAAGATTGTGATCCATTGGATTAATGGGGATTGGAATTAATTAACTTTTATTTAGGTAGTTCTTAGTTTTATATTTTTAGTAAGTAATTTGGTTGGAATAAAGCTGTCGTGGCCGAGAAACAGATCAGGGGATGTCTCTCACATCAGGGGATGTTCCTGCACGCGTCAGGGAATAAACGGTCGTCAGAGACTACGCGCGTCAGGGGATAAAATGGTCATCGGGGACTAAGGTTTCGTCAGGGGATAATTTGTACTGTCGGAGACTAAGTGCAAATTAAGCCTGTCGGAGACTAATTCTAGTTAACCCATCAGGGACTATTTCCTCGGTTGCAGTTTGTTAAATTATTTTTATCAGTTTTCTAATTGTAATAGGTTTGTTTCTATTCTTTCCTTGTTTAATTAGATTTCTTTCTGATGTACAGTTCTTTCCATAGCTGGATTAGATTTTTTTTCCATTGTAGAATTTTTTTCCAAAGTAGAATTAGGGTTTTATAACAGCTTATAAATAGTTGCTTATGTTGTACGACAAAGACAGACTTTGATTAATAAAATTGTGTGAGTTTTTACTTACGATTATCCTGAAAGTTGGTGGTTAATTCCTTTATACTTTCACAACCTGATTTGTTTTAGCTTGCAGGTGATTAGTTTCTTTAAGTAAACTAAACAGATTGATCCTTTAGTGTTGATTTCTGGTGATTAATTCTTTACGAAATCTTCCTAAAGTTATTTTTCCACAACTTATGTTTGATCCTACCAGATCAAATACATCAGATTGTTAATGTATCCCTGCTTATTATTGTTTTTCTTATTGATTAATATGTTGTTAGTTTAATAAGAATTGATGATATATTATAATTCTTACTTAAGCTATATAAAAAACTTAGAAACATTTAGGGAAAAAAACTTAGAAATATATCTAGCTTGTTAGGTGGATATTAGCAATGTTTATTTTTAGCAACGACCAGCACAAATTTGATCACCAAGTAACAACTCCTCCAGCAATCTTGGATGCCTTGCTAATGTTTCCCTTACCAAAGTACAAGCAAGGATTTAATGCATAGGCTTGAGATGCCCAAATTCGCATTTCGACAAGCAGTTTTACAGTAGTAGCAAGGTCTTGGTGTCATGTCAAGGTCAAGTAATGAACGAAGTTTCCAAGTAAATGCTTACCATGCTGAAAGCATTAGCAAGGAGTTACCTTGCTAATTGTTCCAAGCAATGGATCTGCAAGATTCAAGAGATGTCAAACTAAAGACATGCGAGGATTTCATCTGACAACGAACTAAGTGTAACTTGTTTATATATTAACAAAATAGCAAGGAGTTAACTTGCTACAAGATTAACAAGAAGTTCCTTGCCTAAGGACTAGCAATGGATTAACAAGATGTTAGAGTCATGCCAAGAATGGATTAGCAAGGATCAGAAAAGAATATCTTGTTAATTGTATTAGCAAGGAATTATCTTACCAGCAAGGAGTTTGCATTAACAGGAGACTAGAGAAAACCAAAGTTCAAATGTTACTTTACTTGCCTATTAGCAAGGAGTTACCTTGTATAGTACTTCAACAAGATAGACTTCCGACCAATGTTATAGATAAAGCTCAGACAAGATCATTAGAAAGGATGCAATCAACAAGGAGTTAGCTCCTGAAAATATTCTAAGGCACTCTTTACTTGTAGGAAAGTAGCAAGGACTTCAGCATCTCAGGAAGTTCTTGACATAATAAGGTATTACGTCAATTTTCTGAATGCACATTTTCAATGATGACCGTAAAAGGTTCCATTAAGAAGCTTTACTAGTAAATTTTTAGAAGACTTGCAGAATACTAGAATACAAAATAACGGCTAAAAATTTGACTAAGTGAAGAACAACCGGAAAGATACAAGTTATTGTACAACTCCTCAACTGATCTATTTAAAAAATCCCAACATCTATATATTTTTAGGAATATAAATAAAACTCATGAATTTCATTTATTAACTAGGAAACTACCAAGAAACACTTTTATATCTGACATATTAAAACTTTCAACAAGGTTTTACTCAAGAACTTGAACAAGTATTATCTTATATACTCACCAAGAAGTTCTTATTTAGAGATATCAAATAACTATTTTTATCATCTTGTAGTATTTTAGTATGTGTGACTAGTGAGGTCTAACTGACTTGATTGGAAGTAAGGACTATGTCATTTGTATTTTGTGTGATCTAATAGATTTTTTTTCTACGTATTATCGTTTTATCTACTTATTCCTCTTTTGCTATTTGCTTAATACTTGTTAAAAAAGATTTAGTAAGGACATTACTGTGAAATCTGCTTATGTCATTCTTAGCTTTGCTGATTGTTGTTTTCTAAATTTTTCTGCTAACTACTTTTCAAGATTAGGCAAGAAATTTTTTAAGTAAGAAACTTTTATAACATGCTAAGTTTTCTTAAACAAGAACTAAAACTTGAAAATTTTATATAATCTAGTATTTTTTTTCTTTTTGACACCTAACACATTCCACTCTTATAATTAAAACCTCTACTACAAATACTTTCTCAAAAAAAAAAAGTTTTTTTTCCGTGAATGTAATCTCTTGTAAGCTTGATTCGAGCTCTCATATCCAAATTCAATTCATACGAAAATTATCTTTATCACAAGTATCAAGATTTAAAATTACTAATGAAGAACTAGACGATCCTCACGTTTAATCAAGTTCAACCCAATAAATATTTCATTCACATATAAATTTCAAAATCTTGAATACTATATGAATTATTAACTTATTGTTCAATACAATTATGAATACCATAAATATTCTAAATTCTAAACTTATTGTATTGCCATTATCTACGATATATCCACAAATAAATTTAGCATTATATATCTTCAAGACACTCATTTATAAATTATAACATTAAATTTCTTGCATCTAGAATCTCAAAGATTGGCATTATTTTCAATCATTCACAAAATATCGTAATCTCATTAATTTCTTATTGAACTCAAATTCTATTCACTATATTCCAGATTGAATAAAACTTCAATTAATTTGTATATACAATAATTTTTTAAATTCAACTGAAGAAATAAACCACTAAACTCGTGTAAAAAACACTAAAAGAATTATTAATTAAAAAAGTTCATGCTACATTGTAAAATGTGTTCAATATTAACAATAATATTAAAGAATTTATATAATACTCATAATCAAAATGAAATAAAAAAGAATTACAATGTTGTTAAATAATTATAGACTTCATTAAAAAAAATTCTCGTATTTTGCACTACATTTTAACTGGTAAATCTACTGAGGTGTATCACTCACAAAACTTAAATTACTTAAATCATTCTCACCAGTTTCTCTTAGCAGATTCTCTATTTTATAAAATCAAGCACAACTTTTTATCCATATACAAATTCTCTATTTATCTTATCTACACCATATTCCTTAATATATAGTATACCATAATAAAATAATAATATTTTAATTTTTTATTATTTATATTTTTTTAATTCTTTAATTAATAGATAATGTATATAAAATAATTATAATATAATACTAAAATATCAGTACATGTAAATAATATATTAAATATTATAGATCATATTTTAATAAATTATAACATATAATATTAATATATAAATAATTTTAGTTAAATATTTATATATTATGTATTATATATATATATATATATATATATATTAAATATATTATATATGAAATACTATATAATAATTATAATATTTATATAATATAATAAAAATTATTATAATATATATTTTCATATTTTATACTAACATATTAATTAATCATTATAATATTGTATTAATGGATTTAAATATAAATAAAATATTAGTTTTATATTAAATTAATATATAATATTATAATACAAATAATATGTGTGTGCGTGTGCGTATTGACATATTTATTAAAGTAGGATTATATGATAGTGCAAAATATGATAAAATAATATTATAATTTTGATGAATGTAAATAGTGAATGTCAATATGATTTTATAAATTTAAGTATATACTGTTCACAATCATCAAAATAACTTTAAAATAGAGATACTAGTACAACTTATATCTTTTTCACTTTTTATCAAAATTCTCTAAATATAATAAACGAGATTAAGTTTAGGAAAATTGATACGAGTGCTCTTATAGGTATCATGACATTGAAAAACTAATGGAACCTACGTAATTCTTTTATGAATCTAATTCATCTCCATTTGATGGTTAAGATTTACTATTGCGATTTTTATTGATAAGTGTTACGGTATAAAACAAAACTCTATTTTTATATTTATGTCTCGAGATTAGCGTTACAACAATTCAGTATTAAATTTATGTCTTGAAGTCGCAAAACATTATCCAGAGGCGGAACTAGGTGCGGATCGGGAGTGGCGGTCATTCCTCTTAATTTTTCAAAATTTGTATTATTATTTCAAAAATTTTGTAATCTTTTCGTATGTAGTCTATATTATCTTTTACATTTCAACTCGTACATTTAAATTTTTTTCCTCTCTCCCCCTCAATATGTTATCCGGTTCCACCCTGACATTATCCTTATCTATATCTATAGTCTGTTTATTGGGGCATACACTCTATTGGAACCAGTTTTTGTTAGGAAGCTATAGAAATCGAAAAAAAGAAGAGAAACATAGTAAAAATATCCTATGGGATCTATTAAGGGATGAATGGAATGCAGCAAATAGCTCTTCCCCTTCTTGGAGTTGTAGGAGCTGCTGCTCTTACTTTCTATGTAGTCAGCTTTAATGAGCTCAGAGAGGTACCTTTTTCCTCTCTCTCTCTCTCTCTCTCTCGGGTGGTTAAATGGCCTGGTAATTACTTTTGGCAACATGTAATTATTCAAAATGATGTGTTAAATAAATAGAGATATTATGTTAAATGTGCAGAAATCTTTGAGAGATTTGGATGACTCAGAAGAATCTGAAAAAAGTGGATTTAAGTCATCTCTTAGCTCTAGAGGAAGGAGAGCCAGAAGAAAGGTTGAGAAAGAAAACAAGCCTTAATTCACTGCATGTTTTTTCATCAAATCCCTCCCCTCAGTTGCGGCTCATGGAATAGCGCGGCAAGTCGCAAGTGATTTTGTTTATTAACATGATTACATGAATACATGATTTCTTTTTAATAAAAGTTGTTTCGTCGAAAATGTTTCTTCAGTTTTATGAATGGAGTACAACCTCCATTTCTTCTCAAATCAATTTGTAAAATTTAAAAAACAATTAATAATTTTATATCTGAATGTAATTGAGCTTGGTCAATGAGAAGTCAATGTTTTTTTTTTTGGGTAGCAGAGAAGTCAATGTTTGAAATTATCAATAAAATACAAACAATTTGTTGTGAAACATCAAAGAAAATATCAAAATGTAGGATTTTTGCAAATTGTCTATGATTAAACTAAAACGCGCTTTTGTAAATTAACTAGGAATAAGCTAATACGCGCCTCTTTTCGTAAAATGGTAAGTCTTTTTTTTTTTTTTTTTTTTTTGATCTTCCCATTTATCGTTTATACTAATACAAGGCAATCTTTCTGTAAATCAGTAACTACTTATTTTTCATTAATTATTGATACCGTCCTTCCTTTTCCAAATTTTCAGCACTACCTCGCCTCCAAATGTAAATGTACATTGAAAACGACAAACTTTTAGTAATTTCTCTTGTGATATGCAATAATTTATACGTCCTCCAATTCACAATGCCGTTTCAATAAAATTTACAAATGCTTTAAGAGAATTCACGTATATTAAGAAACAGATTAATTAGTTAAATTGATTATTAAATGTAACTATATATTACAATATCACCCTTCCAATAATTAGTCAACTTGTCACCTTTTTTAATTAATATGCATATTCCCCATAAACAATAAATAATGATAATATAGTAAACTTCTTTATTCATTTGCCTTGGATGACTAGATTATCACGTGTCAATCAAAATAAAATTTTAACAAATTTATGAAACAACTATTATATGTGAACCGGATGGAGTAGTTTTAAATAGGATATACTTTAAATTTCTGTAATCAGAGATAATCTCTCTATATTGAATAAAGCAATAAGGAAAACATATTAAAAAGAAATCAATGGCGCAAGAGTCATTACGAAGAAAATGTAGTAGTCTTTTCCGAGCAGTAGAAACACACTACCCAGAGGAATGGGAATACAAATCTTAGTTCGTTTCTTTTGTTTGTTTTTCGTTTCTGTTGTAGACCAAGAAAAAATATTCTGTTTTTAATGTGTGCTGAGTCTGTAGTGTGTGTGTGTGTTAGAGAGACTGCTGGAAGTATGAAGGCTAAATAATGGGGTGAGTGTAAACGTGAAGTATGGAATCTGTGATGAGAATGAGAAAGAATTCATGAGTAAAAACACTTGGAATCAAAGGCTTAACTCTCATTCAAAGACATTTGAATCTTTGAATAGATCTTAGGAAATGATAAGTGATTTTGCACTTGATTATTCAGAGGAAAATGATGAGTATATTATGAGTTCCCAACCGAGGAAAAATACGATATACAGTGTACAAAACAAGATACCAAACACCGAAATAAAAACTGGAAAATAAATAATCCAATTTACTGCTTCCAATTATTCACTATTGACGCAGGTGAGGTGCATATAAAAGCCATCGAGAACCCATTGGCTGAGGTACATGTACAATCTACCCTCAACCCAACTGAAACCAACTCGTAAGCTATTCAATAAATAAGATGACCCTATCAGTGGATGTTATTATAACAAGATGAACATTTCTTCCCTTGTCACATACGAAAGTAGAATCCGAGAGCAAACTGAAGGGTTACATATAAACAGTGCTTTATTTAGTAAACACATTTCTCAACAGCTTTGTTTTTATATATTGAGGTAGATATAGTCTGATTTTTCACCATTATATTCTTGGGCTGTATTTACTACAACTGATACTGTACTTGTTTTATCCTCCTTGCGCCGCGTAACGCATCAACTGCTTTACTTCTGCTTAGACTTGAGTTCTTTCACCCTTTCCTCAGTGGCTTCCAGCGCTTCCCCGTACTTGCATATCAACTGAAAGAAGCGATTTTCAAATGTTAGCACTGTTTGGTAGTTTGTGTTTGTTGGCAGCTTTTCTAGCAATCAAACTGCATCATGAAGAGCATAACTCTTTATAAAATGTAAATGGTGCATTTGGTTTGTGGTGACTCATGCAGACCATAAATTTTTATGTTAAAATTCATCTATTCGAAGATATAGACATACATCGGCATTTATAAAGTCAAGTTATGTCCAAAAAATAATTCATATTTTAAACCATCAGGAGCAATTTGCAATAGAAAAAAAAAGTAGTAATTAATATTTTAAACCATCCAGAATGACTTGTTCCAGTTTCTAACATAAACACAATATTTTTAGCCATTACCACAATGAGTTTGTTGTACCACCCGTCAAGAACTGCAGATTGTACCCCTTTTTATTTGTTATATATTTTTGAATGGATTAATAATTTTTTATTGTGAAAATGTTTTGACATAACTTCTAAAAATTAATTTTTATAGCTTATATTTATGAGGAGGTATTAATTACAATTTACAACATTGAAGCAATAAATATATATTCATTCGAATTATTGAAATGCTACCTTTTAAATTAGGAGGAAAAAAAATAGAAAGGTGAAGACAAAGGTTCATGCGTTGGCTCAGAAGAGTTTCTGAAGTTAAAACACATTAAGGACGATAAAGGTGGGTAAAGCTAGGAGATCCCCATTGAAGTGTGGAGATGTTTAGGGATGCACCAGTTGGTTAACAAACCTCTTCAACAAGATTAACACAACTGATACTTGGAAAAAAAGTATGCTTGTGCCTATCTACAAGAATAAGGGAGATATTCACAATAGAGACATTGAGCTTATGAGTCATACGATAGGGTGTTTATTGATCTTAAAAAGACTTCCACGACAGATTTTTTGTTGGGTTCTTGAAGAGAAAAAAGTGTCCAAGTAAAGGCAATCAAAGATAAATATGATGACACAACTACAGTTGTGAAAGCTTGTAATGACAAATACATGATTTTCCAATCACAAAAAGTTTTTTGCAGTCCCTTATCTATTTGTATTAGTTGTTGATAAGCTGACAAGATTTTTAAGACGAGATATCATGATATATGCTATTTGCAGATGTATAATTTTTAGAGATGAAAACAAAGCCAGTGTTGACGGTAAATTGAAATTATGGAGAAACACGTTGAAGTCTAAAGGATTTGGACTTTTTTTTGGGTAACAAGAGTCTAACGGATTTAAGCTAAACTTCATTTAGATCTCTGGGTTGCATTTAAGTCTAAAGATGGGATGACGTACTGCATCGGGATGCTTGAGTGACTGTAAACATCATGTCAAACCTAAGACAAAATTTTATAGAACAATAATGAAGCTTGTAATGCTATATGAAGTTGAGTACACAAGCACAAAATGAGAATAGCCAAAGTGAAAATGTTATGGTGGATGTGTAGTCATACAAGGATGTAAAAGACAATAAATAGAGATAAGTCAACGAAAAGTTGGAGGAAAACATGGGAGACCATAGGTTGAGATGGTTTGTACATTTTTTTTAAAGACCTCAATATGTTCCGAAAAGAAAAAGAGTTTATAATCAAGAGTATGATTGGAGTGAAAGGAAGAGGTCTGCCTAAACATACATGCGATAAGGTTGTTAAACAAGATTGTTGGAACAGGAGATAAATTGGCAAATAGTAGGTGTTATTCCCGAATGACTAATTGTAGAAGGGGAGTTTGAAAATAATTTTTAAATTTGTTCCCCAATGTAAGATCACAATACAATCTGAAAATATATTACAGAAATAAATACACAATAGATTGTATCAATCAATAAAAAATATATTTTATTGATATTGAAACTGAAATTACAATCTGATTATCAATAATTGATACCAGCTACTGAAATTGTTCAAGTATGAACAACTGCAACCTAAAAAATAATTTTTAGTTTCTCAAGTTATGAAAAACTTGCTTCTCAAATTCTATGAATCTGCTGCGTATTTTACAAGAGTGAATAACTGAATAGTCTCTCTAATTTTGTTGTCTATTTTATTAACTATATTGTGTTTTTTGTATACTTTTCACACAGCTTCTTATCCCTGATCTTTTTTGTTTTTCAACGACTACTCCGTTCTATTAGAGCAGCTTCTCTTTATTAGTAATTGTAACAACTCTGTCACCTAACAACTCTTGTTAAGTCACATCATTATTACTTAATCACTTTACTTTAATAGATCAGCTTCCCAACCTTGTAACTCCCAATTGTAACTCTGTTATGGATCTTGGTCAGCTTCTCTTTTGTTGAATAACTCTGGTAAAGGTCTATAATGTCAAGTCATTTATCCTTTGATGTAACTTTGTTCATCGGTGGATATATATCCCCTGATATAACTTTATTCATCAATAGATATTTATCCCCCGGTAGATATTTATCCCTGATGACTAATTCATAATTGGAGATTTATCCCCCGATGGCTTGTTCCCTGATTAGTTTCGTCCACTCTTCAATGCAATAAAGAGTTTTTGCTTTAGTCCCTGATAACTTCAACAATATTATCTGACAATGCAATCGTTAGTCTCTAATGGGCTTGATTGCATAACTAACTTCAATTTTGTTGATCTCTCACAATGCATTCCTATTAGTCTTTGATGATCACCTACAGTTTCTGATGGTAGTCTCTGATAGTACACTACTGCAAGTTCTAATACAATTCCAAGTTTTGACAATTTTAAGTATTATACATCATCATCAAATGTTAAATTCTTAACAATATCCCCTTATTTATGATTATCAAATGATAAACATAAATAAGATTTGACGATGATGTCAAAACATAACCTTATAACACCACTTATATAGAATTGAAATTGAAGATGTGTAAACCTCATTGTACCAGTTCTACCAGTTCTGCTAACAATGATGACTGCATTAATAGTTTTGTTGGTTTTCTGCAGTTCTTCAAACTCAGCCATCAATCTACAAACATCTTTAATAATTCTCCTCATGTCTTCATCAGAATTACTTTTTACTCCCCTAACCTTATCATTCTCCCCCTTTTTGACATCGACATTTAATGTTAAAGGGTAGAAATGGATAGTTTCGTTTAACTTAGCAGGAAGAAATGTTTGAGCTCAGTTTGAAGACCATTGATCATGAAGTGTTGAAACTTCATGTTTCTCTTTTCTGTGTTGATCAATGCTTCATAAACATCCTGTGAGTATAGCTGCACTTGATCCTTGTGTGATCAAATATTCTGGTATAAAGTGTGCTGCTGCATCATCCAATTTCTTGTTCTGGTTCATTTGCAGTTTGTGAGTTCTAACAGTTGTCTTGATAATCTCCTGATTAGACATGTCAATGACCAACTGTTGTTCTGTATCTCCTGAACTAATTTTTTTTTTTATGTATCTCCTGATGTTTGATTGGAATGTTGATTAGAGAATACATGAGCTGTAAAGGTAATAGCGTGTGAACAATTTCTCTCTATTCTTTTCTTCAAGGATCTCATTTTTGCTCACACCCTCTCCTTTGACCTGACTTTTACAAGTCAGCCTCTCACACTCACTTTTTTTACATTTTTGTTTTAATCTCTTTTTCCTCACATTTTTCCAAGCACAAGGCGTGACTCTCATTTTGTATCCTCTCAGGCTTACTAGAAATATTTAAACTTTTCAGTTGTGGATGACCTAGAGTGTTGTAAAAAAAATAATAAGCGTTCTACATCAGTGGATGTTTGATAAAGTACAATTGTATTATTCACTGATGAGTTGAGAGCTGCTATTTGTGTTTCAGCTTCCGGAATTGACTTATCTGATGATTGAACTATCAGAGAAACTGAAACCAATGGAATTATGAGATTTTCATTTCTTCTAAACAAATATCAAGAAGAGAAGAAGAAATAATAAGGGTAGAATTTGAATATTGGTTGCTCCTCTTGAATAGAGAAAAGAAAAACATCAATTTGAGACTCTTGTGTGTGCACTCAATACAGGTTGATCATTTATCAGAACTTGTTTCTTTTTCTTCCTCTGAAAGGTATTTATAAATGTGATCATGCTAATTTATACCTGTGTCTGGTGGACTATTTTCAATAAATACACGCCTTTTGAGAAGTTGCACCTAGAGATGTGCTTTTTCCTTTTAGTTTCAATGTCCTTTTGAGAGAATAATTAAGCAGTCTCCAAAGATTCTCACTGTTCCTTATTTCTTCCTCTAAGATGTTCACCCTCCCCCTCAGCTATTGCTGGTTGTGGTTGTTTTTGTTTTCTTTTTACAACATTTATCTTTTGAGAGATAAAGAAGGTGACTTTTGTTGTAGACTTGTATTTAGAGGGTTTTGCTACTTGGGCAAAAGAAGTTGGGCCATTACTAACATCCTTCATTGTAGCAGAATTAAAAAAATAAAGATAAACTCAGAAATTAAAAGTTTAATATATGCTACCAGTATGTAATTATCCACTGATGAGTAATTCATCAGGGGATAAATTAACTATTTTCGCTTGTTATCAGCTGATAATTAAAAACAAAAAACTATCTACTGCTTCACCTTGTCATACTTGCACAAGATTTTCAAGGTTTTATTCACCAAAGTTGAACATTCCTAACTCACTTATCAACCTGTTAAAGATGGCTTCATCCAATGGTTTGGTGAATATGTTTGCAAGCTGCTTCTAAGTGGGAACAAAATGAAATTCCACTGTACCATTAATCACATGCTCTCTGATGAAGTGATACCTGATGTCTATATGTTTTGTCCTAGATTGTTGCACAAGATTCTCTGTAATGGCAATAGCACCGGTGTTATCACAATAAATAGGAATTTGACTACACACCATACCATAGTCTAATAGCTGAGTTCTCATCTATAAGATCTGAGCACAGCAACTCACAACAGCAATGTTGTTTTGAGGTTAACACAGAATGTTATTTCTTGTTAAACCATGACACTTGTTAAACCATGACACTTGTTACCACGACACTAGTTTGCTTCCAAGAAATTGACAGCTTCATGTTGTGCTTTTCTTGTCTATTTTGCAACCTACATAATCTGCATCTGAGTAGCCTATTAACTTGAATCTAGAATTTCTATAATACCAAATGCCAAGATTTGGAGTACTGAATATTTTTTTTACATCAATCAAATGAGATTCTCTAGGGTCAGCTTGAAATCTAGCACACAGACATGTAGAAAACATTATATCTGGTCTAATGACAGATAGATATAAGAGTGAGCCTATCATACCTCTATAACTTGATATATTAATTTTCTTTCCTTTCAAATTAGTATTGAGTTTAGTTGATGTTGCCATAGGTGTTTTAGCAGTTGAAACAACTTAGAAATTAAATTTCTTTAAAAGGTCTTTGATGCATTTTGATTGATCGATAAAAGTACCAAGAATGGCATGTTTAACCTGTAGACCTAAAAAGAAATTTAGTTCACCCATCATGCTCATCTCATATCTACTTTTCATCAATTTTGAGAATTTAGAACATAATTTCTTATTCATGAATCCAAATATAATATCTACAGACTTGAACAAATATTATGCCACTAGCATATTTTCTATGAAAAAGGGTTTTATCTACAATACGTCTTGTGAAATGATTTTCAAGTAAAAATTGGAGATAAAGTATCATATCATGCTCTTGGTGCTTGTTTAAGTCCATAGAGTGTTATGTCTAACCTATAGACATGATTGGCAAATTTTTTATCTTCAAAGCCAAGAGGTTGTTGGTCATACACCTCTTCTCTAGCTTCCTATTTAGAAACTCACTCTTCACATCCATCTAGTATACCTTGAACTTGGAGTAGGCAGCAAAGGCTAAAAATATTCTAATTGCTTCAAGTCTTGCCACTGGTGCATAGGTTTCATTATAATCAATGTCTTCTTCTGGTGAATACCCTTTAGCAACCGGTCTTGCCTTAATATTTGCTACAATACCAGTTTCATCCAACTTGTTTCTGAAGACCTATTTAGTACCAATTATTGATTTGTTCACTGATTTTGGCACTAGTCTCCAAACCTCGTATAAACTGATTGAGCTCCTTTTGCATGACAATCACCCAATCAGCATCTTAAAATGCCTCCTCAACCTTTTTAGGTTCAATCTTTGACAGAAAGTTGAGGTATAAGCATTCATTCTGAGTAGGACTTCTCGTTGTCACACTTTCAATTAGATCTCCTATAATATGCTCCATAGGATGATCTCTTGACCATTTTGTCTATGGAGGTAATCTTCACTATCTATACTCTCAGCTCCACTTGCCTCAGCTTCACTTTCATCTTCAATGACAACTGCCTTCCCATGAAGTTTCTTGCTCAAATTTCCAGCCACAAGTGCCATTGTTTTTCATTTTTGTGGTCTTGACTTAGACTCTCTCTATTGAACCTCTAACTCATAAGTTTTGAGGTTCCCATAGAGCTTCTCCAAGGATATTGAGCTCATATTCTTGGCTTCCCTTATGGTTGTGGTCTTGGCATCCCAGCTCTTCGGCAATGCCCACATTCTTGTTGGCATAAGTTTTGTCAAAGATCCTCAAGTCATTGTTCAACCTGTTGAATCTATCAAATAAGTTTGCTAGAGACTCACCAGGTTTTCTTGTGAACAACTCATACTGTTGAATCAACAAGGGCTGTTTGTTCTCCCTTACTTCCTCAATCCCTTCACACAGTATTTCTATTGTCTCCCAGACTTCTTTAGCAAACTCACAATTAATGGCACTGTTAAACATGTCATTGTCCAAACCATTATAGAGAATGGTCATGACTTTAGCATCCTTCATGGAGTCTTCCTTTTCTTCGGTTGTCATATCTTTTGGGAGTATGGAGATTGAATGTTCAGAGACTACTTGGTCATCTATTATTGCCAAGGGAACAAACTTCATTGGTTTAGGAGGTCATTCTTCTAAGATTGTTATGAAGAAAGGATCTGTAGATTTCAAATACATGTACTTCCTTCTCTTCCATAAGAAATACTCCTCCCTCACCAATATTGGGATCTTCACATTTCCACTTTTATTACTCATCTTGATCTTTTAGTAGTTATGTCAACTAGAGAGCTTTGATACAAATTATTATTCCCAATTGAGTAATTATAGAAGTGGGTTGAATACAATTTTCAAATTTGTTCTCCAATACAATCTGAAAATATATTACGAAAATAAAAACACAGCAGATTGTATCAATCAATAAAGAATGTATTTTATTGATATTGAAACTGAAATTACAATCTGGTTATCAAAAATTAATAACAGCTACTGAAATTTGTTCAAGTATGAACAGCTGCAACCTAAAAAATAATTTCTAGCTTCTCAAGTTATGAAAAACTTGTTTCTCAATTCTATAAATTTGTTGCGTATTTTACAAAGTGAATAACTGAATAATCTCTCTATTTTTTTGTTATTCTATTCTATTATGTGTTGTCTTTTGTATATTTTTCACACTTCTTATCTCCGATCTTTTCTGCTTTTCAACAACTTAATTCGTTCTATTAGAGAAACTACTCTTTATCAGTAGTGGTAACAACTTTGTCACCTAACAACTCTTGTTAAGTCACATCATTCTTATTTAATCACTTTGATTTAACAAATCAGCTTCTCAACCTTATAAATCTTAATTGTAACTCTGTTATGGATCTTGGTCGACTTCTCCTTTGTTGAAGAACTCTAGTAGAGGCCTGTAATGTCAAGTCATTTATCCTTTGATGTGACTTTGTTCATCAATGGATATATATATCCCCTAATATAACTTTATTCATCGGTAGATATTTCTCCTGGTGGATAATTATCTCCCGATGACTTTATTCATCGGTAGATATTTATCCCCTAATGTCTAGTTCATAATTAGAGATTTATCCCCTAATGGCCTATTTCCTGACCAATTTCGTCCACTCTTCAATGCAATAGAGATTTTTTACCTTAGTCTCTGATAACTTCAACAATAGTTTCCGACAGTGCAATCCTTAGTCTCTGATAGGCTTAACTACATGACTAACTTCAACTTTGTTCAACTCTCCCAATGCATTCTTGGTAGTCTTTATGATCACCTACAGTCTCAGATAGTAGTCTCTAATAGTACACTACTGCAGGCTCTAGTATAATTCCAAATTCTAACAATTCTAAATATTATACATCATCATCATCAAATGCTATAATTCCTAACGGTAGGTAGGTGATAAATAATACTGTTTACTAGACTGGTCTCAACATCATCACGAAGATTAACAGAGTACTTATTTGTTCTTGAAGCCATTCTTACGATAAATAGCCATTAGTTCACTGCTAAACAAAGACACTAGAATCAAGTAATATTTGATGGAAACTTCCTCTGACAGTTTGAGAACCTACCGCATCAATTTCGTCTGGAGTCGCAATAAAGGGAGGGCACATCATTATATTATCCCCAGCAACACGCACCAACATTCCATTCTTCTCACACTGAGCTCCAAAATATGCGCCTACACCTGGGAAAAAACATTAGAGGCATTTGGGAAGAAAGAAGTAAAAATTACTTAAATGTATGAGGTATAATTATTGATGACAAGCATGCCTAATAGTTCACGTCAAATTCCCAATTACCAAAATTGAGATTATCACATGAGATTCACCAAATTTTAAAAGATAGCAAATTTTGTACATGGTAATACTTCCAAGTATTTTAAAAATTGGGTTTGCCCCTGATTAAAAATCAACCTAATTCACATCAGTTTTGTACACTACACCTACACATTGACTGCTGGAAAACAATGATTGACGCTTTTTGGAACAGAGAATGCTACGTATGTATATCAAACTTACCCCATTCAGAAGGGAACATATCATTAGGTGACTTGTTATCTGTGAACTCTGTCCCAATGATCAATCCAGTTCCCCTAATCTGCAAATTTAAAAGAGTTCTCCATCGTAAACATCTATTACTATGTCTAGTCTACTTTACTGAGATATGGGTATTTACCTCCCCTATAATTGGACTACCAGAGAAGGCCTTTATACCATCTTGAAACTTCGGGGACAAACTGTTCACTTTCTCAACAATATTTCTCTCCCTGGAAACAAAACAAGTATATTTAATGTACTATCATGCAACCAACATAGATTTAAGAACAAATTATCAACTTTGACTTTAGAAAGTTAAATTGATTTGAGTCTCGAAACTAATGGCATTTGTACAACTAAATACTAATACACAATATTGTCGGCTACAAGCTAAATGTATTTCTATCAGTTTCAGAATTGAGATGTAGGTTTTGGAATGGAAAGTGACCATTTTGATTTCTGAAGCACAGACACCTGTACATCATACATTCAGGTTCAGGGTGGTGTGTGTGTCATATGTGCTTAATGTTTTTTGTCCCATCTGAACTAAAGTAGGAGCAGTAGGTTAATTTATAAACTGTGACCCAGTTTCTCTCCGAATCTACATTATGGAAAAATATAGATCACACAGAAAGATATAAATGGAATTATGGATGCATTACGCTATTCAGAAAGGGGAGATGAATATTGAATATATATTCACCATATCAAAAGAATAATAATTCTTTGTTTCAATTACTAGTTTGCTAGACATTAAAGGAACATACTTATAAATCTTGAGTGTTTCCAGTGCAACAGCACAGGAGACTGGGTGCCCAGAATAAGTGAATCCATGAGAAAACGAACCTGATGGAAAATAGATATCAGAAGCAACCCTTGAGAAAAAAATGGACAACAGTGATTAACGTAGGAATTTCATAATTATACCCAGTTTGTTGCTTTGAGAATATATAACATCTGAAATTTCAGGGCTAACAAAAACAGCTCCAATTGGCATATATCCGGAGGAAAGAGCCTGAAAGTTCAGCGAGAATTAGGAGCAAACCAATTACAAGTTTACCTTCGTAATAAAGTATCTACCACCTTCGCTACTGAGACAAGATCTGGTTTGATATTGTATTTATCGCATCCAAACATGGTTCCTAGTCTTCCAAATGCACAGATTACCTAATATAATAGAAGGTATTGTGAGACTGGATTTGAGCTATAAAGGATGAAGCACATCATAAAATGGCCAAATTTGCAGATGGAAGAAAATGTAGCACCTCATCCGCAATAAAGAGAATGTCATATTTTTTAACAATGGCTTGAATCTGCAAAAGTATCAAAGTGCAATAAACATAAATATTTTAGAGAAGGAACTAAAATAAACAACAGACAATGTGATACCAGGACAGGAGCTGTGGGACTTCAAAAAAAGCCCTAAATAAAAACCGAAATCAAAAACAATTTTGGGCACTCTATTGACTAGTGTTGGTCCGAGACTCTCAGAAAGGATTGATATATGAAAAGTGATAATCATTTTCTCACTTATGCTGCATTTAGATTGCTTGAATATAATAGGATTGAGAATAAATATGGAAAAGAGCAATGGTGAAAGATGTGAGATAATAAAAGAAATTTATTGGAGAATTGCGGAATGGATCATTCCTATCATGACCAATTTTCATGATCTTCATTTCGTGAAGAAGGAATGAGATGCTCATTCCTTTCTTCTAAATTGTATCTCTCTTCTATTCCTCCTCGTCTCTCCTTCCACCACTACTTCCCTTCTAGATTTTTGATCCACTACCTTCCCTATCCCATTTATGAATTCTAAATAAAACACTAGATTATAAATGAAGACACAATAATCTTTGATGGTAAGGCCTTATGATTTCTGATGTAACTTTATAATTCTAAACCGCAATAAGCCATGATTCTTATTTGGAAAAACAGAGACTACAAACACTTCTTCGAATGAATGACTTCGACTTTTCGAAAGCTGTTTACAGCACCATTTTTTCTGCAACAAGCACTATCAAAGGTTTAGATACTATTATGTTTACTTTGGTGCTTTGAAAGACAGAATTTCTGAGATTGAAAAGCTAAGTGATCAGAGGTAAATGGAGCTACCAGCAGCAGCAAAGACTCAACAAAATAGAAGATGCAGAGATTTTAGCATTATTGCCTTTTGGAAGTTGTAGAATGATACGTAAGATAGATATCCGTTATGGGTAAGTCAATATTTTTTGCAACATGGGAAATTGATGATAAAGCTAGAGGTATGATTGTGAAGGCTCATAAGATGTAGCATGTGATCTATTAGCGAGTCTAAGGACAAGAAATGATAATAGGATTTTTCAGATATACTCAAAGCACATAGCTTGGAATTATCATTTAGACTTTATCTTGGATGTCAGAGCAATCAAGAATGAATTACAGAGTGTTGGCAATGTGTTCCTCGCAGTTTATATGGTCCTATGGTACATTCAAAATACACAAAATGATATGAAACAATGTGCTCCACTCACATGTCAATCTTATAAGAATCATAATCTCAATTAACAAGTCACCCAAGAGAAGTTGAATAGTGCTCTACTCCAAAAATAATAATAAAATAATAATGATAACAAATAATTAAATAATATTCTGAAACTAAGTTATAGTTCAGTTTGTATGAACTGTAAGCATAGAGTTATCACTGGAGAGAGAGAAAAGGTTATTGAACAGGATTTGGCAGGTTTTTGAGTTCCCAGGTTGAAGAAATTACTAAGAGGAAAATGATTATCTCTGGGGAGATTTCTTTGCACAAAGAGAAGTTATATTATCACTTCATAGATCTCTTCAGAGGAGTTAAATGCCCTATCTCTCTCAGGCTTATTATATCTTGGTAGATATAAAGTCATAGAAATAACTGAATCAGAACGGTCCACAAAGAAAATTAATTTTGGATAATTTCTGATACTAAAGTTGGCCTGAACAGATTAACTGTTTGTCCCCATAACCATGATTAATAGGATATTTGCATAGCTGAAATACTTCTTACACAAGCTTAGAGCCTTTTAACGATGATGAATTCCATAAGAGAGCACTTCTTTAGTCCAAACGCGGAGGATATTTTTTCTTCAAAACCAAAAATATAAAAAAGTTAAAGAAAGGTGACGATGAACTAACCTTATCAAAATAAGTTGCGGGAGGTGGTATCACACCTCCTGCCCCCATAACTGGCTCCGCAATGAATGCAGCAATCTGAACAAGAAATCAAATCAGCCCATAAGAGCAATATTTACAAATTTTATATGCTTTTTTTTTTTGGGTTACAAAATTTATATGCTTTCTGCAGGTATTAGATAGCACTAAATTGGAGTACCGTCTCTGGTCCCTCTTTCAGGATAAGCTCTTCCAAGTTACTGGCTAACCTGGTCGAGAAATCTTCTTCCATCTCGCCTTCATCACACATTTATATTACAATCAGATGTTTGGAGAAACAAACCTGTCAGTTGCCTGCAAATCTCAGGATTAGGTATGGAAGACAAACCTGGAAGACGATATCGCCAATAATGAGGGCAATCGGTGTGCAATACAAATGGAGCTGGCAAATCAAATTTTTGATGCAGTGCTGGTAGACTGTCAAAAGAAAGGTCTCTTAGTGGAATGAAAATTATATATATGCATCGACAGTTACAAGATCCTTACCCAGAAAGGCTGGCTGCTATAAGAGTAGATCCATGGTACCTGTCAAAATGGAGAGGTTACACTATAATACAAATCAAAGAGCTCAATTAAAGATGAAACGCTCAGTTGACCAGTCAACTTACGATTTTGCTCGAGCAATAAACTTTTTCTTGTTTGGTCTTCCTAGTGCATTGTTATAATACCAAACTAGTTTCACCTGCAAGCAAGGATTGTGATATAAATTTATTTTGAGGGTATTTTGATCAGAGGTTTAGCTACAATTGGTGTTGACTGCAAATTCAAACTGATTTTAAAATCTACGGCGTAGTATGTAAGTTCAAACTCAGCTCCTCATAAATTCTACTCAAACATACCCATTTGTACATGTTAGATCATTTACATACATCAGATCACCATTATGCTCTCCTCTCTGGGGTCAAATTAATTAGCATCCGTAGCTCAGAAATTTAACTTAACAACGTATTTTTATCTTCTTCACATGTTGATGTCTATTACTTAATGATTCCACAAGAAAATTCATAATGCAAACTTCCATATTATATTCCTCTCTACCAGAATGACTTTCATAATCTAAAAAAGCTTTTCATAAATATATAGATTGCCAGATCCAACAAGATCTTAAATTGACACAACGCAGTAACAAAACCTGGGTATCATTCGCTTCAGATCCACTATTTGTGAAGAATACTTTGGCCATTTTAGAAGCTGTAAACATATCTAGAAGCTCCTTAGCAAGATCCTGTAGGATTTGACAAGAAATTCATCAAAAGAAATAAGTACACAATTACTGAAAAGATGCCTTCAAATGGAAAAATGGAAAATACCAAAGATGGTTTTGTAGTACGATTCCAAAAGGAGTGATAAAATGGCAGTGTACTGAGTTGTTTAGCTGCAGCTTCAACTAATCGAGGTTCACTACCTCCTGCAAATTATTAGAGTATAAGACATAAATAAGAAATGTCATAAGAACAGATAGTGTTGGTAACTCTTAAGTAGTCACATGCGGCTGACACCATGGCCTTCATGGTAATGACATGCAAAACTGTTCAGATCATAGCATAAAAGGAACACCAAATAGAGCACAGAAACAAAAACTAAAACTAACATTATAAATATATATGAAAGAAAAAAAGAAAAATGTATTTCGAGAAATATATTATAAAACATTTAACTAGAACGAATGATCAACGATAATAAAACAATATTGGTAATAATGTGAAAGACACACAAGTATCAAGCATGAAAACAAATGGAGTAGTTTGGCTAAAATAGGAAAAATAAATGAATACCTAAAGATGTGCACCAGAGACCAGCAAGAGAATCAAGGTATTTCTTTCCATTAATGTCATAGACATAGGAACCCTACGAAAATCAATTGAGAAAAAACAAGTTTACTTTAAATTGAACAGACCAACCCATAAATGCATATAAAAAGCATGTGCCTATGAACAACACACAGCATGCTTGTTCTTAAGTTTGTGTCAGAATATATATCGCAGAACTTTATTAGTAGCTAGGTTTCTTTCGTCTTTGCGCATCAGTTAAATGACAAACCTATGAAGCTTACCTCAGACTTCGTTATCACTAGAGGATTAGAATCAGTAGTTTGCCATCCAGCAGTAAAAGGTGCCAGCATGTCATGCCCCTTAAATCTAGAAATTATAGGAAGTTCAGTTGGTGAAATACAAACTTATTGCTTGCTCCCTAAAGTAATTAGATATATATTTTAGTTTGATCCTAGAGCATTTGTGAAATCCTAAGATTCAAAGTGTAATATGAACATACAAAAAAAACGTACTTGCCAAGCTTGAATTAAGAATGTAGTTTAAAGTACAGCCATTTTTTATACTAAAATTAAATACATTTAGATCAATTTTGAATTTTCGAATTTCACAAATGATGTATGAAGAAAAATGTATATCTAATTTTAGTGAGTATTAATCATGTTGACAGTAAACCAAGCTAAGATGACTGCTCTAAACATGTGAACCCTTACCTACAATTAATCTTTGTACAAAGTAAATTCAAATGTATTCGCTAAAACACGAGAAAAGTATTTTAGCAACACAATGTGGCGTGGAGGGAGAGATATTGGCATATTGCATACCCATCATTATCAAAATCCTTCTTCTGTGCAGCTGCATCTGTACTACTATGTCTGGCCAGTAAAGAAGACCCCAGCAAAGTTCTCGAAGCTGCAACAAATTTGCCGGCCTGTATGTAAAAACGGGGATTATGTTAACTATAATACTATGTTTCCATGAAAAAAAGTTTGAAGTGCTCCAGACCATAGCACATATTTCACATCATTAAGATACAGTCTCACCGGTAAATCAAATAACAAATTACTCCCTCTTCTCTAAACTAGAGATGCACATAAACCTGATCGTAGTATATTCAGGATTCAACATGCAAAACCTATACCTCTATGATTTTAAAATTAAAGAGTTTGTATAGACAGTGATTACGAACAAAATAAATTCAAATCAATTTTAAATCTGTTAGAATATTCTTATTTCCTTATTTAGCTAATTGCAATAATAATTGCTGGGTAATTGGCCAAGTCTTTGCCATGATATCTGAGAACAGTTAGAGAAGTCCATGCCATGATTCTAGGGAGAGATTAGGCGTAGTTTCTGGCAATAATTCAGTAATTCTCATTTGTAATAAATTCCAAATCAACTATATATTATGTAGATGTCGTATGACGGTGATTATGAGAAGATTAATGCCTAAAGGCTTAGTTGGAGGTCTGATCCCCTCGAAGTGGTCATCTTTAACCTTATTCTTTTGTTTTAATTCTTTTTTTTCATCAAATAAATTATCAATTGATAGGTCTGATCCTATCAATTTGGTATCAGAGCATCGACCCTGTTTATAGCTTTATGCCCTTACTCCTAAACAAAAAGTAGTGCTTGGAATTCAAGATTTGGCAGGATACTCAATGGCTCCAGGAAACAACTCAAAAAATCAGTCTGAAGAGTCGCAATTGGAGTCACGAATAGAAGCAAGGTTGACAGAAAAGATAAAAAAATTTCGAAACTCATGGAAGCACTTAAGGCAACCCAAGCGTCTACATCAAATTCGGTGGCCAATCAACACGGTAGTAAACTCCACGAGCCAAAACAGTGGACTGATGGTGGAGACTTTAGCACTTTGTGATTGAAGGTGGAGTTTCTGCGCCGGGAAGGAGGTGATCCTATTGGTTGGATTTCTCGCATAGAGAAATTTTTTCGTTTTCACAAGACCCAAAATGCCTCAAAAGTGGAGATTGCCTCTATCAATCTTGATGGAGAGGCCATCCGGTGGTATGACTGGTTTGAATCGTACCATGGTATTCCTACGTGGGATGAATTTGTTGAGGGTCTTCTCATTAGATTTGGGCCTTCTGAATATGAGAATGTTGATGGAGAACTAGCAAAATTCAACAAACGACGACAGTTATTGAATATCAAGGTCGTTTCGAGTGGCTATCCAATCGTGCTCGTGATTGGACGGAAAAGGAGCTAGTTGGAACATTTATTGAAGGGTTTAGAAATGATATTCGTCGAGAGGTAAAGGCTCGCAAACCCCTAACAATTATTGATTCCTTTTCCCTTGCTCATTCACAAGAGGAAAAAATAAATGAAGAGAATCTTCGCCCTCAAAAGCTGCCAACTAGATTTGTTAATGCAACTATTGGGGAAAGCAACCGAAATAATGCACGACGCATCACAAACCAGGAGTTAAAGGAGCGAACAGCCAAGGGCCTTCGTTGGTATTGTGATGACAAATGGAGTAAAGGGCACAAGTGTAGGAACAAACGTATTTTCATGATTGAGCCGGCTAGGGCCATCGATGATACTGATTACAATGAAGAACCGGAGTTTACTTACGAAAAAAAAGGGGTAATTTTGATGATGATCAGCTTGGTATCTCTGTCCATGCATTAGCAGGTTAATCTAATCCTCAAACAATGCGTGTAAAGGGATTCATCAAGAAACAACCGGTGACAATATTGATCAACTCGGGAAGAACCGATAACTTCATTGACTCAAGACTTGCTAGAAGGATAGCGTGTCCTGTTGAACGTTGTGAGCCGTTTGAAGTCAAGGTAATGGATGCTAGATCATTAGCTTGTTCCGAAAAGTGTTCTGATATCGAAATGGCTATCCAAGGTCAGAAATTTTCTGCAACTTTATTTTTACTGTCTTTAGAAGGTTGTGACTTGGTTCTTGGAGCTCACTGGTTGCGTACGTTGGGGGATATAGTGTGGAATTTTGAGAAACTTCTAATGCAATTTACCTTGAATGGAAAGTCAGTAAAAATTCAAGGCAAAGGTGGCGACATATCAGTTGTTAGCTCTCATTGTATGGAGCGTATTCTCAAAAAGAAACCAAAAGTGTTTACACTCATAATGCAAAACTCAACTATTTCATGATTCTCTTCAGCAGATTCACATGATATGCAGGCCTTATTGTCTGAGTTTTCGGATGTATTTGAAGAACCAAAGGGGCTACCACCGAGGAGGACACATGACCACCATATACCATTGCTCCCAAATAGTGGCTCTGCTAATGTTAGGCCATATCGCTACCCTTATGTTCAAAAGTAAGGGTTCAAAAGGCCGAGATAGAAAAAATTGTGCAGGAAATGCTGAAAGCTGGAACCATTCGACCTAGTGTAAGCCCTCATTCTTCTCCCATATTGCTTGTTCACAAGAAAAATTGTTCGTAGCACTTGTGTGTTGACTACCATGCATTAAATGGAAGAACTGTGAAGGATAAATATCCAATACCTGGTGATAGATGAGTTACTTGATGAATTAGGAGGAGCTCATTATTTTTCTAAGGTGGATCTACGTGCTGGATACCACCAAATTCAAGTGTATGAGGCAGACGTTCCAATGACGGCATTTAGGACTCATGACGGCCACTATGAGTTCTTAGTAATGCCTTTTGGTCTTACAAATGCTCCATCAACATTTCAAAGCTTGATGATTGATCTCTTTCGTCCTCACCTTTGTAAGTTCATTTTGGTATTTCGATGATATTTTAATATATAGCTCTTCATGGAGGGACCATTTGCATTACTTGCGCGTTGCATTGTCAATATTGCATGAGAACCATTTATTTGCAAAGAAAACTAAGTGCATTTTTGGCAAGTCTAAGGTTGAATACCTCGGCCATATACTATCCAAAAATGGTGTGGCGGCAGATCCTACAAAAATACAAATTATGAAAGAATGGCCAACACCAAAAACTGTGCAAGTATTATGAGGATTCCTTGGCCTTACAGGATATTACAGGAAGTTTGTGATAGACTATGGGAAAATAAATGCCCCTCTAACCAACCTCTTGCATAAAGATGCATTTAAGTGGAGTCCATTGGCAGAAGATGCATTTGCTAAACTAAAGGAAGCAATGACAATAACTCCAGTCCTCGCTCTTCTTGATTTCAAGAAGGTGTTTATTATATAGTATGATGCTTCCGGAGTAGGAATTGGTGCTGTCTTAATGCAAGAAGGTCGGCCTTTGGCCTTTACGAGCAAGGCATTATCACCTTTACACTTGCAAATGTCTGTTTATGACAAAGAAATGATGGCTATAGTGCATGCAGTGACTAAGTAGAGACCGTACCTCATTGGCTGAAGATTTCAAATTAAACGGACCATAAAAGTCTGAAAAACATTTTGGAGCAGAAGATTTCTTCTATGGAGCAACAAAGGTGGGTGTCAAAGCTTCTCGGTTATCATTATGAAGTTGTTTACAAGAAGGGAAGTGATAATGCGATGGCAGATGCCTTATCTAGGCTGCCGAAAAAAGCAGACATTTTTGCCATAAGCACCCCTTTATGCTGGTATTGACACGATTAGAACAGAAGTTGCATCTAATGGTGACCTGCAAGAACTACTAATTCAGAAGCTACAAGTTGATCCTGATTCTGTTTCACATTATGACTGGGACGGAGCTGATCTACGGTACAAAGGCAAGTTGGACTTGCCAAATACTTAGTCTCAAAAGCCGGTATTGCTACATGAGTTTCATGCTTCTCCTTCTGCTGGACATTCCAGATACCTTCGCACTTACAAACAACTTTCAAGGGCCTTTAATTGGAAGGAGATGCGTAAAGAAGTAAAACATTTTGTGAAAGAATGTGATGTTTGTCAAAGGAATAAAGAAGAGACGATTGCTAGTCCTGGTCTCTTGCAACCTCTACCTATCCCATCTCTCATTTGGTCATGTATTTCAATGGATTTCGTAAAAGGCTTACCATTATCACAAGGGAAAGAGGTAATTTTGTTGCGGTAAACCGTCTAACAAAACATGGCCACATTGGTTCTTTATCTCATGCTTATACAGCTGCAACAATTGCTCAAGTTTTTGTTGAAAACATTTTCAAGTTGTATGGGATGCCCCAATCAATTGTTTGTGAACGTGATCCTATTTTTACTAGTGCATTTTGGACAGAACTATTTCGTTTACAAGGAACACAATTAAACATGAGCACCACCTACCACCCACAGACCAACGGCCAAACCAAGGTGGTTAATCGCTGCTCAGAGAACTATTTACGGTGTCTCGCAGGAGACAGACCAAAAGATTGGTCCCATTGGCTGCCATGGGCAGAGTGGTGGTATAATACCACATACCATTCAGCTATTAAGCAAACTCCATTTGAGCCAGTGTATGGCAGACCAGCCCCCCTTCCTAACATCTTACACTCATGGTTCTACCAATATTCATCAAGTGAATAGTGATTTACATGACCGGGACCGCATGTTAGAACCGCTTAAACATAATCTAAATGAAGCTCAATGTCGGATGAAGCAGCAAGCTGATAAACATCGAACTGAACGGCAATTCCAAGTGGGTGATTGGGTGTTTCTTCGTCTACAACCATATAAGCAAAGTTCAGTCTAAGTTCGTGACACAACGAAGCTCTTCCAAGATTCTATGGTCCCTATAAGGTGCTTGAGCGTATTGAGCAGGGTGCTTATCGCTTGGATTTACCGGTGGGTACCAAAATTCAACCCGTCTTCCATGTCTCATGCCTTAAGAAAAATTTGGGTGCTCATGTCAGCATTCAACGTCAGCTCCCAAAAATTACTTCCAGTGGAGAAACTAAATTAGAACATGAAGCTATTTTGGAACGTTGACTTGTCAAGCGGGATAAGCGAGCTGATGGGGATCTCCTAATCAAGTGGGTGAACTTGCTAACTGAAGATGCCACCTGGGAGCCCTACAATTCAATCCAAGAGAAGTTTCCAGAATTTCTTTCTTCTCAACCTTGAGGACAAGGTTGTTCTTAGGGTGCGGGAATGTTAGAATATTCTTATTTCCTTATTTAGCGAATTGCTGGGTAATTGGCCAAGTCTTTGCCATGATTTGTGAGAACAATTAGACAAGTCCATGCCATGATTCTAGGGAGAGATTACGCTTAGTTTGTGGCAATAATTCAGTAATTCCCTTTTGTAATAAATTCCAAATCAACTATATATTATGTAGATGTCGTATGACAGTGATTATGAGAAGATTAATGCCTAAAGGCTTAGTTGGAGGTCTGATCCCCTCAAAGTGATCATCTTTCACCTTATTCTTTTGTTTTAATTATTTTTTTCCCTCAAATAAATTACCAATTGATAGGTCTGATCCTATTAAAATCACAGGATTTCACAACCAAACTTACTACAAAAGTACTATAAAATAAGTTGAAAAAACACGAAGCTGTAGCATCATCGGATGCTTCGTACCATAGCATTACAGTACATAATCATCATCTAGATATACAACAATGATATTGCGAATCAAACAAAATAAAAATAATACAAGATTCATTTGCACCTTGGTGAGAGATTCGTTGGGGATTCTGGAATCGCCTAGATTCGTGGAGGAGATTCTTCTCCTGTCAAAGACGAATCGAAGAGCTTTAACCAGAACATCTTCCGGCGACTGCAATTTCTTCTTCCCCCGGAGATACATCACTCTTGTTCTGCAAATTATTGATGTGGACAGTGAGTGACTAAATCAAAAGAGAACAGACCGCTAGGTTTTAATATATAGAAATATACATATATACGTGTGTGTGCGAGTGTGTAGGCGAGGCGTCTATGCACAATGGGGGGGGAGTGTCTTCTGACAGCGACTAAAAGTTGAATTGCTGTCAGAATTTGATTTTTCTATTTTATCTTCTTTGTTTTGTTACATTTTTCTATTTCATCCGTTTAATTTTTTTTTTTTAGTCCATTTCATCATTTAATTTTAGTATGTTTAAATACTGCTTGCTTTATGTAACAAATACATTTATTGTACTTTAAATTTTAAAATATACTATTTTTCCTAGAAATTATGATATCTAAAATTTTTAAAATATACCATTGTCACTATCATTACTAATATTACTGATAATCACCTGGTAGTATTTTTGTTACATTAAATAATATGCTACGGAGTATATTTTATCATCCTAAAATATTTTGTTGTTATCAATAAAAGATGTACTCTTTTCATTTTAAGATACATTATATTTGATTTTTTATACGTATTTTTAGATAAGCTTAATATATATTTAATATTTTATTTTTTAAAAATAAAACTTGAAAAGTAAAAATATTTTAAATGAAAATTAATATGATATAAAAATTATAATTATATAAAATATTTAACATATACTAAATTTTAACTAAAATTATATAGAAAGAAAAAGTCAAATATCATATATTTTAGAGTAGAAGTAATATTTGTTATATACATATTATCTTCAAAGATTGTAATTTTTAGTTAGTATCTCTAGCTTCAAATCATAGTCATCAGAATGGACCGGACATCAAGCTAATAGAGACATTGATTCGGTAATTTAGTGATTCAGTCGATTGAGTTTATGGTTAAACCGTTTGAATCAAATTTTTATTATTATATATATGAAAATAATTTTATATACTTAAATTTTAATTTTTCTCTACCAAAATTAAATCATAATTATATTTTAAATACATAAATGAGCCTAATAACTATTTTTTATAATTATTTACTACAGAAAATTAATTAGTATAAAAAAATAACAAGATAAGATAAACTAAATTTGACTATTATTATTTCTTTATTCTAAAACTTTTATGTTTTAAAACCTAATACTTATTTTTAATGAATATATATTGGAGTTAATAAGCGAATTGCATATTTAATTTTGTTATGGGGTAAAAAATATGAATAAAAATATTTTTAAAATCATTTAAAATTTTTTAAAAATTCAATTTGATTCACCGGTTTTCCAAAAATCACCTAATTTATTTGGCTCCTCTATGATATTTTTGTTTATCAGATACTTTTAGGAACCGATTCAACCAGTCCGATCAATCAATTTGATTTGATTTTTATAAATATGCTTCAAATAGGGAAAAATTAATGTTACCGATAATCACCGTTGTAGCATTACTGTTACATTAAATAGTATGGTACGGAGAATTTTTTATCATCCTAAAATATCTTCTTGTTATCGATGAACGATATACTTGTTATGTACATATTATCTTCAAAGATTGTAATCTTTAATTAGTATCCCCGACTTCAAATAAGAAAAAATGCATTATAATTTTTTAACTTATTGACATTATTGTAAAAATCTTTGTTTAGTATCTAATTAAATCTTTATATTCGTACCCTAAGTTCTACTGCTTAATGTCTATGTTTAATGCTCATTTATTTTCTACTTATTTCATATATCAACAATTAAATTTTTTCTACATTTTAGGCGTTCGAACTTACTTATTATCTTTTTACCACGTTATATGTTAAATATATATACTACGTGTATAACTAATTAAACATATCATCTTTATTTAATATTACACAAAGATTCTATTGAATTTATAAAGATCAAAGAAACAAAAAGTAAATAATATATAAATGAATTTATTAATATGTCAAAGTGTTAGGGTGTGATATAATTATTTTTTACTCCCTTCATTTAGAATTAATTATCATGATTTAGTTTATGATAAATTGACTAATTTCTTTATTAATTTCTTTTTTGTTAATTGTAATTGTACAATCATAAAAATTAAGTTTATATAAATGCATGAACCTTTATATTATTATAATCTAGTCACCTATGTAATATAAAAATATTTTAAAATTTTAAGTCAAACAAATATCAATTTGGTTATAAAAAATTAAATTATGACAATCATTTTAAGGAGGAGGAAATATCTTAATGGCTTAAATTATTTTTTTGGATAAAAGGTGAGTGTCGCGCATGGGGATTTTGTAAAAATTAAACATTGTTGTTTTAAGCTTAAAAATCCTTTAGGTTTTAATGCAACGAGTCAAAAATATGTGTAAGGGCCAAAACTAATAGAGTAATTCATGTGTAAGGGCCAAAACTAATAGAGTAATTCATGTGTAAGGGCCAAAACTAATAGATTATTTCTAAGTTAGTTAGAAAATAATGATTAAAAAAATCCCAAAAATGGATAAATCGCATTCATGTGCATCTTTGGGTGTTAGTATACTGGCATGACATGTTATCTAATTGGTTTTTAAATTTAATTTTAAAATATAGCCTGTTAAGGTTAAACACTGATGATGATAGTTTAGTAATAAGATGTGCAAATTGTAAATACTCAAGGTGTTGTATAAACCTTGAAATAAGCACAAGTTTTGCATCCGCTGATGATAATAATATCCATCAGTGGATGATTTAGTTCTTCACAAGACAAGTCAGAAAATGGAACATTTGAAGGGCTTGGCTTTGTGGAGAAGAATGTCTGATGTTACTTAAACAGTCAAAGTATTCCGCACATCAGATATTCTAAGAAGAGTTATGTTGATTTCATACCATCAGGGGAACCCGTCAGGGGGAGCCAGTCAGGGGGAACCCGTCAGGGGAAGCTCGTCAGGGGAACCAGTCAGGGGGAACCCGTTAGGGGAACCAGTCAGGGGAACCTATCAGGGGATGACGAAGGCAGACCAACCCATCAGGGGGACACTTCAAGATATGTCAGTGTCAGGCCAATTCATCAGGGTAACCTGTCGGGGGGGATTGGTCAAACATGACATTAGTGGAAGCCATGAATGTATGCAGTCAGTCATAACCATCAGGATCAAGAAGCACTGAGTAAATCTCAAGTGAAGAACGAAGCCCTGATCCAGTCAAACATGCATCAGGGGGTCCAAAAGCACTGATCAAGATCCATCAGGGTTGACCATCAGTGGATCGTTATGACAGCCTACATTCGTCATCAGCATATACACGAAAATCAATGTAACTTGAACAGAAGCAAGAGATATCAACTGGAAAGATATTTCTTGAAGTCTGTATCCATCCAATGAGAACTCTTGCGCATTAAATGCATACAAATCAAGGGAAGAAAAAGAAGCAACAAAGCATGCATCAGTCTGACACATTAGGCAGTGATGTGACATACTTGCGGCTAAGTTGAAAAAGGCAGCACGTCTCAAGCACATGATTTTCAACCACTGATTTACATATATAAAGAAGGAGTTTTCATTGATAAACGATACAAGACGAGACGAATAGAAGCACACAAAAACACTAGGAAACTCTATAATATTTCTTGAGAGATTTATTGTCAAAGAGAAATCTTTGTAGCTAGTGAGTGTGAGAAGCTGTGAATTTCATTCACAAAAATTGTAGCTGTAATTCACATTTGTGATATTACAGATTTCCAGAAAAACACCAAGTTATAATACAACTATTTTAACTTGAATCTGAGTGTTATTATTTTACTGTTTTTCTGTTATCTTGTTATTTCTGGAAGGAGCTATCAAAGTTCAACAGAGCGAAAAAGTTTTGAGTATTTGTATTCACCCCCACCCCCCCCCCCCCTCCCCCCTTCTACAAACACTTGAGCTTATTTTGCTCTAACATAGCCAAATTTTGATATATTTAGAATTGGTTAAAAAAATTTGATTTTGTAAGTGTAGATATTATCATGATACCTTTTTTCATTTTGTTTTAGTAGATTTTTCATGCAAGCGACTATAGTATGATTTATATTGTGGAAGACATACAAAAACTTAAATTAAAGAATTTAACATGAATTAATTAAATATTGAGAATGTATTATTAATAAAGTGTAGTATATTTAAAGTTATATATTGTATATTATTGAAAAATTATAGTATATATTTATAATGTTAAATAAATAACAACTTTTTGCTAGATTAGATAATGAGACAATCAAGATATTAGATACCGAGAAAATTACTATTATATTTTAGCTACTTTCAAAAGTTATTACTATTGCACTTTAATTTCTTCTAAGTTTAAATGGTTAACAAAACTTATGTATTAGAAAGCTAATGAGTGTGCAGGAGACTTAATAGTCGATAGTGGTTAACTCATAAATAGAGTCATGAACTGTTTATAAGAGTCAAGTTCTTAACAGAATCAAAGAAAGTAGAGTCAGAAATAACGTAGTTGACATAACGATAATTTTTGGTATAAGGATTTATTTCTAGTTATTTTGCTCAGAAAAATCTCAAAAGGAAAATTCAAGAAAGCTAAAAATGGAACGAAACGGTTACACTAAAAAACAAACTGGATGAAGACAAATTGTCACACTAAAAGAGTCAAAAAAGCAGTCAGTAAGTACAAGGAATCAAAAGTGATATTCTCTGTATTCCTTTTTAATTCAAATGGTCACTTTTAGAGAAAAATGAAAAGTAATTTTAATCTCAATCATTGAATCTCACAAAGTCACCTTAGATCGTCAAATTAGAGCCAGCAAAAAGTGATTTCACTTCAACTGGCATATTTCAAATACAACATACTTCAACTCATTGTAAAGCTTTTGATGAGAGTAAATGTGTGAGAAAAAAACTTCAAGAGAGATCTTAGAGTTTACATTAAGAAAAAAAGGAGAACAATTTTGAAAATTAAGAAATCCCTCTATAGCCAGAGACAACTCTCGTTCGAAACTCACTCCCTACCTTGTTTATGTTGTTCTTATTGTTATTACTGTCCTAAATTGTTCAAGGAATTGTAAGGGGGTGTGGGTTGAATACAAATCATCAAATATTACAACTTATTTCGATTCTTTAAAAATAATAGATAAACTTGTAAAATATAAAGAATCTCAAAAATACAGTGTATAGAAATCAAATTATATCAATTAATAAATACTTGTTTTTATTGATTTTTGAATTTGTATTACAACCTGGTAAAAAAAAACTATTGATACCAACTTCTTGAATATATTCAGTGATGAACACACTACAAAAAAATGGCCTTTAGTGACGAATAAAATTCTGGTCACTAAAAGTAACCTTTTGTGACTTAATTTTTTTTTTGTCACCAAATTTTAGTGAACAAACAAATTTAGTGACCAAGACAAGAAAGTGGTCAATAAATTTTCTTTAGTGACCGAATTTGGTGACCACACATTGGTATCGTCAATAAATTTTTTTTAGTGACTAGAGATCCTGGTCACTAAACTTCTTAACCATAGAGATGTTGGTCACAAAATTTTTTGGTGAAAAAATGGATTTTCACTCTATATAATTTTATGATATAATAATGTATAGTAATTTTTTTTTTACTTTATAATAACATACAATTTTATGATATATTATTTATTTGTTGTGTCATATTAGTGATAACATTTTTATAAAAAAAAGGTACTTTTTTTTTACTATAACTCTCCATATTAAGCAATTTATTATCATTTTTGTTTTAACTTTATATTTATACTTTATATTATCATTTCTTTTTTTTTACTTTATATTTTTTTTACTATTTTTTGTACTTTATATTTTTTTTACTATTTTTTTCCATTGAACCTTTAAAGAGTTATTTTTTTTACTATTTTTATTTTTACATTTATTATCATTTCTGTTTATACCATTGTGTAGATAATAATTTTCAATATCATTTTCATTTATAGCACAAGTTTATAGCATTTATGGTTTGAGAGTTATTGATTTTTAAAGTTTAATTAAAAAAAATAAAAATTCAAGAAATAATTCATATGAACATAGAACCCGAAAATTTCAGATTCAAATTCCGGCCGAATTACATGCTGTTTGTCCAAATTGATTTTACCAAATTGTTTCTGCACTTAATCCGATTGTTTTGCCTCAAATAATTTGAAAAATTATAAAGTATTTTTGGAGTTCTTCTTCGGCCAAAAGTTTCAAGACCTGAACGAAAGATTTCCATTTTTCTTGCGATTTAGTTGTTAAAACTTGAAATTGATTGTATGAATGAGTTTCTGGAAGTCCCAGGATTCAAATCCATACTTGATTCATCAAAAATGGTGAAGAATCGTGGTTTGGGAGCTCGACCGTTAATGGCAGCTCGGCAACGGCGACGAGCTTCGAATGGGTGTTCCAGTGATTTTCAGGCGACGGTGTGAGGGAAAACGGGGTAATCGCCTATGGTGATTGTCACGGCGGTGCTTCTACCTTGTTTCGTTATGTGTGTGCGCGTGAATCGAGCTGCTAAGGCTGCGGTCGGTCGAAAACGGAGCCGGCTGCAGGCGACGTGCTGCAGAAACGTGCTGAAGAAGACGGGTCGGTTCGACCAGAATTTGACCCACGATTTAACTTAATATTTTTAGTGATAAACTTTCCTTAGAGCAACTTAGTGACCACCTTCAAAATCGTGGTCACCAAAGCCTTTAGTGACTAAGCTTTACTGACGGCAGGTGATGACAAATTTTCTGGTCACCAAAGGTCTTTAGTGACCAGATTTGGTCACCAAAAGTCCTTTTAGTGACCAAAAATCGATCGCCACTGAAGGCCATTTTTTTTGTAGTGACAGCTGCAACCCTACAAAATAATTTCTCGCTTCAATTTGGTAAACTAAGTATCAACTTCTGCTCTAAAATATAAATCCTAGCTTCTCAATTTCTAAAACCTTGCTACTCTGTATCTCTCTCAATATTTAACTCTCTATCTCTTGATACAACTGCTTTGTATGAAATGATATAGTTGTTCTGCAAATCAATTACAGCTTCTCTCTCTTAATTAATTATTTTCTCTCGACATGTATATGAGATGTGTAGAGATGTTGTTATTTTCTTCTGTGCTTTGTATCTCTATTTATAAACACAACTTCCTTCTTCATCTGTTCATGATGAACAGTTGAGAGATTACCTTTATGAAAAAATATCTCTGAATCTCTTCAATTATTGCAACATAACGTCTTAGTTGCATAATCTCTTGTTACGCTATCTCTATGTTACGATATCCCTTTATTCAAGTTATCTCTTGATATCGTCTCTAGTACCCAATCTTTCCTTATTGGACTAGCTTCCTTATTTTAATTTTAGAGCCCTAACCAACTTAGGGGTATGTTGCAATCAGCCATATGTCATCTTCAATATCCACTGATAACTCTATATCTGCTGATGACTACTTTATTTGTTGATGGTCATTATCTGTTGATGACCTCTAGTGTAGATTATCTATTGATGGTTATCTACTGATGAAGAATTTATCTGTCAATGACCATTTGTCCACTGATGCATATTATCTGTCGATGGTCATTATCTGTTGATGACCTCTGGTGCAGATTATTTGTCGATGACCATTTGTCCAATGATGCATATTATATGTCGATGGTCATTATCTACTAATGAAGGACTTTTATCCTCTGATGATCATTTATCTGTTGATGGCTTAACCTCTGATGAACAACTTATCCACTGTTACAGAATATTTACTGATAAACAATTTAGCCTTTGCTGCAACTCAACTGTTGATAAGTATTTATACTCTGATGCATAACTTTATCTACTGATGGTTTGGTATTTGCTGATATAATTTATCTGCTGATGACCAACCTGCTGCAGACAACCCTTATCCTTTGGTAGCCATTTGAAACTTTGTTCTAAAATATCTCTTGATGAACATGTTTTTGCAGAATATCTCTACTACATAATGAATATGTTTTTCCAAAATATCCTCTGATGTTTTTGCATAATTTCTCTACTGCAGATTATCCTCTGATGATCATGATTATGTAGAATCTGCTCTAAATCACTTATCATCTAAAGAATAATATCTAATGATGGTCAATTATCTACTGATGACTATTTCTGTAGAAAATCCATTGCTAGCTATTTCGTTTTCAAATGCAGTATCCACTGATGTACACAATATCCACTGATGAACACAATATCCACCAAGTCTCAGAATTATCCTACGACTAGCTACTGTGATGATTTACCTTTTGATGTGCATTTTACACTATTAGAGGATAACATCTACTGGCCTGCTATTAGCCACTAATGAACAACGTATACTGTCGGAGGATAATACTTAGACAAAATCAGCTACAATTTATCCGCTAATATTTATATAACATATCAGTATATTCTAGTACAATTTCAGAACTAAGAATTCTAAGTATTATACATCATCATCAAATGCTATAATTCCTAACAATCTCCTCTTATTTATGATTATCAATGATAAGCATAAATCAAGGTTTGATGATGATGTCAAAACACAAAACTTATAACAACACTACTTAGAATCGAAATTAAAACTATGTAAACATAATTGTACCAGTTATCTTCTGCTAACAGTGATGACTACATTAATAACTTTGTTGGTTTCCTTTAGTTTTTCAAGCTTAGTCATCAATCTGCTAACATCTTTAAGAATTCTCCCATTGTCTTCATCAGAAGTACTCTTTACTCCTCTTGACCTGATTATTCTCCCCCCCTTTTTGACATCAACATCTTAATGTTGAAGGGTAGAAATAAACAGATTAGGTTGACTAGCATAAAGAATTGTTTCAACTCATGATTGTCCTTTGAACTATGTTTTGACTATTCTCCCTCTTTGAATGTCCCTTGAATTAGCAGGAAGATTAGTAAGAATACCAATTGTGTGTTCCTTGACATTCTTGAGTTGAGTTTGAAGACCATTGATCATGAAGTGTTGGAGCTTCATGTTTCTCTTTTCTGTGTTGATCAATACTTCATAAACATCATGTGAGTACAGTTGCACTTGATCCTCTTGTGATTAAATAATTTGGTATGAGGTGTGCTATTGTATCATCCAATAATCTAGTGTTGCTTGCATCCAACCAAGCATCCACAATATCTTCTTTCAGTTCATCTGCAGTTCCTATTGTGGGATCTAACAATCTGTCTTGATAATGTCCTGATAAGACATGTTAGTAAGAAATTGTTGTTCTACATCTCCTAGAGTAATTCTTCTTTTAGTATCCTCTGATATCTGATCAAAATGGTGATCAGAGAATACATGAGCTACAAAGGTAGTAGTGCATGAACAATTTCTCTCTATTCTATTTTTCAAGGATCTCATCCTTGCTCACACCCTCTCATTTTGCCTGACTATTACAAGTTAGCCTCTTACACTCACTTTCCTTCTCTTTTTTTTTTAATCTCTTTTCCTCACATTTTTTCTAGACACAAGATTTAACTCTCACTAAGTATTCTCTCAGGCTCACCAGAAATATTTAAACATTTCAATTATGGATGACCTGCAGTGGTGTATGAAATATAAACAGTAAGTGTTATGCATTAATGGATGTTTGAGAAAGAACAGTTGTACTATCCACTTATGAGTTGTGAGCTGTTATTGGTGTTTCAGCTTCAAGAATTGGCTTCTCTGATGATTGAACTATCAGAGAATCTGAAACCAATGGAATTATTAGATTTTCATTTCTTCTGAAGAAATATTAAGAAGAAAAGAAGAAAGAATAAGAGTATAGAATTAAGTGTTGGCTGCTTCTCTTGAATAGAGAAAAGAAAACATCAATTTGAGACTTTTGTGTGTGCACTCAGTGAGAGATTGATCATTGACCAAGTCCTACTTCTTCTTCTCCTTTGAAAAGTATTTATAGATGTGTTCTTTTTAGACTTAAATACCTATGTCCTTGGAGGTGGACTATTTTCAATAGATACAGCCTTTTGAGAGGTTGCACCTAGAGATGTGCTTTTTCCTTTTAGATTCAGTATCCTTTTGAGAAGATACTAAGCAGTCTCCAAGGGTTCTCATTGTTCTCTTTTTCTTCTTTATTTCACCCTCAACTTGCTCACCCTCCCCTCAGTTATTGCTGATTGTGGTTGTTTTCTTTTTACAACCTTTATCTTTTGAGAGATAGAGGAGGTGACTTTTGTTATAGATTTTGATTTAGAGGGTATTTCTACTTGGGCAGAAGGAGTTTGGTTTGCACTAACCTCCTTTATTGTAGTAAAAGAGAAGAAATACATAAGATAACTCAAAAATTAAAAATTTTAATTTCTGCTACCAGAAAGTAATTATCCACTGATGGATAAGTCATCAAGCGATAAAATTTACTATTGCTGCTTTTATTCATCGGTTGATAATTATCCTTTGAGGAGTAAATTATCTACAGATGATTCAATAGACTAAAATTATTTGCTGATTAGTTATACTATCAACGGATAATAATATCTACTTCATTTTATCAGCTGATAATTATCCACTGATCAGTTATGTTGTTAAAGGATAATTATCTACCGCTTCTCTTTTTTTTAGCTGATAATTATCCACTGATCAATTATGTTATCAGAGGGTAATTATCTACTGCATTTTTTAGACTTGCATATAATTTAACATTTAATTGACATAGTTCAACATACCTAGCTCACTTACCAACCTGTTGAAGGTAGCTTCATCAAGTTGGTTGGTGAATATGTCTGCAAGCTACTTCTGTTCTAGGTTAGTGCTCTTAGCTATTTCTTCTCTAAAAACTAATTTCAGCTACTTCTGAAACTCCCCATAAATCAGTGGCTTCTGTGTTTTTTGCATTTTCAGTATCCACTGATGGATGTTTCTTGGTTACATATTACAAGGTGGAACTAGAAACAAAAGACAATCCTAACCAAAGATCAAACAGCTCTTGCCTAAAACAAAAATTACAACATTCTCTATATACAATTTAGCTAACTTAAGACTAGACAAAATGAGTTTCAACAAGTGTTGGCTTTAGTACTGCAATCACTCGGCTGGATCACCCAAGAAGGGTTTAAAACCTATGTGTCGTTAACTCAAGCATGATATAGAAACAAAAGGTTAGAAAATAAAACATAACTGTGCAAATATGTACATATTGATAACATGATAAAATCAAACTTGTTAGGTTCCAAAGGGTAAAAATACTGGGGGGGGGGGGGGGGGGTTGAATAGTGTTTTTCAAAAATTTAGTCTTGCTTAGAAAACTTAGCAGTTTTAAAACACTTCTTGCTTATAAAAGAGTTTCTTATGTTTTGAAAAAGTTTAGCAGTGGAATTTGTTTAAGCAAAGCACCCCTTAGTTTTTATAGCAAAGGTTAATGGCTAAAAGGAATAAAGATAGTAAGTCTTTGCTAAAAGAGTTTAGCAGAGACCAAAGCAAAGCACAAGTAAAGCAAGTAAGCAATATGAAAGATAAGCAGAAGTAGAGATAGAATTTTTATAGTGGTTCGGACTAAGCCTACTCCACTCTTCTTCTCTTTTACTTGAGAAGGCTATCACTAGAACTTTGTTCACACAGAACAATCAGCAGGTGTGTTCACACAGAACAATTAGCTGGAGGACACTTAGTCCAATTTACAATAGGTCACTTAGACCAGATTAGTCACACAGACTCTAAGCAGATTTGAGAAAATCTTGCTTGCTATCTTCAAGTAGATTGCTCCTTAGTTGAGCAGATTGATAGCACTTGTTCAAGCTTTATGATGTCTTGCTGAGATCTTTAATGTGTCAGAGAGGTTGTTCAGACTTTGCTCAGTTAGTTGGAGGTTAGTCATAAATGAAATTTATGACTCCTATTTATACTTCTCTAGAAAATCTATCCATTAGGAATTTGAAATAGATCCGTTGGAGTGTACTGAACTTGATGTGACTTGTACCTTTTCAGCATTCCTTGCTTAGTCCAAAAAGTTAGCCGTTATTCTGTCTTCTAGTGCCTTTTAGAAGAGTCTCCTAGAAGTTGATTAAGCAGGGATAAAGATAACTTTCTCTGACAACTTGACTTGGATCAAGCAAATGATCTTGCTTACTTAAGTCCTTGCTTGTTTCCATTCTAAGCAGGACTATACTTGGAAAATTCTTCATATCTTCAGAATCTTTCTTGATCAATGAATTTATCATATCAACAGACTTCAATGGTTTCTTCATATCAACAGGCTTCGATGGTGATCAAACTCCTTACTTAACTATATGTTATATCCACCTAACAAGTTGGATATTTTTCTAAGTCCTTTTACAATACTTAAGCAAGGACTATATTACATCATCAATTCTTATATATTAAACAATAAATAAACGTTTAATCAAAAATTATATAAGCAGGGGTGCAACAACAATCTCCCCCTAATTGATGATGTCAAAACGAGTTATTTTGATCACCACAACAAGAACCAAAAAGAATTTCATTTTATATCAGAATGTTTGAACTTACAAGATAAAATGAAATTACAAGATAAAGTTATAACTATTCAGCAGGTTCTTCTGAACCCTGCTGATCTTCCCTTTCGCCATACTTCAGCAGGTCTTGCCTCCACTTCTCCTCAACTTTCTCCTTTTCCCTTTTTAGAGCTTCCTTTTCCTCCTTTCTTTTCTGCATCCTCTCTTTCTTTTTGTTGTACTCCTGCTGAAATTTCTGTACCCTGAGTCGCTTCATTTCCAACTTGTACTGCTTGATCTTAGATTCTGATTCCTTGATGCTTGCAAGCAATTTGAGTCTTTCAGCAGGTCCTGACTTCATTACAATGACATCAGCTTCTTCAAGGGCCTTTTGAAGTCTCATGTACGAAGAAGGGTTCATGATTTGCACAACAGGCTCAGAGATGTGCTTTGAAAGTCTTTTTCTTGGAACAGCAGCAGTAGTTCCAGCAGGAAGATCAGCAGGAGGTAAGGTATCTTGTTGAAGGGTAGGGGCTTGCTGTGCTTCATGACTTCTCTCCCCCTTTTTGATATCATCAGCCATGATGGAGAGAAAGTCAATCAACTTATTCAAAGTTTGCTGAAGTTTCTCGATTTTATTTTCCATCTTGGTCAGCATGGAGTTGAAGGCAGAATCAGCAGGATTGTTAGCAGTAAGTCTTGCTAAAACTTGTTCCATTTGGGCTTCAAGTTTAGCAAGCTTCTGCGAGGAGGTGGAGGAAACCTTGCTAACAGCAGGTCGAGGTTCAGGTTCAGTAGGTTGCTCTTCCTCGAGTGCCTCTCCTTCAGCAGCAGTGTTCTTCAGCTCCCCCTCAATGGCAAGCAGCTCTTCAGCGGACGTTTCTAGAGAAGGCTCCCCCTCGGTCAATACCCTTGCTAAAGAAAGTTTGCTAGGGCCTTCTTGAATGGTCTCAGCAAGGTTTCTGGAGAAGGCTCCCCCTCGGTCAATACCCTCTTCTGTGTGGTTTGGTGTCTTTATTTATAGGTCAACTCCTTTGTCCTCCAGGCTTTCTCCATAAGTTGTGTTTCAAAATATCTTCGATATTTCCTTGGTAATTGCAGCTCTGTCACCCGACTTTCCTTTTTTAGATGGACTTCCTTGCATGCGAAACCTGTTATGTGACCCGTATTGCTGCTAGTCTTTTCCTATTGGACCATCTTCTTTTATTTTTTTTTATTTCTTAGTTTTGGCTGAGTTAATGGATTGTTGGAGTTAGCCATGTGTCATCCCACACGTCATCTTTAATCTCTGATGAACATTTTGTCTTTGACGCAGTGAGGAGTTCTTGGGCAATCCCAAGCAATAGTCTCTGATGGACTAAACCTTAGTTCTCGATAGGCTAAGTTTTAGTTTTTGGTAGGCTAAGTCTTAGTCTCCGATAGGCTAAAGCTTAGTCTCTGGTAGTTTAGTTCTACAGGTGAGTGGTAAGAGTTGATTTGAGCTTTCTTTTGCCAAACAGGACATCATCCCTTGAAGATACAATGCATTTTGAATGAATAACATCCTCTGATGATGTTTGGCACTTGGGGATGACATTATTTATCATTGCACCAAATCTATGAATTAATCTCTGATAGGCTAAAATTACTCTCCGACAGGATAATTTTAGTCTCCAACAATGTAATTTATGTTGGAGTTTCAAGCACATAAATTCAGCGGAAGCTATAAATTAAAACAATTTATTGAAACCCCAGCCATGGTCCATGCAAAATAGGAAATATAGATTTGATAGAAGAGTACATGTTCAAACTGTAGATTCTGAACTTTGGTGGAGATAGTGATGAACCACAAGCTCAATCCAACTGAACCAAGCCTCTACAAGTATCCACACGAGCGTATAACTCAACCAAGGAGATGAATGACTTCCCTTATATGGTACTAGCCAAAATGAAATCAAAGAACAACTTTTATCTCACTCTCTTTGTTTGGTCTATTTCTTTCTTCTCTACTCTTTGCTATACAAAGCATAAGAAAGAACTGAAAGTTGTGTATATCTAGTATATGTCTCTATTTATGTATATGTCTAACATATATCATAAAGGAGATAAGAGGAAAATGAGTATTTATAGGCAACTAACCTCCTCTTCCACCACCATTTTCAACCAATAGATCATCAAATATATCATATATATATATTTAGATTCAATGAACCTAGACATATGTGGCTAACCTCCTCTTTCACCACCCCTTTCAACCAATAGATCTTCATATATATATATATATATATATATATTTAGATTCAATGAACCTGGACAGAGGTGACTAGATACAATGAACCTGGACAGAGGTGTGTCTAGATATAATGAACCTGAACAAAGGTGTGTCTAGATACAATGAGCCTGAATAGAGGTGTGTCTAGATACAATAAACCTGAACAAAGGTGTGTTTAGATACAATGAACCTGGATAGAGGTGGCTAACCACCTTTTGCAAGTAGTTATTAACATTTAATACTCTGTAGTGACTGTTACAATTGACTAAGTTAATTACTAGTATTAATTCTCAACTATAATTTTAAATAAGCCAATCATATTCACTTATTTAAAATCTAATATCCGAATTAATTCTCCTTTTAATTACGTTCTTAGTGTGAGACCCTATAGGTTATCATTATGTTGGCAATAATTTTATAATCATATTATAAAATTATAAACAGTGAGCAACATCTAGTAATACATCACTGTTACCCAAGTAATAATAATATTGGTGATTCAACATAACCTTTTCTTGTGACCAATGTTTTAATGTAATATAATTCCTTTTGCCCCTGATATCCAAGATTAAACTCAAGGCATGAAGTGTGTCATCCTTTTTATAAATTAATCTTTGTTTTCTTGATCAATGAGTAAACTATAATAGACAAATCACTATTTGAGCATGACCATGCATTTCATAGTTCTACTCAATCAAGAGGCCCAAGGATATCACTCCTAATATACATAGGAGGGACAAATCCTATCTAGATCATTTACATTCCTCACATGACTCATAATATAGCCAACAGTCACCTTTATGGTCCATCAGGTTATAGATGACTTTTGGTAATATCAAACCATATGAATTCTCATGTAGAAATGTAATGACTTCAAGTCGAAGAACCATTACATCGTTGTCACTATGAGAATATCTTATGACACTTCACTTACATGTAGAATTCTCATGGTGGGTCAATCCAATACATTGTTCTCCAATATGTACCTATATATTGACTTGATATCTCACATATCTATGGCCAATGAGATTAGTGTTGGATTTCGTATCATCAAAATGCAGCGGAAAAATACGATTAAAATAACACAAAACGAAACCCAAACCCAAGGATCTATGCGAAACAATTTAATACAGATAGTTTAAGTTTTTACTGATTAATTGTGCGAATCTGAAGCTTTGGTGAAGGTGTTGATCGTCACCAAATCTTTAACGCAATCCAACTGGACAGCGTCTCTACGGTATCCACACGAACACCCACGAACCGTCTTACGATTCGAACAAGAAGAGTTACAGTACTAGCTGTATGATCTGTATCTCTTTTCTTTATCTCTCTTAACTCTAGTCTCTCTCTTATGAGCGGCTATGTAAAATGTTGGTTTGAGAGAATAGCTGATATATCATATATATAGCCTTTTATAGAGTAATTCCAAAACCTAATCTAATTAGGAGAATTATAATCTGAATTTTATATTTATTAGATATATATATTTAATCAAGTCTCACTTAATTAATATATATATATGTACAAATAAATATATATTCATATTTCCTTCCAAAGGACTCTACTTCATACAGATTACATATATATATATATATATATATATAATTTAAAGCCATGATTTAATTAAATCAATCTTATTGATATATTAAAATCATTGACATTTAAATTATATCTCCTTGACGAATGTTCTTTGTGTGTGACCTTGTAGGTTATTATTTCATTGGCAATAATTTTAAATCATATTACAAAATTATAAACAGTGAGCGGCATCTAGTAATACATCACTGTTACCCAAGTAATAATAAAGTCATAGATTCGACGTTACCTTTCATGACCAATGTTTCAATGTAACTTTATCCTTTTAACCATGATATCTAAGATTAAATTCAAGGCATGGATGTGTCATCCTCTTCATAATTTAATCTCAGTTTTCTTGATCAATGAGTAAACTATATGAAACAAATCTCTATTTGAGCATGGCCATGCATTTCGTAGTTTTACTCAATCAAGAGGCTTATAGATATCACCCCTAATTTATAGGAGGGTTAAATTCCATTCTACATGATTCCCATTTCTCACATAACTCATTATGCATCCAACAATCACCTTTATCGTCCACCCGATCAAAGGTGACTTTTGTTAATGTCAAAACGCATAACTCCTTATGTAGAAATGTCATGACTTTAGGTCGAAGGATTATTACATCATTGTCACTATGAGAATTACTTATGACACATAGCATAACTGTGAGAAACCGAAAAATTTTAAATGTATTTTACAGTAAGAAATAATTTTATTTTGTATTATTATATTTTTACATGGAGGTTAGTCTTTTCAAATGTGAATGATAAATTTATATCTACAATGAAAATTTTATGATGATGTGCATGATGATGAGGTTAAGTTCCTTAAGAAGGTATCAAAAAAGGGGATTAGCAAATCCCATATAAGATTATATTGAACAACATGGAGGAAGAGGAGAGGGTTACTAACATTTGTGATTACGTGTTTGATTAGAAACTGTTTAGGTGGCTAAGTTTTCATGCATGTAGGACAGCAGCTGGTTGCTACCAAGAAGTCATGATGAATAGCCGTTTTACTGTCCAAATTAACCATATTCCAATGTGTAACCTTAGTTTACTGCTTTTGAACTCTATAAATACCTCATTCGAGTTGAAATTTTAACTCTTTTACCAAAATTTCTCTTTTAAAGAGTTTCGTTTAAATATATCATCTCCGTAAATTTCCAAGCTCTTTTTTCGAAAATTATTTTCAGACCAGCTTTGATCTCACCCTTAAGAACAAAGAGGTAAGAACCTGGAACCCTACTCAGTTTCTTTCGTGCATAGCATCAAAGATTTATGCTAAGTTCTTATTCTTTTGCATCTTCATAAGACATCATAACCTGAGTTTGAGCATGATAGATCCTCCATTGTAGCAGAAGCAAGTTCTAATGTTAATCTCTGATGAGATGTTGTTAATCTCTGATGAGATGTTGTTAATCTTTGATGAGATGTTGTTAATCTCTAATGAGATGCCGTTAATCTTTGATGAGATATTGCTAGTCTCTGATGAGATATTCGTAGTCTCTGATGAGATATTCTGATAATCTCTGATGATGACGTCAGCTTTAGTCTCCGACAGGCTAAAGTTTAGTCCCCGATGACGTCATTAGTCTCCGACGGGTTATTTACTCTCGGATGATGTCAGCTTTAGTCTCCGGCAAGCTAAAGTTTAGTCCCTGATGATGTCATCAGTCTCTGATGAGAAGTTAGTCTCCAATGACGTCACCCTTTGTCTCCGATAAAATTAAGATGACGTCATCAGTCCCTGATGAGTTGATAGTCCCTGGTGACGTCATTCCTTAGTCTCCGATAGAATTAAGATGACGTCATTAGTCCCTGATGAATTGTTAGTCTCTGATGACGTCATTCCTTAGTCTCCGATGGGCTAAGTTCAGTCCTTGATGACGTCATCCATAGTCTCTGATGAAGGAAATTCCATAGTCTCTGATGAAGGAGATTTCTTAGTCTCCGATAGAGGAAATTCCTAGTCTCTGATGGGCAAAATATGTTAGTCTCTGATGGCTAAAGATATCAGTCCCTGACGAGTTTGTTAATGAGAAAATTATTCCCCGATGCATAGTCTGTTATCAAGACTATAAAATATTATTTTCTTAAAATTATTTTATGATGTTATTCTTTAAAATAGTAAAAGTTTAAGGACATCACATACATATTTTCTTTCATAAATTCTTATTAAAGTATTAAAATATTACTTGCATAATTTACAGAATCTTTTACTCACCGGTAAGTTGAATTTGAAACTTTGTTGCAAAGGACCGAGGCAAGTATATTATCACTCTTATGCTTATTTTATGTGACTCCGTACGTACACACAAGGAGGGATCATGCGGGCACAGTTAGGCCAGCTGTATACCGTATGATTAGCAGATCCAGCGGTTTTAGCCCCGATGGATATTTTCACTTCAAAGAAGTTATGCTTTGTTTTAAGAAGGATTACACAATTGTTTATCATCAGTAGTCCTAAAGATTCCTTAAAGATTTCTGAGGCATTAGTATTGATTCACTAAGCCTCTTAGTAGAATTGAATTTTTTTTGAAACATTCCAGATTTGCTTTCCCAAATTATATATATACTTGCTGGGCGTAAATCGCTCATTCTTGTTGAATTTTAATGCCTTGCAGGACAGAATATAAAGGTTGAGCGCTCTGACAAGGGAAAGACAAAAATGATCGGTTACTGAGGTTGGCTAGCCTTTGTAATACCAATAAGGAGGGAAGAAAAGAAGACGACATGTAAAGTGATGTTTTGAATTATAATATACAGATAGAATAGCTTCCGCTGTATATGTAATATTTTGGGTTGTAATAACTCTTTATTATCAGTAGTTATTCTATGAATGGATGTGTGGTTATCTTTTCCTTCTCTTGACGAGGCCCTGATCCAGTGAGGGATTCTGGGGTCGTCACAATAATCTAATATAATACATATAAAGAGTTAAACATCCTTCATAAAGCATTACATTCTTTATGTGATACCAACTGTGATGACCTCAAAATCCCTTACTGGACTAGGGCTTCGTTAAAAGAAGGAAAACTAACTTCACATCCATTCATAGCATTAATACTAATAAAAGGAATTAGTAAAGAGTTATTACAACCCAAAATATTACATTCTCAGTGAAAACTATTCTATCTCTATATTATAATACAAAACATTACTCTTCCAAACATCTTCCTTTCTTCCTTCCTTATCGACACTCAAAAGGTTAGCCAAACTTAGTAGCCGATCATCTTTGCTTTCCCCTTGTCAGAGGGTTCAGTCTTTGGACCATGCCCTGCAAGACATTAAGTTCAAAAAAAATGAGCGATTTATGCCCAACAAGTATATAAACAAATCATAGAAACAAATCTGGAATGTTGATGGAAGTTCAATTCTATTTATGAGGCTCAGTGACACAATACTAATGCCTCGAAAATCTTTGAAGAACCTTGAGGATCAATGATGATAAACAATGTGTAACCCTTCTTAAAGATAGACAGGTATTCACCTGTGTACAACCTTTTTTAAAATATCCATCGGGACTAAACTCATTGGATCTGCTAACCATACAGTACACAGCTGGCCTAATTGTGACTGCATGATCCCTCCTTGTGTGAACGTACGTAGTCACTTATAATTCCTCTAGGTCAAGTGATAGAACACATCAGCACCTTTCCCTTCCTCTTGCCAACCATGTGGCATAACCCATTTAAGGGACAAATCATTCTCATTTGTTTGCACAGATATAAGATTAAAAAGTAACTAATAATCAAAGCTCAATTATATCTATGCACTTTCATTCATATCATGCTAGCAGAAATTAAAGCATATCATTCTGATTCACAAGAAATTTAAACATAAATGTCATAACCTTGTACGCATGTCGAATCAATTGATCATGCGCTTAACTGAAATAAGCATAAGAGTGAGAATATACTTGTCTCGGTCCTTCGAACAAAACTTCAAATTCAATTTACTCGTGAGTGAAAGATTCTATAAAACATGCATATAATATGATAAATTTAATACCTTCGCTGAAACATGCATATAACATGATAAATTAGTCTCTGATGAGATAACCTTAGTCTCTGATAAATACCTAGTCTCTGATAACTAAATGTTAGTCTCTGATGAATTAAAACGTTAGTCTCCGATGAATAACTTATCCACTGATGAGTTATACTAGCCATAGGAGAATAATTTAGTCTCTCATGAGTAATAATGTTAGTAAATAATGCTAGTCTCCGAGGAGTTTGGCGCTGAATAATTATCCACTGACGAGTTTGGCACTAGCTATTTGACGATGAGTTTGGCGACAGTCAAATGAATTACCGACGAGTTTGGCGATGAACAAATTCATCCCCTGATGGTAAAAAATTATTCCCTGATAGCCAAGGACCATCCCTTAATGATCGAGGGTTATCCCCTAATGGGTCATTATCCCTTGATGGGAAGATATTCCCTGAAGGGTAGTCTTTTCCCTGATGGACAATACATCCCCTGACGGATAATTTATCCCCTGATGATAAATATCCACTGATTAATAACATATCCCCTGACAGCTATCCCCTGATGACTATAAGCTATCCCCTGATGGCTGTGAACTATACCTTGTTAACACAAAGCTTATCCCCTGTCAAGTAGAAATCATCCCCTAACATAGATTTAGCACGACTTAAATAATATAACTTTATTACCTAAGTATGCTATAGTAGTTCTATTTTCTGATAATTATTTATGATTCATAAAACAGATTTCGCAGACCTACCATACAATTATCTTCCCGGTCAAGGCAAGTAATGTATTTGTTATTATTCTTTCAACGTATAACTTAGTTTTTCAAGTTATACATAAATTATTTCAATTCAGCTTATAAAGCTAATATCATTTTGAGAATTATTTACTCAACTAAAGCTAATATCATTTTGAGAAATGCTTGATTTTAATATCTTGTTTTTAAGTATTTATTTGTTTTATGTCAATACATGACATTTTGAGTTTTTCAATTCAACTTATAAAGGTAATAAATACCTTGTGACCTTCATTGAGACTACAAGGGTGCTGTGTGATCACCTTGGACAGTCCCCTGAGGTGTCACGACCCTCACTGAGATTACAAGGATGCTATATAATCACCTTGGTAAATTTCATTAAGGTGTCAAAATCTATCCACTATCTCTGCAAGGGAATCAACCCGGGTAATAAAAATGAAATTTTGGATACTCTATTCTTCCGGGCCCTTGTGTGTGTGTGTGTGTGTGTGTATATATATATATATATATATATGAGTAGGGGGATCAATCTAGGTAATAAGAATAAGATACTCTATTCTTTCTACCCCATGAGAAAGTAGATGTAATTAAGTCTACTAAATGTCATACGTATATACATAGCAGACCACAATGAAATAGCATTGGCCCGTTATTGTCATGTGGTAGACGATATTCTCAGTAGGCCCTTGTATTGAACATAATTGATGATCAAGTAGGTCATAGTACTGAAAGACATCGTTGATGTGAGATGTTCAAGTAAGTCATAGTACTAAAAGGCATCCGAGAGTTATGTGGATATTCCTTATTTCTAAATTTCAAAAGCGTAATGTTGCCAATATTTCTTTTATTTGAAGATATTCCTTATTTCTTAATTTTAGAGGCATAATATTGCCAATTTTTTTCTTCTATTTGAAGATATGAACTCTCCCCATCTAAATCCAACAGATGAAACTTTAATATTTTTATGATATTTTGAAAACAGTATTTTGAAATGATCTCTTAAACAGATTTATTATATTTGTCTTATATTACTTATTGGGCTTTCTGCTCATACTTTCTTGATTCTGTTTCAGTTCAACCCAAGAAAGAAGAAGGTTCAAAGGGTAAAGAAAAGTCATATCAGAGTCAGTAAATTTGGCAGTCTAAGGCTCATTAATAGGATTTTCGGTTGGTTGGATCTTGTTTTGTTTTCAAGAAAAGATATGTTATTTTCACTGCAGAAAACTTTAAAAATAATATTTGTAATAATTACTATATGCTTCACTTTCAATTATTAATACAATGAAAAGAGTTTTTGGTGTAATAGCTCCTTGAATTTCCTCACTGACAACTTGGTTTTCCTCCAAAAGCCTATGTCACATCAGTTACTAATAAACTCATGACACTAGTCTATGGTTTGGGAAATCGGGGCTATCACAGTTGGTATCAGAGCAAACACCAGAAAAAATATTTATGAGCCAAATTAGAAGAGTCAAATAAAGCAAATGTTGAGTCAGTCTAAAATAAAACGTTACGGTCTAAGTAGTAGGGATGTCATGAGAAATCTATCTAATATTTTATCAGGTAAAATCTATGTTATTGGTTATATATTTGCTAACCAAATTTTGCATGATTTTGTAGATGTTAGATACACACCTACTTAATAATACCTCATTAACTGCTAAAACAGATAACTGTTCCCTAAAGGATACCCTGCCACCCCAACCTATGTCAGTCAAAACTAAAATTCCTGAGCCAATTATTGATGACCTTGAGTCAGAAAATGAAAATGATCCCACGGAAGATTCCCCTTCACAATAAGAAAATTCATGGGAAGAGACCCCAACAGAAACTACACCTACTGTATTTCCATTCACCATTATACCAAACATTCCATCTAGCTCGCATGTCCCTACAAATACACAGAGTTACTTTTAATGATTTTAAAGATTTAAAACCACCAGTATTTATCGGAAAGGAAGGACCAGTAGTAGCCCGTGAGTGGATCAAAGAAGTAGAAAAAGCCTTTAGGATTTGTGAGGTTGCAAATTATCAGAAAACCACCTTTGCCTCCTACCTGCTAACAGAGGAAGCAAACTTCTGGTGGGAAAGTGCTGATCAATTAGAATTAATTCAGCAGGCTACTCATAGTAACGATAGGGAAGTCCCTTGGGAAAGGTTCACTGAAATACGATAGGGAAGTCCCTTGGGAAAGGTTCACTGAAATATTCCTCGCCAAATATCTTCCTTTAAGTACGTCTGATGAAATGAAAATTAATTTCCTTAACCTAAAACAAGGAAGTATGACGGTGATCGAGTATGAAGCAAAGTTTAATGAGCTGTCTCGTTTTGCTCCACATCAGGTGGACATTGAATGAAGGAAGGCAAGGCAATTTGAGCAAGGACTCAATCCTTGGCTCTATAATAAGGTAGCAATTTTAGCATTAGACAATTGTTGTACAATAGCTAAAAAAGCTAAGATCGCAGAATGAGGAACTGAAGTCCTTGCAAAGTATAATCGTGACAAAGGAAAGAAGGGTGACACTACATGGAAAAGGTATAGACCTCAACGTGGACAAGAACCTAAAATAGTAAATTCTCAGGTTAAAAAAGAACCATGGATAGAAAATTTCCATAGCCACAATTCTAGTACAAATAAACATCGCTGGAATAGGGACGTATTGGAAAGTAGTGGACAAAGAAAGGGACATGTTTGTCCCAAGTGTAACAAGTACCATGGAAAGGAACCTTGCTGGAAAGGATTGGGAGTTTGTTTATGATGCAAACAGCCTGGACATGTAATAGAAAATTGTCCCAACCTTTTTGCAACAAATAAAAGTAAACTTCAAACACAAAACCTAGAAAGACCTACCTACACTACATGCTACACTTGTGGCACAAGAGGTCATATTTCTCCAAACTGCCCCCAGAAAGCAAGGAAGCTTATTAAGGGAGAAAGAAGAGCATTAACGGGACCCAATGCAATTCCTGCACGTCCCATGGCACGCACTTATAACATGACCGTCAGTGATGCATTACAATCTGCTGACTTGGTGACAGGTAAGCTTCCAATCAATACCATACTAGCATACACACTATTTGATTCTGGAGCCACTAGATCTTTTATTTCTATGCGTTTAGTTGAGAAACTAAAACTAGAACCACAAGAAATATCTAGTCCAGTAGAAGTTATGATTGCTGATCAAGAGAAGTATTACCTTACAAAGATTTTAAACCAATGTACCATTCAAATAGAAAAGTATGAGTTTCCAATTGACTTGATACTCTTTCCATTAGGAGAATTTGATATCATTTTAGGTATGGATTGGTTAGAAAAATATAAAGCCCAAGTGGATTGTTTTAGGAAATGTATTTTACTCAATACACCCCAAAAAAATAAGGTAACTTTCCATAGAACCAAACTAACAAGTCCTAACCATATCCTTACTAGCATACAAGCTGGGAAATTAATTAGAAAAGGGTGTGAAATTTTTCTAGCCTATGTTCACGACATGAAAAAAGAGAAACCTGCAATAGATGACATCCCGATAATTCAAGAATATAAGGATGTATTTCCCGAGGAGTTACCAGGCCTACCCCCTGGTCGAATAGTAGAGTTTGGCATTGAATTAGCTCCTAGTACGACACCCATATCAAAGACACCATACCGTATGGCTCCAGTAGAATTAAGAGAATTGATGATCCAATTATAGGAATTACTGGATAAGGGTTTCATTTGTCCTAGTATTTCACCCTGGGGAGCCCCCGTCTTGTTTGTAAAGAAGAAGGATGGATCAATGCGTCTATGCATTGACTACCGTGAATTAAATAAGGTAACAATTAAAAATAGATACCCTTTACCAAGTATAGATGATCTATTTGATCAATTGAAAGATGCAGCCTACTTTTCTAAGATTGATTTAAGATCAGATCATCATCAATTAAGAGTAAAGGTGGATGATATTTCAAAGACAACATTTCGTACTCGGTATGGACATTATGAGTTTCTTGTAATGCCTTTCGGTTTGACAAATGCCCCTGTAGCATTTATGGACCTAATGAACTGAGTGTTTAAACTTTATTTGGATAAGTTCATTATTGTTTTCATAGATGATATTTTGGTTTACTCCAAAACAAGAAGAGATCACGAAGAGTACCGTCAATTTACTATGGAAACCCTGAGGAAGGAAAAGTTATACGCTAAGTGTGAGAACCCAATAATTCAAAAGTAAAATTTTGAGGATTATTTATGAATTTATCGTCTAGTAAATATTTTTTTTTACGGTTACGTGTACGTAAGGATTACATAATTCATTACGCACACGTTCATTAATAATTATAACGAATGTTATATTTATTGCGAGACAATAAATTGTGACAAGATATTTATTTTAAATTTACTAGATGTTAATTTTGATAATAATTTTATAAACGCATTTTTTTTATTTCGCCGAGGCGGATTAATTTTTCGGTTAATGCAATAAATAAATGCATAACCATTAAAAATGTAAATTAGTGAGTAAATAAATTTTTACTAATTACTCCTATGGTAAATAATTAATTTACATCAGTTACAAATGTTAATTACCATGCAATTAGTATGCAATTAATTAAGGATTTAAAATTTGAAATTCAAAATTCAGTTAGTGCATTTATTAGATATTAATTTGCTCCTTGATTATCTTCCTAGCTTTGTTAGTAAAATCATTACAGCATATTCACTAAACATATTTCACAAACTCTCTCAAAAAATTCGGAGCATTGTTCTTCATCTCTAGCAAGAATTTGAAAATTTTCATTTCAAGCTTTTAAGAGGTAATTATACTGCACTTTTATTTTTACGTCAAATAATTTTTCTGATTATACCACTGTGAATGTGACGGCCCCAAAAATCATAAAATAGATTTCGGGCACCATCAATAATTGACAAAAGATAATTAATACATCCAAGCACGCATAACATTAAATAAGAGATAAATAACAAATCTCTACTACATTATCCATTAAAGAGTATTTAATACAGCGGAAGTCTTAAAATAGGGCCCACACCGGCCTTAAAGTCTAAACATTTCTATAATCTTCTCCTTCTTCACCCTACCCTTGAAAGCCATCCATAAGAGGGATATCAGGAAGCTCTCAGAATTCCATCTTTTCTTTTCCCTTATGAGACGCATCGGTCGTCTCGCCATAACCTGCAAAAATTATAATCATAGCAACATGAGCGATTTACGCTCAGCAAGTATATATTCGATAGTATTTGGGTAAGCTTGAACGATGGAAAATAATGGTTTAAGTGTTTATGAGGTTGGACGAAAACAATGTCCAACACCTCCGAATAATATAGAAGAAAATAGTTTCTAGGGTCCCAGAGTGATAGCGAGGGATTTAGCCCTTTTTGTTGGAGGAATCTTGAATAAACCACATGCGCCTTATAACACTGTCTGTTTGGCGCACGTGCCCTTAAGAACTCTTAATACCGTCTGTTTGGCGCAGGTGCCCTTAAGAACTATCTTAAATCAAACGTTATATCAGATGGCCAACCTGATCGTTTGACTTAACAATAATGACATACGTAGTCAATGCAGAAAAATTTGTCTGCAAGGGTTCGGTTACCGATGCCTCGGTTTCCGTTCCCTATCCATAATAGGCACGGGATGCCAGGCATATGCATCCACGTAACCGTTAGTTTACCCACACGGATATACTTTTCAAGTAAGGGGTAAAGAATAAGGCTTCTATATCCGTATAGGGTTTACTTTGACGTATTAGCGAACTTAAACAGCTAATAACCGCCCAAGAAATACTTGTATCTAGTACAATATTTTTCACGTACATCGGATCGAATGATTATACGTTACTTAACTTTGAATAAATATCAACATAATATCAATATCATGTACGTATATCGAAGAATTGATTATACGCATTAGTTTGAAATATAAATCATTTGGAAACATATTTGTCATGAATATAAAAGAGATATGTACATGCATATCATTTCATAACATATCATACGCATATCGAAACAAGTGATCATGCGTTATCTTGAAATAAACATAAGATTGAATGTATACTTGCCTTTGGTCCTTAGAATGCTCACGTTTAATAACTCGTGAAAGCAGAAAATTCTGTAAAACATGTATAGATAAAAATATGAGAAATCTCCACTTAAATACACATGATAAATGTTCATGCGAAGTGTTAATGAAATTCTCAAGTCTATACTTAACTACTTATGTCGTCACTCGTAATATTGGGATTCGGTTGGAACCGAATCGAAGTCCGAGAGATTAGTGGACTTGGTTAAACGTCACTCGTAGGTCCTTGATAATTTTAATTAATTATAGGAGGCCTTAGATTAATTAATAAATATTAATTAATCAACTTAGGCTTTAAATGATTATTATTAATCATTTAGAAATTATTCATTAATTATTATTTAATTTCTTTAATTAAATAATAATTGGTCTATAATTAATTAAGATTTATTTCTTAATTAAATCTTAGTTTAAATGATTTATTTAAATATTTAAAAATCATTTGTTAATTATTATTTAGTTTTAATTAAATAATAATTAGTAGTTAATCATTTAAAATTCATTTATTAATTATTATTTAATTACTTTAATTAAATAATAATTAATATTTAACTATTTAAAAAAATTATTTATTAATACTTTTTTAAAAAAAAAAAATATAAGTGTTTATTTTATTTTTTTGAAAACTTTGATTGGGTCAAAAAAAATAATTTTCAAAAAGGGTTGAAATTTTAAAATATAGTGGGTAAAATTTATTGGATCAAAGTCAAAAATTTTATTTTGAAATCTGGGTCAAAACAGTGGGTCGGATCTGGGTCAACCGGGTCAAACCGGGTCAACCCATCACCTTCAACAAACTGCAGTTTCCGGCCGTGCGTAGCCGCCGGCGAGATTTCCGGCGAAGGCAACACACGGGTCATCCCGGAATGCATGCACACACGCATGGATTCGAGGAATGGCCATTACCGTGACTTTTAGCATAGGTAAATACCCCCCTATGCTTGATGCCACCGCCTGAAACTTGACGGATCTTGATTTGGAGGTAGCCGCCGGCGAGCACGCCATTAAAACCGGAGAAGCTCGCGGCAAAGCCGTGAATCCTCAAATCTTGACCATTTTTGACGAATCATATATGGAAATGATTCTAGAGCTCTCAAGGAACTCATACATGCAATCAATTTCAATTTTCATCAACTAAATCGCATTCTAAATCGAATTAAAGTTTCGGGAATTATATAAGATTTTCGTATGAACACGAAATCATATATACTCAACCATATCTTAAATTGTTTATGTCAAATCGAAGATATAATCATAAGGAATCTAATGGCATAATCTATTCGAATTAACATGCAATAGATCGGACGAAATAGGGATCTAAAGTTTCGGATTCTATATGAATAATTTGTTGCTAAAGGATGAACAAGCGTCGCTAAAGGGTTTTCTCGTCATTTAAATTTTTATTAAACTTTGAAAATTAATATCTCTCAATATATAAAAGATATGAAGAAGTGTAATATGTGAAAATCATACTGAAAAATATTATCTACGACATGGTATAATTAGAAAAAAATTTCGACGTAAAAATAAAAGTGCAGAAATAATTACCTCTTAATAAGCTTTAATAAAACTAATTCCAAAACTTCAAAATACCCAAGAACTTCAAAGTTCCGAAAATTTGAGAGAGTTTGTGATTATATGTTAGAGAGAATGCTGTAAAAATTTCTAGTAGCAATGCTAGGTAGGAAATCAAGGCACAAATCAATACTAATAAATGCATTAATGAATTTTGAATTTTGAATTTTAAATCCTTAATTGCATACTAATTGCATGGTAATTATCATTTGTAACTGATGTAAATTAATTATTTACCATAGGAGTAATTAGTAAAAATTTAATTACTCACTAATTTACATTTTTAATGGTTATGAATTTATTTATTGCATTAACCGAAAAATTAATCCGCCTCGGCGAAATAAAAGTGCGTTTATAAAATTATTATCAAAATTAACATCTAATAAAATTTAAAATAAATATCTTGTCACAATTTATTGTCTCGCAATAATTAATAATATAACATTTGTTATAAATATTAATGAACGTGTGCGTAATGAATTACGTAACCCTTACGTACACGTAACCGTAAAAAAAAATATTTACTGGACGATAAATTCATAAATAATCCTCAAAATTTTACTTTTGAATTATTGGGTTCTCACATCCTCCCCCCCTTACAATAAGTTTCGACCTCGAAACTTAACTAATGAAAAAGGTGGGGATACTTTTGCATCATCATTTCTTCTAATTCCCACGTAGCTTCTTCTACATTGTGATTCCTCCATAACACTTTTACGGAGGGAATCTCTTTATTCCTTAAAACTTTTACTTGTCGATCCAGAATTTGCACCGGAATCTCTTCATAGCGCAAATCCGGTTGAAGCTCAATCGGTTGATAATCGATGATGCCAGTGTGATCGCCTTTATAGGGTCGAAGCACCGACACATGAAAAACATCGTGCACATGTCCCAAAGCTGGGGGTAGTGCCAATTGATAAGCTACTTCACCAATACGGCGAAGTATCTTGAAAGGTCCAATATAGCGTGGACTAAGCTTCCCTTTTTGTCCGAAGCGCATGACACCTTTCCACGGAGAAATCTTCAGTAGGGCATGACCTCCAACTTCTAAGGTTAGCTCTTTGCGATGCCGGTCTGCGTACTGCTTCTGTCGGTCCTGTGCAGCTTTCATTCTCTGACGAATGATTCGGATTGCATCCTCAGTTTGCTGAACCATCTCTGGTCCCTCAAGTCGTCTTTCTCCGATCTCATTCCAATACAACGGTGTCCTGCACTTCCTTCCATATAGTGCTTCAAACGGGGCCATACCAATGCTTGCATGGAAGCTGTTGTTGTAGGCGAATTCAATAAGCGGTAAATGGTCATCCCACTTACCTCTGAAGTCTAATGAACACGCCCTCAACATATCCTCTAGAGTTTGAATCGTTCGTTCGGATTGTCCATCAGTCTGCGGGTGGAATGCAATACTCATGTCCAATCGTGTTCCTAGATAGTCTTGAAAGCTGCGCCAAAATCTTGACGTGAAACGCGGGTCTCGATCTGACACAATCGAAATCGGCACACCATGTCGACTAAGGATTTCCTTCACATACAGCTTGACTAACTGGTCCATCTTGAAGTTATCCTTAATGGGCAAAAAGTGAGCGGATTTGGTTAACCGATCCACTATTACCCATATCGCATTAGCTCCCTTCAGCGTCGCCGGTAATCCCACTACGAAATCCATGGTGATGTACTCCCATTTCCATTCTGGGATTTCCAAGGATTGTAATAGTCCACTCGGCTTCTGGTGTTCAGCTTTGACTCGCTGACAGGTGAGACATGTACTGACCCATAGGGCTATCTCTCTTTTCATATTGGGCCACCAAAAGTTTTGCTTCAAATCTTGGTACATCTTTGTCCCCCCTGGATGTACAGAGAAAGCAGAATTATGAGCCTCTTGGAGTAACTGTCTCTTTAACTCCACCTTTGTCGGAATCCAGACTCTATCTTCAAATCTCATCAAGCCGTCGTTGTGGATCCGACATTTCCCATTTTCTCCTTGGAGCAGTTTCTCCCTTTCTTCTGCATATTCTTCTTGAGCTACCCTGATTATGTCCAATAATTGGGGTCTCGCTCTGACTGATTCCTCCATTTCTTGTCTTTGACTTGTTGTGATAACGTTCAGTTGCAATCGTTCCAATTCTATCCTTACTTCTTCTTGTACTGACATCACGCTTATCCTCTCTCGTCTGCTTAGGGCGTCAGCTACTACATTTGCCTTACCGGGGTGATAGTTGATCGAGCAGTCGTAATCCTTGATCAATTCTAACCATCGCCTTTGTCTCATGTTTAGCTCTTTCTGAGTGAATATGTACTTCAGGCTCTTATGGTCGGTATAGATCTCACACTTCTCCCCGTACAAATAATGTCTCCAAATCTTCAAGGCAAAGACTATAGCAGCTAGCTCCAAGTCATAAGCTGGATATCTTTTCTCGCAATCCTTTAATTTTCGAGATGCATAGGCGATTACTTTGCCGTGTTGCATTAGGACAATTCCTAATCCATTTAGTGAAGCATCGCTGTAAATGACGAAGTTTCCTTTGTCGTCAGGCAAGCTCAACACTGGTGCAGTGGTCAGCTTATTTTTCAGCGTTTGGAAACTCCTTTCACATTCGGGAGTCCATGCAAACTTCACTGTCTTTCTCGTCAGATTTGTCAACGGATTTGCCAGTTTTGAAAAGTCCTGGACAAACCTGCGGTAGTAGCCTGCTAAACCTAAGAAGCTCAGTACTTCAGTAGGAGTCTTTGGTTGCGGCCAATTGGTGATTGCTTCAATCTTTGTGGGGTCCACGGATATGCCCTGCTCGTTGATCACGTGGCCCAAAAACTTCACTTCTCTAAGCCAGAACTCGCACTTCGAGTATTTAGCAAAAAGTTTTTCTCGTCTCAGCGTCTCCAATGCTATTCCCAAATGCTCAGCATGTTCCTCTTCCGTTTTGGAGTAGATGAGAATATCATCGATGAATACAATGATGAACTTATCGAGTTGTGGTTTGAAAACTCGGTTCATCAGATCCATAAAAGCAGCTGGAGCATTAGTAAGTCCAAATGGCATTACCAGGAATTCATAATGACCATACCGGGTCCTGAATGCTGATTTAGAGATATCCTCCTCTCTGATCTTCAGCTGATGATATCCCGACCTCAAATCAATCTTTGAAAAATATTTAGCACCTTTCAGTTGATCAAATAGATCATCGATCCTTGGTAATGGATATCTATTCTTTATTGTTACCTTGTTCAGCTCTCGGTAGTCGATGCACAGTCTCATCGATCCATCCTTCTTCTTCACGAACAACACAGGCGCTCCCCACGGTGAGACACTTGGTCGGATAAATCCTCGATCTAACAGTTCTTGCAATTGTTCCATAAGTTCCTTCAACTCAGAAGGGGCCATTCTGTATGGAGCCTTGGAAATCAGAGCAGTCCCTGGTACTAGCTCGATTCCGAATTCTACTTGTCGATCGGGAGGTAATCCCGGTAGCTCTTTCGGAAATACATCTCTGAATTCCCTCACAATGGGAATATCCTCCAACTCTGGTGCTTCCTTCTTAGTGTCATGCACATAAACCAGGAATGATTCACACCCTTTTTGTATCATCTTCCTAGCTTTTATCATAGTGAGGAAGTGGGACGGTTTCGTTGTCTTACTTCCATGAAATAACACACTTTTGTTCGAAGGTGTTCTTAAGGAAACCTTCTTCTTCCTACAGTCTATACTAGCCTGATATTTATATAGCCAATCCATGCCTAGTATCATGTCGAGGAGTTTGGCGCTGGACATTTGTCCACCGAGGAGTTTAGCGCTGGACAGATCATCCACTGATGAGTTCAACGATGACTTAGGGAGTTCGGTGCTGAACAAGTTACCACCCGATGAGTTTGGCGATGAACAAGATTATCCCCTGATGGGTAAGTCATTCCCTGATGACTATTCCCAGACAGGTGAATTATCCCCTGATGGTCAAAAGTTATTCCCTGATGGCTGAGAGATTATCCCCTGACGGGTGAATCATCCCCTGACGGGTAAAAGATTCCCTAACGGGCAACTTCGTGCCCTGATGATCATTCTCTGTTTTGAATAATCATCTTCCAAAGTATGGATTTCTCATGTTATACCAACAATGATGTTTTACAAACCCTATTGCAACCAATATATTGAATCTAGCTAAAGACCAAGGCAAGTATATTCTCATTCCACTTCCTTTCTTACTAATTACGTAGAATCATTATTTCGATTTATGTAAATGAATGATGTTAACGCTTATGCAAGATGATGATCTCTTTTATGAATAACTAACGTACGATCATTGATCTGATGTACGTGAAAAGATGTTGATTATTGAGCTATGTGTTATTGGGTGATTGCTAGTTGTTTAAAATCGCTAGCACACCAAAAGATGATGAAGATGATGTAAGGGTGTTGCAGGTCGTGATCTTGTACGCACACCTGAGCATGTCCCGTATGGATATATAATTACGTTATTGGCAGTCGCTGCTTTTAATTGCTGAGCACGCCAAAGTTTTTAAAACAAGAAAATGTTTACAAGAAGATATATCCATATAGGAAGTTAAGGGGCTGTTGAATGCTTTCACTTGGTATTCTGGCCAATGATGATAGGGAATGAAAGATCGAGACATCGGTAATCAGACCCTCGCAAACTAATGTTTTTTGCAAGAGACTACGTATGTCAAATGATGGAATCAAACGACCAGGCTGACCAGTTGGGATGAAATTTGATTGCTAAAGGAAGTTAGGTAGTGATCAGTCTGGTCAGGTGATGCATTATCTGATGAAGAGAGGGCGAATCATGATTTATTTAAAAGAGGGTTAACCCCTTGATATCACTCGAGAACCCTAAATGATACATGTTTATTGATTATCTGGAGGTGTTGGCATTGCTTCGCCCAACCTTAAAGAATATTAAAGCTTTTGAATTATCTGTTCTTCTTGCTTATGAATATATACTTGCTGAGCATAAATGCTCATGTGGAATGTTATGAAATGTTTTACAAGTTATGCCAAGAAGGCCGAGTCGCCTAATAAAGCAAAAGAGAAAATGGCATAGTGAGAGCTTCTTGATTTCTCTCCTATGGATGGCCTTTAGAGGGAAAGTGAAATGGAAGGCCATCATAAAAATGTTTAGGTTGTAAGGCCAAATGGGCCATCTAAAGTTAGTTTCCACTGCAACTTGTTTATTTCCAAGCTTTGAGGTTATGTAAGAAGTTGTGAACCTTAAGATTTTATTATGATGTTTTGAGAATGTATGTTTCATACAGTTAATGTAAATGTTTGGCTATGATGTGTTTATCTCAGTTGTGTTGTAGTTTTATATTTGTTTTCTGGCGGAGCTCGGGGTTCCAGCCAGGGGATCTTAGGGGCTGTCATCCAAATTGTTGACAGTGCCCGAGGCCCAGCTCGGGGGATTTTCCTGGGCCACCACAGTTGGTATCAGAGCCAAGCACCAGTTATGAGACATGTTCTCTATTGGAAAATAGAATTTGGGATTTAGTAGGATAAGGAAATGATTGTATGAAGAATAGGAAATAGATGTCTAGGCTGATCCTCTACTATTTGTAGGTTATTAGATTAAATAAGATATAAGGTTATGAGATAGGACAATTCACTTTGAATATATTGTACACCCTGTTACAATATTAGTATGTATGTTAAATCTTTATTATATTTATGTTGATATTAATTTAAGCTATGTTTCCTTTAGAGATGAACCCACCTACTCCAGGATATGTAGATAAGGGCAAGGCACCTATGATTAAAAATTTAGAGAAGGAGCATACCCCTAATAGTAATGATGCTCGATCTTTCAAGTCTATTAGACACCATCTTTTAAACGTCAACCGTGGGAGGTCAGGTGCAGGTTGGCGAGTGACTCCTCGCAAAAGAGTGAATAAACCAACTCAGGATTTTCATTTTGAAATACCCCGAGGTTCTGATAAAACTGATGAAAATTTTGCAGACCCTGAAGGAAATAAACAGAACCCAACCAATCCATTTGAGGGGTCAAGTTTCTCAGTTCATATAAAGAGTCCTTCCTCACTTCATGAGCAAACAGATTCTCTATCCTTGGATCCTTCTCAAATAAGAGGTTCTCCTGCTGATAGGCACACACTATCTACAGTGTTAGCCACTCCACATACTGTCTCCACACCAATTACCTTATCAAATGTTGCACCCATTGTACCACCACCAGAAAATCTAGTACCCTTGTTATTCCCTAATGGATTTTGTTATTACCTTCAATGCAGAATCTATATGGCACAAGCAGAGTTGGCGACACATAATACCACCATGATGCGTCAGTCGTCGGCCCATCAAAGGACTAGTAAACTGTTGGATCTTTGGAGGGTATCATTTCAGGATGTGTCCTTAGTTCTCACTGAGACTCTGACAGAAGTTGTGATCTCAGTTAGTAATTATCTCAGGCTTGTGTAGCCCTCTTTGGCAGATCGAGATCAATTGATGTATAACCTTATAGAGAAGGTTGAGAGAGCATGTCATTTTGCATGCAGAACAATGAGTGAACTTGTTTCCCAACCCTTGTACTAGGCACCGGTAGTAGTCAATGTTGCTATGTTTTGTTGAATTTTGTAGCAAGGAAGCTTTGTCGTACAAATTTGTTATAATGTAACTTTTGTTACTTAATATATATATTCTGATGGTTTAATCTAAAAACTTCCTTGTCATTTCATATATGTTATTCTTTAAAGAAGAAAAAAGATAACTTTCAATAGTAAAATTTTATTTTCTCAATTTATAGGAAATGGCTCCAAAAGGAAGACCCCGAACCCGTCACGCTATGTTAGAGATAAATGATGATGATGATGATTATGTAATAAATTGTGCAACTGTAAATACTTGAGGTATTTTATAAGCCTTAAGATCAGCACAAGTTTTGCATCCACTGATGATAAATTTACTCATCAGTGGATAGTTAATAACTTCACAAGACAAGTCAGAAAACAGGAACATTCAAAGGACTTGACAAAGTGAAGGAGAATGTCTGATGCTACTTGTAAGCAAACGAAGTATTCCGCACATCAGAAATTCTAAGTCAAAGTTACGTTGATTAAGTCCCATCAGGGGAACCCATCAGGGGGAACCTGTCAAGGGAAACCTGTCAGGGGAACCTGTCAGGGGAACCTGTCAGGGGATGACAAGGGCAGACCAATCCGTCAGTGACACACTTCGGGACATATCAGTGTCAGGCAAACCCATCAGGGTAACCTGTCAGGGAGAATGACCAACATGACATCAGTGGAAGCCATCAGTGTATGCAGTCAGTTATAACCATCAGGGTCAAGAAGCACTGAGTATAACTCAAGTCAAGGACGAAGCCCTGATCAAGTCAATAAGCATCAGGGGATCCAGAAGTACTGATCAAAGTCCGTCAGGGCTGGTAGTCAGTGGATCGTTGTGATAGCATGCACCCATCATCAGTTCTTACACGGAAATCAACGTAACGTGTTACAGAAGCAAGAAATATTAACTGGAAAGATATTTCTTGAAGTTTGTTAATGCTCCAATGAGAACTTTCACGCATTAAATGCACACAGATCAGGGGAAGAAAAGTAGCAACAAAGCTTGTAGCAGTCTGA
>CM025786.1:51717849-51734612 GCA_014636745.2 Centella asiatica | reverse complement strand
CCCCCCCCCCCCCCCCCCCCCCTTGTACAAACAGTTGTGCTAATATTGCACTAACAAGCTACCAACCAAGCTGATCAAGAAAACCCTAATCTAAACAACAACTAAGAAAATAATAATCAGGAGAATCCTATTGTCTTATTGGTAAATATGATTAAGGAAGCCTCCCAAAGTAACAATAAACAAGTACTTCCACCACAAGTACAATCTAGAAGGATAACATTTAAAGATTTTACCAATAGTTGTCCACTTACTTTTAATGGTGATGGAGGTACCACTACCGCTCAAATTTAGATTAAAGAAATAGAAAAAGCTTTTCGTATTGATGGAGTAATTGATGACCTTAAGACGGAATATGCTACATATTTATTGAAAGAAGAAGCTAGTTATTGGTGGGAAAATATTGAACGATTAGAAATGACTAGGAGATTGGCAGCTAGGAATGAACAAGCAGGTTCTGAGGTTGATCAAGTTCTTACCTGGCCCCAGTTCAAGGAATTTTTCTATAACCAATACTTTCCAACCAGTGCTACAGATGAGCTAGAAAAGCAATTTCTAGAATTAAGACAAGGAAACATGATTGTAAAAGAATATGAAAAAAAGTTTAATGAACTACAAAGATATGCCCCGCATTTGGTAGATACTAAGAGAAGAAAGACAAGAAGGTTTGAGCATGGTTTGAATCCATGGTTGCATGATAAGATTGCTATTTTATGCCTGAACAACTATGCTGAAGTTGTTCAAAGATCAAAGGTAGCAGAGAAGAGTGGCAAGCTACTTCGGGAATTTAATTGAGAGAAACGTAAGGAAGGAAAAAGGAAAGGGATTTATTTTAATAACAATCTTAATCAAAGGATTGGAGGACAAGGAAAACCACAAACTAGTTCGGTCATGGTGAAACAAGAATAATAATAATAGGAAAAGGAATTTCAGTACGGACTTAAGTGAGAATAAAAGGAGGATTGTAATTTGTGGCAAATGTGGGAGGAACCATGAAACTTCTCAGTGCCTAGTAGGAACTGATTTGTATTTTAGATGCCATCGATTTGGTCATACTGCCATTAATTGCCCAAGTCAGGCACCAATCATTTCCCAACCAAGGTTTCCTCCGCAACAATACCAACCACAAAGTGCTAGTCATGTAGTTGGAACTGCAAGGAGATGCTTTAGTTGTGGTCAGGAAGGCCACATCTCCACTTCATGCCCTCAGAAAAAGAGTTAGGGTAAACTCCCATTGGTAGGACCTAGCATGGTAGTCAATCGACCACAAGCTAGGACTTACAATATGACTGCGTAGGACACACTACTATCTGAAAACGTGGTTTCAAGTACGATATTGGTTAATTCAATTGAAGTGCATGCTTTATTTGATTCTGGTGCGACTAGATCCTTCATATCTGAACGTCTTCTTAAGGGTAGGAATTTTGCTCCTAAATGTTTAGAAACACCTCTAGAAGTTATAGTAGCTAATCAAGAGGTGTACATTGCCAAAAGTATACTACCTAATTGTATTATAAGAATTAGAAAGCATATTTTCCCTGCAAACTTAATACCTTTTCCATTGGGAGAGTTTGATCTAGTACTAGGCATGGATTGGCTACATCAATACCAAGCTAACATAGATTGTAGGAAAAAAGAAGGTTTCCCTAAGAACACCCTCAAATAGTAAAGTGCTATTCCATGGATGTAAGTCTATTGAACCCTCTCATCTTCTTACAATGATTCAAGCTAATAAAATGTTACGCAAGGTATGCGAAACATTTTTAGCTTATGTTTGTGACACAAGAATGGAAGGATTAAAGATTTCAGATATCCCTATTGTGAAATAATTTGGAGATGTGTTTCCTGAGGAGTTACCAGCTGTACCCCCAGATAGACAAGTGGAATTTGGAATTGAGCTAGTGTCAGGAACTTCTCCAATTTCCAAGGCTTCTTATAGGATGGCCCCTTCAGAATTAAAAGAACTCATGATACAGCTACTAGGATTGCTAGACCAGGGATTCATTAGGCCAAGTAATTCACTGTGAGGAGCACCTGTTTTATTTGTAAAGAAGGAAGATGGATCATTAAGGCTATGTATTGATTATCGAGAATTAAATAAGGTAACAATGAAGAACCGATATCCCCTACCTAGGATTGATGATCTGTTCAACCAACTCAAAGGAGCAAAGTACTTTTCAAAGATTGACTTAAAATCAGGATATCATCAATTAAAGATTAAGACTAAAGATGTCCCTAAGTCAGCTTTTAGAACTCATTATGGTCATTATGAATTTGTGATAATGCCTTTGGGACTCACCAATGCCCTAGCTGTTTTTATGGATTTGATGAACCGAGTTTTCAAGCCATATTTGGATAAGTTCGTCATTGTATTCATAGATGACATTCTCATCTACTCTAAAACGAGAAAAGAACATGATGAACATTTGAGTATAACACTGGAGACATTGAGACAAGAAAAACTCTATGCCAAATTTTCAAATTGTGAGTTTTGGTTAAGAGAAGTGAAATTTTTAGGACATGTGACCAATGAATCTAGAATTTTTGGTTGATCCCATAAAAGTTGAAGCTATCATAAATTGGCCACAACCAAAGACACCTACCGAAGTGCGAAGTTTTCTAAGGTTAGCAGGATACTATCGTCGATTCGTTTAAGATTTCTCTAAGATAGCAGTCCCATTAATGAATCTGACAAGGAAAACAGAAAAGTATATTTGGACTCCAGCTTGTGAGAAGAGTTTTCAAGAATTGAAGAAAAGATTAACCACCACCCCAATACTAAGTTTACCTGATAACAAAGGGGATTTTGTGATTTATAGTGATGCTTCAATGAATGGATTAGGTGTTGTGCTAATGCAACATGATAGAGTTATTGCCTATGCATCTTGGCAACTCAAGGACTGCAAAAAATGATACCCAACGCATGACTTAGAGTTGGCTGCTATCGTTCTCGCATTAAAGATTTGGAGGCATTATTTGTATGGAGAGAAATGTGAGATTTATACTGACCACAAGAGTTTAAAGTACATTTTCACTCAAAAGGAATTGAACATGAGACAAAGACAGTGGTTGGAGCTAATAAAAGACTATGATTGTTCGATCAACTATCACCCTAGTAAAGCAAATGTTGTGGCTGATGCTCTAAGTAGATGTGAAAGGTTAAATGTGACGACAATTCAAGAAGAGGTAAGGATGGATTTGGAGAGGTTATAATTAAATGTTATCACAACTCAACAAAGGAAAGAGATAGAACAAGAGGTTGGTGTAAAACCGAGCTTATTGTCTATCATCAAGGAAACTCAAGAAGAACATGTAAAAGATAGGGAAAAGTTGTTAAAAGGGGAGAATGGAAAATGTCGGATCCATGACGATGGATTGATGAGATTTGGAAATAGAATTTGGATTCCGAAAAAATTGGAATTAAAAGGAAGTCTACTACAGGAAGCCCACAACTCTAAATTCTCGATACATCCAGGTGGAACAAAGATGTATCAAGATTTGAAACAAAATTTTTGGTGGCCTAACATGAAGAAAGAAATAGCTGGATGGGTAAACACATGTCTCACCTGTCAACAAGTTAAAACAAAAAACCAAAAGCCTAGTGGTTTGTTGTAATCTTTGGATATCCCAGAATGGAAATGAGAATATATTACAATGGATTTTGTGGTTGGATTGCCAGTAACTCAAAAGGGATTAAATACAATCCGGGTAGTAGTGGATAGATTGACTAAATCTGCACATTTCATACCTATTAGGGATACCTATAAAATGGACCAATTGGTCAGATTGTATGTAAAGGAAATCCTTAGTCGTCATGGAGTGCCAATTTCAATTACATCTGATTGTGATCCTCATTTCACGTCTAGGCTCTGGCGAAGCTTTCAAGAGTATTTAGGAACAAGATTAGACATGAGTACTACTTTCCACCCGCAAACTGATGGGCGATCTGAAAGAACAATCCAAACCTTAGAAGATATGCTGAGAACTTGTTCTTTGGATTTTGGAGGACAATGGGATGAACATCTACCACTCGTCGAGTTTGTTTATAATAATAGTTATCATACAAGCATAGGAATGGCTTCATTTGAAGCTTTGTATGGTAGAAAATGTCAAACACCATTATATTGGAATGAAGTTGGGGAAAGGAAGTTAGAGGGACCTGAAGTAGTCCAACAAACTGAGAATGCAATCCAGACGATCCTAGAAAAAATAAAAGCAGCTCAAGAACGACAAAAGCATTATGCAAATCAACACCGAAAGAATCAAGCATTAGAAATAGGGGGTTATGCATTGCTTAAGATTTCACCTTGGAAAGGCATATTGCGCTTCAGACAAAAAGGGAAGTTAAGTCCTCGTTTCATTGGACCTTTTGAAGTACTCCGTTGCATTGACGAAGTGGCTTATCAACTAGCACTACCCCCAACTCTAGGTCATGTTCATGATATTTTCCATGTCTCAATGCTAAGACCTTATAGAGGGAATCATTCTGGCATTATTGACTACCAGCCCATTGAGCTACAATCAAATTTGCATTATGAAGAAACGCCAATACAAATTTTGGATCGTTAAGTAAAGGTTTTAAGAAATAAAGAAATTGCATCTGTAAAAGTTTTATGGAGAAGCCACAATGTTGAAGAAGCAACATGAGAACTAGAAGAAATGATGATGCAAAAGTACCCTCAACTTTTTCACCAGTAAAGTTTCGAGGATGAAACTTATTGTAAGGAGGGGAGAATGTGACGACCTGGAAAATTTGTTTATCTATAAATAATTTATTCACTCATATTTGTTTTCTTATTAACGTGTATAGTTAATATATGATGTTTTTGATTTTCTAAATATTTTTGACCCATTAAAGGGTTATATTTTGTTTGGATGTTGATTATAAGGACAAACAAATTATGTTTATATGTTTGGTAACATTTGTAATTGCTTGAAGGAGCCATGCGTCCAGATTAGTAAGTACCATGAAGAACATAATAGCTTACGTAGGTATGACTACATCATGAGTACGTATATTAATTAGATTAGTAAGCTGTTTAAGTGACTAGCTTATGTGCATGAAGGACAGTAGCTGCTTATTATATATATCCAGCTGTTAAGAATCATGATGAGCAGCCGTTTTATTAACCAATGATTTTATCTCAAAGCTTAATCTCAGCCTACTATAAATACCTCATTTGGAGGTAACATTTTAATCTCTTTTCTAAAGATTTTCTATTCTAAAATTCTTCTTTAAACCTACCATCTCCATATAATTTCAAGTTCTCTCTTCTGGGTGATTACTTTCAAACAGGCTTTGATTTCATTCATCAACCCAAGAGGTAAGAATCTTTTGTTCTCCTTTGCTTTTCGCTTTTTTTTTTTTACGTAGTATCCGAAAGTATTCACCATGTATGCTAAGTCTTTAGGAAAGAATAAAGCTTTCAAAGAGTATGTTGTTTTGAGTTAATGAAGGGATGATTATGCATCTTAGATTAAGTTTGTTCTTCGCTATATATCATTCTTGATAATGGAATACTTCCTTTTATCAAAGACAAGTTCTATGATCAGTCTCTGATGAGATAATGTTAGTCTCTAACGAGATAATATCAGTCTCTGACGAGTTAACATCAATCTCCGATGACGTCATCCTTAGTCTTCGATGGGTTAAGATGACGTCATCAGTCTCTGATAAGTTAACATTAGTCTCCAATGGCGTCAGCCTTAGTCTCCGATGGGTTAAGATGACATCATCAGTCTCTGATGAGTTCATGATAATCTTCGATGACGTCAGCCTTAGTCTCCGATGGGTTAAGATGACGTCATCAGTCTCTGATGAGATATTTGTTAGTCTCCGATGAACATCTATTATTTGTCTCCAACAGGTTTGGCGCTGAACAAGTGATTTTGGCACTGAACATTTGTCCACCGAGGAGTTTGGCGCTAGAAAAATCATCCATTGATGAGTTCAGTGATGACTTAGGGAGTTCGGCGCTGAACAAGTTGTCACCCGATGAGTTTCGCGATGAACAAGATTATCCCCTAATGGGTAAGTCATTCCCTAATGACTATTCCCAGACGGGTGAATTATCCCCTGATGGTTGAAAACTATTCCCTGATGGTCGAGAGATTATCCCCTAACGGGTGAATTATCTTCTGATAGGTGAATCTTTCCCTGATGGGTAGTGCATCCTCTGACGGGTAAAATATTCCCTGACGGGCAACTTCGTGCCCTGATGATCATTCTCTGTTTTGCATAATCATCTTCCAAAGTATGGATTTCTCATGTTATACCAACAATGATGTTTTATAGAACCCTATTGCAACCAATATGTTGAATCTAGCTAAGGACCAAGACAAGTATATACTCATTCCACTTCCTTTCTTACTAATTACGTAGAATTATTATTTCGATTTACGTAAATGAATGATGTTAACGCCTATGCAAGATGATGATCTCTTTTATGATTAAGTAACATACGATCATTAATCCGATGTACGTGAAAAGATGTTGATTATTGAGCTATGTGTTATTGGGTGATTGCTAGTTGTTTAAAATCGCTAGCACACCAAAAGATGATGAAGATGATGTATGGGTGTTGCAAGTTGTGATCTTGTACGCACACCCGGGCATGTCCCATATGGATATATAGTTACGTTATTGGTAGTCGCTGCTTTTATTTGTTGAGCACGCCAAGGTTATTGGCAGTCGCTGCTTTTAATTACTGAGCACGCCAAAGTTTTTAAAACAAGAAAATGTTTACAAGAAGATATATCCATATGGGAAGTTAAGGGGCTGTTGAATGCTTTCGCCTGGTATTCTGGCCAATGAAGATAGGGAATGAAAGACCGAGGCATCAGTAATCAGACCCTCACAGACCAATGTTTTCTGCAAGTGACTACGTATGTCAAATGATGAAATCAAATGACCAGGCTGACCAGCTGGGATGAAATTTGATTGCTAAAGGAAGTTAGGTTGCGATTAGTCTGGTCAGGTGATGCATTATCTGATGAAGAGAGGGTGAATCATGATTTATTTAAAAGAGGGTTAACCCCTTGATATCACTCGGGAACCCTAAATGATACATGTTTATTGATTATCTGGAGGTGTTGGCATTGCTTCGCCGAACCCTAAAGAATATTAAAGCTTTTGAATTATCTGTTCTTCTTGCTTATGAATATATACTTGCTGAGCATAAACGCTCATGTGTGTTATGAAATGTTTTACAGGTTATGTCAAGAAGACCGAGTCGCCTAATAAAGGAAAAGAGAAAATGGCATAGTGAGAGCTTCTTGATTTCTCTCCTATGGATGGCCTTTAGAGGGAAAGTGAAACGGAAGGCCATCATAAAAATGTTTAGGTTGTAAGGCCAGATGGGCCATCTAAAGTTAGTTTCCACTGCAGCTTGTTTATTTCCAAGCTTTGATATTATGTAAGTAGATGTGAACCTTAATATTTTATTATGATGTTTTGAGAATGTATGTTTCATACAGTTAATGTAAATGCTTGGCTATGATGTGTCTGTCTTAGTTGTGTTTTGGTTTTATATTTATTTTCTGGCGGGGCCCGGGGTTTCAGCTTAGGGATCTTGGGGGCTGTCATCCAAATTGTTGACAGTGCCCGAGGCCCGGCTCGGGGGATTTTCCGGGGCCGCCACATACAATGTTAATGCCATTACATTGTGAAGTGGCATAGAACTTGAAGCTCCAACACCTAAAGAACCAATACGACATAGGGATGTCATATCTAAGGAAGCAGAAAAATTAGTCCCAAGTGACAAAATTATACAAGCCAATCCTGAGAAACCACCATTCCTACATAGATTGGCAAGGAAAAAGAAGGCCACTGATGACACTGAAATTTTTGAAACCCTCAAAAAAGTGGAAATCAATATCCCACTTCTCACTGCCATCAAACACTTTCCAAGGTATTGCAAATTCTTGAAGGAACTTTGTACTGGCATGAATAAGATGCATGTGAATGAGAGGGTTCACATAGGAGAAAATGTATCAACTGTTTTGAGAGGAAACCTGCCCACAAAAGAAAGGGATCTAGGTATGTTTACTATCTCATGCAAAATAGGTAATGTAGGCATAGAGCGAGCGATGTGTGATTTAGGAGCATCAATTAATTTAATGCCTTTATCTATTTATTCTGCTTTGAATGTGGGTCGTTTGAAACAAAATGGGGTAGTTTTAACTTTGGCTGATAGGTCTAGTGTTTTTCCCGAGGGAGTATTGGAAGATGTTTTAGTCCAAGTAGATGATTTGGTGTTCCCGGCTGATTTTTATGTTTTGAATATGGAAAATGGAACATCAACCAATGGTGGGATGATATTATTAGGCCGTCCTTTCTTGAAAACAGCACGAACAAAAATAGATGTTCATGAAGGGACTCTAATGATGGAATTTGATGGTTTTTTGATTAAATTTAATATCAATAAAACAATGAAACACCCAATTGATTATGCATCTGCGTTTCTTGTTGAGCATTCTAACACAAACACCCAAAAGTATTTGGAGTTTTGTGGCTGTGATTACTTGCAGGTGGCATTAACCAAGGACCTTACTCCTTTGAAATTGTCAAAGTGGGCACATGAATGGCAACTGCCAGAGGGTCTGGTCCAAACAACTTAGGACCTTAACGCACTGGACCGTTTGTAGGACAACAAACTACAGTTTCAACTGCCAGAAGCGATACGACATGGCCATGTCGTAACACCCAGACACAAGATTTTGTCGTCCATCGAGAAACCACCTAAACTAGAATTAAAGACACTACCCTCACACCTCAAATATACATTTCTGGGAGCTGGCGAGACACTGCCAGTGATTATTTCGAATGAATTAAGTGAGGAAGAGGAAGAAAGCTTAGTCCAAGTCCTTAAAGAAAATAAGGAGGCAATGGGGTGGACCATCGCGGACATTAAAGGCATTAGTCCAATGATTTTCATGAATCGAATACTGCTAGAAGACGATTGTAAGCCCAGTAGACAACCACAAAGAAGGCTCAATCCTCCGATGATGGAAGTAGTGAAGAAGGAGATTTTAAAGTTGTTGGATGCTGACATGATTTATACGATTTCTGATAGCAAATGGGTGAGCCCAACACAAGTAGTTCCGAAAAAGATTGGAATTACAGTTGTGGAGAACAAAAAAGGTGAACTAATCCCTACAAGAGTTCAGAATGGGTGGTGTGTGTGTATTGCCCTTTATCGACCAAATGTTGGAAAGGCTAGCTGGCCGAACCCATTATTTTTGTTTGGATGGGTATTCAGGTTTCCACCAAATCCCAGTCGTGCCGGAAGATCAAGAAAAGATGACTTTTACATGCCCCTTTGGCACTTTTGCGTACAAACACATGCCTTTCGGGTTGTGTAACGCGCTGGCTACCTTCCAAAGATGTATGGTAAGCATCTTTTCTAATTATGTAGATGACATCATTGAGGTTTTTATGGATGATTTTACAGTTTATGGTGATTCCTTTATGTCTTGTTTGGAAAATTTACGAAAAGTTTTAAAGAGATGCATAGAAACTAACCTTGTATTGAATTATGAGAAATCCCACTTTATGGTTAGTCAAGGTTTGATTTTGGGACATATAGTTTCAGCTAGGGGCATTGAAGTGGACAAAGATAAGATTGACATTATTAGTTCATTGCTTTATCCCGCGAATGTGCGGGAAGTTGTAGGTTTTTATCGCCGGTTTATTAAAGACTTTGCCAAGATAGCTCATCCAATGAGTTGTTTGCCTTTGAATTTGGAGATGAGTGGAAGAAGGCTTTTGACACTTTGAAGGAGAAATTGGTGATTGCCCCGATTATCAAACCACCAAATTAGGAGCTACCCTTCGAAATAATGTGTGATGCAAGCAACTTTGCAGTTGGGGCGGTCCTTGGCCAAAGAATGGGGCATGATCCACATGTCATCTATTATGCATCCAAGACGTTGATGAGGCCCAACGAAATTACACCACAACAGAGAAAGAATTATTTGTTGTGGTGTTTGTGCTGGAAAAATTTAGATCATATCTCTTGGATACCAAAGTCATAGTTTATTCGGATCATGCCGCCTTGAAACACTTGATGAACAAGAAGGATGCAAAACCAAGGTTGATTTGTTGGGTTTTGCTACTGCAAGAGTTTCAAATTGAGACAGAGACAAGAAAGGAGCTGAGAATCTAGTTGCTGATCACCTTAGCAGAATAACAAATATACCAGATGATGGAGAAGCCGTTTCTGCAAAGTTCCCTAATGAATAGCTGTCTCAAGTCAATACGACATGGCCATGTCGTAACCCCTGGTTCACTGACCTGGTGAATTTTTTGACAAAAAATGGGTTCCTTGAAGGTTATACTCGAGCCCACTAACACAAACTAAAGAGTGACGCTAAATATTTCATCTGGGATGACCCTTACCTATGGAAAATGTGCTCTGATCAAATCATTTGTAGGTGTGTACTTGAAATAAAAATATCTACCATACTACGATTCTGTCATTCATATGCATCTGGCGGCCACTTTGGTCCGCATAGAACAGCTAGAAAGGTGCTTGAATCTGGATTTTATTGGCCTGATTTGTTTAAAGATGCATATGTGTTCTGCAAAGCTTGTGATCGATGCCAAATGGTTAGTAACCTTAGCCGTAAGAATGAGATGCCCCAATCACCTATAATTGTTTGCGAGATCTTTGATATTTGGGGAATTGATTTTATGGGACCATTCCCATCATCTTTTGGTTATCAATATATTCTATTGGCTGTTGATTATGTCTCCAAATGGGTAGAAACAAAGGTCACTCGCACCAATGATGCTAAGGCCATTGTCGACTTCGTAAAAGATAACATTTTCTGTAGATTTGGCACACCCAAGGCTGTCATAAGTGATTGAGGGACTCATTTTTGTAACCGAATTGTTGAAACTTTATTCAAAAAGTATGGGGTCACTCATAGGGTATCAACTGCTTATCATCCTCAAACAAATGGACAAACGGAGTTGTCAAATCGGGAAATTAAGAGCATATTGGAAAAAATGGGGAATCCAACAGGGAAGGATTGGAGTTTGCTCCTAGATAATGCACTTTGGGCATATAGGACAACATACAAAATACCATTGGACATTTCTCCTTACAAAATTATTTATCGCAAGACATGCCACTTGCCAATCGAAATTGAACATTTAGCTTATTGGGCTGTGAAAACGTGCAACACCAATTTCGACGAGGCTGGCCAGCAAAGGAAACTCCAAATTTAAGAACTTGAGGAGATTTACAACCATGCCTACGAGAATGCAACGACCTATAAGGATAAGGTCAAGGCACTCTATGATAGTAAGATCGCTGCGAAAGAGCTCAAGGTAGGACAAAAGGTACTTCTCTTTAACTCTACTTTGAAATTATTTGGAAGAAAATTGCGTTCGAAATGGAATGGTCCCTATGTTTTAGCACATGTTTTTTCCAATGGTTCTGTTGATATCCAAGATCCAAATACGAAAAATATTTTCAAAGTTAATGGGTATCGTTTAAAACCTTTTTATGAAGGATTTGCACCACGTTTAGTTGAGGCATAATATGTTCAAACACCTAATTACAACTAAGCGTGGCGAACATCGGGCTAACGACATTAAACAAATGCGTTTCATGGGAGGCAACCCAAGGATTTCTTTCTTTAAATTTTTGTTTTAGTTTTTATTTTTATTTTTTATTTTAATTGCCGAAGAATCCTAACAAAAATTTGCAATTTGCGGGCTTGATTCGCAAAAAAGGCAATACGACATGCCCATGTCGTACTGCCAGGTCTGGGATATTTTTGTTGTCTTAAAATTGTTATTTCACGCTGACAATTTTCTCTGCCAAATAGCTTGTGGACAGTCTTTTATAGGTTTAAACCATTTTAAATGGAGAGTTCCATGACACATATGAGTATAAGAGGATAAGTGTGGGGTTTTTAAAGGAAAAAGGAAGGAAACTTGAAGCAGTGGCAATTTTGTGATTTCCTAGTTAGATTTTGGAAAAGTGGGCACCCTTCCCACTCTTCCACATTAAACCCGCCAACTCTCCCATTACAATTTCCAATCTTCCCTCCCACGATACAGTTCCTTCCCCAAAACACTTCCTCTCCTTCCGAAACACCATCTCCACCCATCCTCCACCACTTACCTACACTATGCCTAAAAAATAGTTCCACACACGTCGCCTTCCTGAAATGCTTTCTTCTCCGTCCTCCAACCCCGAGGAGATCGTCAATGCACCAGTCGCCCCTCCTCGGCGTTCAACCCGTCACCAAGAACCACAAAATGAAAACCCACCATCTACCTCTCGTGGTGACACCCGGCAAGGACCCTGTTTCTGAAGAATCCCTTGAGGCAAAGGATGACAGTAGCACTGAGGAACGACCACGACGACGGCGGGCTAGGTCAAATGCAAGTGCAACTTTGCACAGGAACACTCAAACCAGTGCGGACCCCGGAAATCCAAATTTCAGTTTTACAAGGCGTGGAGATTTGCGTGTTTTGAACGTTGTTAAAAAGAAGCCAATTTGTTCTATAAGGTACGTCGACCAATCTATCCTCTAATACTTTAAAATTGCTAATAGATTTGAGCACTTGGTCACGACTATCAACATGAGGGTTTTTCTAGCCACTCCCTTGCCTGTTTATAATGAATTGATTTAGGAGTTCTTTGTGTCCTTTCAATTTCACGTGACCCATGCTAGTGATACATTGACTAGCGGTGCTATAAGCTTTAGGTTAACGCAATGGCAATTCAAAATGTCCATAGATCAGTTTAACGTAGCTTTAGGGTTTGAAGATGAGACTACTGTTGAAGGCCCTAACTATGTAAATGCTTTTTGTGAATTTCCTGGTCTTTTTAATGAAACTAAAGTTTATGCGAATTTTTCAGCTGATAACAGGCCATATAATGCTATCCAGTCTAGGGATACTTCTTTGATTGACCCGGTCCATCGTATTTTCCATCGGTTCCTTGCTTTCAATTTTTTCGGCAAAATTAACAACAATAATGTGCTATCAAAAACTGAGCTCTTTATGATTTGGTGTGTGGAAAATAATTTCAGGTTGAATCTAGGGTATTTTTACGCTACCCAAATTCATCACATAATACATAGGGACCCACACCCACTTATTTTAGGTTCTTTGATTACATGCTTAGCTGTTGATTTGTGTGGACTCAATTTGAAAAGGCCACGCCTACTAACCATGGGACCTAGGGCTCAAATTCTAGATATGAATGCTCTTTGTAGGATGAAGATCGTTAAGGAGCTTGGTAGTCAACAATTTGAATTTCTTCCTGCTGAATCCCACCAGGACGAGGAAACCACCACTGCACCTCCAGCTTCTGAGCACCAGTCCTATTCTGACTTGGGCAATGCCAATCTTGTTTGGAGTCTATGATGGACTCAATACGCACTTCATTGAAGCAAATGGAGCATAACATTGCTGCCCTATTTTCCTCTGTTGGGGACCAGCCCCCACCATTTCCACCATCACCATGAGTTGTAACGTACCTCTTGCCATCACTTTTATTTTTATTTTATTTTGTCTTCTTGCAAATTGGGGACAATGTTTATTCTAAGTGTGGGGTTGGGGGAAACACCTTTATGTTTGTTTATGTTTTTTGGCTATGATTGTATGTGTTTTTGATAGTTGATTAGTTGTTTCAAATGCAGGTACTTGAATTGTGCAGTTTTCTGTTTTGTTGCCCAAAATAACAATACGACATGGCCATGTCATATGGCTATTTCTGTGGTTTGTTGGATATTCAATTTCTGTTATGCATCTTTTATCATTGCATTTTGCATGTTAATTGTTAGGAATTGCACTACTGAAAAAAACCCACTATTTGAATGAAGGCCAAACTTTAAGTAGCTAGATAGGTTATAATTTCCGATAACCAAAACTTTGTGAATCTTTGAGCACTTATGTAGATTCCAATTCAAAAGTGGCATAATCCTTATTCTCAGGACACAAATAAATTCCCCAATGGTATGACTTCGGAAGGAGATAATTCACACCATGAAAATAAACCGTGAGATTTTGAGTCGACAAAGAGTACATAAACACTCTTAATTTTTGTTGTTGTGAGTTGACTAGCTATGAAGAGACACTACTAGAATTTGACATTAGAGTACAATTTGAGACCACACAAATCGATACTAAGGTGATAAAAGGCATTGTTTGTTGAACCCCTTGTTTTATCCTTTTTCTTGATAGACCACCCAATTTAAGTTATCCACTAGTATTACCCCTTTGAACCTTAACCTTTTTCTTTGTTTGAAACCGAAACTTAGCCAACTTCCAATTTTTGTTGAAAATCCCCTTTGTTTGTTAAAACCTTGATTGAGAGAACTTTCTACCAAACTTTACATGTCGAATATTATTCCTTGTGTAAGTGCCATGTTTTGTACTTATGTTGATATGTCTTGCAAAGTGAATTAAAAAGAAACGTATGGCTATCCAATTTTGATTTAATGTACCACATACGCCAATGTTGCTCAAGTAAAAAAAAATGATGAGAAAAAAAGGAAAAAAAAAAAAGAAAACAATTCTTGAGATGGAGCATAAAATGCACTCAAGAGAGAAAAAAAGAAAAAAATATATAGAGCAACCTAAGGATGGCAGCCATGTTAGCATTAGTAGAGGCATGTATATTAGACTATTTGGTACTAGTAAATTCTATTTATATGTGGCATGTGATGATTTGGTTTGAATTGCTCTCAATCCCCAGAAAAATACCATGTGTTAGCCCCGTTACAAGCCTTAATAAAAGTCCTTTTTGATTGGTATCATTAAAGTGGTGGAAGATTGACCTTTTGTCAAGTGATGGGAAGACATTTTATAGCTAGATACTGAGCGTAAACACCAACCTAAACACAAAGAGAGCGCATGAGTGATTTAACCGGCGAGGGGTGTGAATTAGAAACTTTCTAGGGAATGTTATTGGGGGAATGTTTGCTTTTGAGGATTTGACTTATGTTATTTTTGGAACATAAATGTAAGATGGGTGTGAGAAGATAAAGCTAAGGATTGGTTGTTTATTTCTCTAATTTATTTAGATACTTGAGGACAAACATCATTTAAGTGTGGGATTGTTTGATAGTGTGCAATTTGTGTATAGATTTGCATGACATTTGTATCCATTTTGTGTGTGTTTTATGTGTTGATATGGTGTTTTTGAGTTACTTTTGTGTGAATGAGTGATTCAGGTGGAGATGGTGAAAACAAGGCAAAATGGACCAAAAAGAGCAAGGAAAATTGAAGAAGGAAATTGAAGGGCGATTGATGTGCCATACGACATGCCCATGTCGTATCCGGGAAAAGACTAGCAGAAGCGAAGCAACAGATTGTGCAGAATGGATGGGCTGGGCCCTGACGTCAAAGATAGAAACGCGTGACAAAAGGAAAGATCTGGAGCAAGAGACAAAAGAAGTAACCAAATTGGAGAAGGATTTTGGAAGCCAATTAGGCTTAGGATTTCTTTGTAGGGCAAACACACAGATACTATAAATAGACTTGTTAAACTTAATGATCTCAGATTCTGCTCCGCCCCTCTTTTAGTTTTCTGCAGAAAAATAACAGTTTTTATATTTTACAACGTTATGTCTTCAATCATTATGAACAACTAAATCCCTCTAGTTGAGGTACTCTGATTTCTAGCCAAGGATAATATCGTAAGACTTTTGTTTTCATTAGTTTTATTCAATTTCAAGTATTTATTTGATTTCTGCATTATAAATTGTCTTTGTTATCATTTAATTTATTATGCAATGTGGCTAGTTGTGTGGTTCGTTGATTCATATCTTGCTGATTAGAATAGGAAGACCGTTTGGCACTGTTTTAACAAAGTAGCAAATTAATCTTACACTGATAAAGGCTTTGGGTAAGATTGGTGAAATCAAATAATCTAGTTTAAATAATTTATGGGTGTCCGATTTTATTGGTTAGGATAGGGGTCTTTTCATTCATAAAGCTGCCTTAGATTAAATCCTATCAGTGTGAAGACCCGGATTTGTAAATAAATTCCATTATGAAATTTAATTATTTTAGCTTATTTTTTTTCTTCATGAAAATTATTTTCTTATAAGTTGTGAATATTGAAATTATATTTTCTTATGAAAAATTTATCTGCAATGTGATGTCCAAAAGATTTTTAAATGATTTTGTAAAGCTCATGAGGTTATGAGTTGTTCTACCCTTAAAGGAGTGTTTCGCGGGAATGCCTCGGGTAGCTACAGTACCCGTCTTCTTTTTAAATACTCCACTGCTGGGGGGGAACAACAACATTAAATGCTCATCATCCCTATCATTACCCTAGAGTCAGCTATGAAAGATGACCGATGGACACATCAGCCGTTTCAACCACTCTTTCCTTCTTCAGTCATTTCCTTTCTTTACATAGCCAACGGCTGAGATCAAGTTGATCTGACGGTCCTTGTTGTTCAATCAAGTGATATATATACACATCACGCTGTTGTAACCCTGATTCTACCTTTCTAAACTTCCATCAAACTTAAATTTAATTTTCGAGACAGCAGTTCTTCTTGAAGGATAAACCGAAGCATTTATTTCCTTCCTACAGTAAGGAGGTAAGAGCATCTCATTTAAGTCTTGCTATATTTCTTGCATCTCTGCTCTACCTACCACATTTAATACCATGTTCATTTATTTTCAAAAGTATGACTTAATGCATATTCTAACGATCGGAGTTAATGTCATTTATTTCAAGTTGTCTAAGATGGGTGTAGTGTTGTTGACAACCACCTGGTGGACA
>CM025786.1:51668089-51702566 GCA_014636745.2 Centella asiatica | reverse complement strand
TTTACCTTCTTATGATGATGCCCTAGTCCGGTATGGGATTATGGGGTTGTCACATTTAAGCTTATCTAAAAGTAATTGTCCGAAAGAAACAACTTGAAATTTTATGAAGATGGTAAGTTTAGAGAAGGACTTTAGAAGAGAAACTTTTAGAAAAGAGATTAAAATTTTACCTCCGAATGAGGTATTTATAGCAGGCTAAATTTAAGCCTTGAGATAAAATGATTGGTTAGTCTGGACGGTAAAACGGCTGCTCATCATAACTCTTTAGCAGCTAATAACATAATAAGCAGTTGCTGTCACAGATGCACATAAGCTTCATCAACTAATGACAGACAAACATCATACGTACATATGAGGTAGTTACTCTTACGTAAGTCATTCAAGCTGTTCTGAATGAAACTTGCTAATCTTTACACTTGTATTTCTTTAGGAAATTTATAAACACCACTAATACATAAATTGCTTTCCCTATCTCAGACATCCAAAACTCATAATATTAACTATACACATAAATAGGAATTTAATTCCTAGTAAAATAAAAAAAATTAATTATAGACAAACAAATTTCTAGGTCGTCACATTCTCCCCTCCTTAAAAATAAGTTTTGTCCTCAAAACTTCACTGGTGAAAAAGTTGAGGGTATTTTTTCATCATCATTTCTTCTAGTTCCCAAGTTGCTTCTTCAACATTGTGATTTCTCCATAACATTTTTACGGATGCAATCTCCTTATTTCTTAAAATCTTTACTTGACGGTCTATAATTTGCATTGGAACTTCTTCATAATGCAAATTTGGTTGAAGCTTAATGGGCTGGTAATCAATGATGCCTGAATGGTCCCCTTTATAAGGTTGTAACATTGAGACATGGAAGATGTCGTAAACATGACCTAGAGTTGGGGGTAGTGCTAGTTGATAAGCTACTTTGCCAATGCGGCGGAGTACTTCAAATGGTTCGATAAAATGGGGGCTTAATTTTCCTTTTTGTCCGAAATGTAAAATGCCTTTCCAAGGTGAGATCTTAAGCAATGCATAACCTCCTACTTCCAGAGCTTGATCCTTTTGCTTTTTTCGATCTTGAGTTGCTTTTATTTTGGCTCGAATTGTTTGGATTGCATTCTCAGTTTGTTGAACAATTTCAGGTCCTTCTAACTTTCTTTCCCCAACTTCATTCCAATACAATGGTGTTCTGCACTTTCTACCATACAAAGCTTCAAATGACAACAGAAAATCATCATTAACCAAGCATACATATCATGTAATAAGATAAATATAATCTCTATTACATAGCCAAAATATTTGTTTTTACAGTGGAAGTCCATAAGGGCCCATGGGCCTTACAATCCAAATATTTTTATACTATCCTTACACTTCACCCTTCCTTTAAAAGTCATCCATAGGAGAACAATTACAAAGCACTCATCATGGCATCCTTTCTTTGCCTTTATTAATTGGGTTGGCCTTCTCTTCATAATCTGTAAAACATTTCATAATAATCCACATGAGCGTTTTACACTCAGCAAGTATATATTCATAAGTTGGGTATGTCCTTAAAAGCAAATAATTCATAGGCTTTAGTGTTTGATGAGGTTGGGCAAAACAATGCCAGCACCTCCTGATAATTTAATAAATATGTAACTTTCAAGGTTCCTGCGTGATAACGAGGGATTTGACCCTTTATTTGAAAGAAATCTGTAAGAACCCGAAAATAAAAATAGGATTATGATAAATGGATGGTTTATTCATTCACATTTTGTATAAAGGATTAATTCTCAATCTGTGTGAATAATTAATTTATATATTGAAATAGAATATTTTTTATGCTAATGAGATGTCAGAAATTTAGAGATGACAATTCCTTTGTGGGACCATCAAAGGGATATGATTATGGAAGTCTAATACGAAATCAAGTAAATCTATATGTATGAAAAGATTACGTGTTTTAAGGAGAGAGTTACTAGATGATTACGTGTGTTATTATTTGGTTAGTAAGTTGTATGTGTGGCAACGACTGTGTTTTCCCAGTGAGATAGCTGAATCAATAATGATTCAGCTTCCTTATTCGAATCAAACACGATCTTTCCTTTTTGATTAGGAACAAATTTCTAGCTTGTTTCCTTACCAGCTACGTCTTCAATAATATCTTGATCTACATGGAAGACATTCCTTATTCAATTCAAACTTTGTATCTCATCAGGGAATAAGTCACGACTAGTCCCTGACAGCTTTAGCTTTACTCCCTGATCAAGTCATCATTTAGTCTCTGGTCTTTTAGTCTCTGATGACGTTAGGTTGTATAGTCTCCGCTAGAGTTATTAATCTCTGATGCTTTTAGGCTTAGTCTCTGATAACATCAGCTTAGTCTCTGATGCTTTAGATTTAGTCTCCAATGACGTAAGCATTAGTCTTTGACGTTTTAGACTTAGTCTCTGAGGACGTAAGCCTTAATCTCCGATAGGCAAAACTTAGTCTCTGGTAGGCAAAATCCTTAGTCTCTGACAAGTTTTCCTAGTCTCCAATAAGCCTTTTTGTAATCTCCAACGGATCAAATACACACTTTGACTTGTTGAAGCTTTGATACACTTTCCAGCAGTTACTTACAAATAAAGAACGACTTTATCTCTTTACAAAGCATAAATAAATTACAACCAAAGAGATAACTACTGACTACAAAACTTCAGTGTTACTAATTAACACTTTCTATACATTTGTATAACTAAGTAATCTAAAGACAATCATCATCAAATGTTATAAAACCTAACAATCTCCCCCTAATTATGAATATCAGAATGATAAGCATAATTTCAAGGTTGATGATGATGTCAAAACTCAAAATTACAAGCATTACTTAGAAAAAGAATAAAGAATTACTAACTACAAATGTATCTGAATTAAGATCTTTGATCTGTCATTCAGCTTCCACCAAGACTCAGGTTTAAATCCTTTAAGTCTGGCTTCAAAAAAAAATTACAGCTTATTTAACAATCAACATACCATCCAACACAACAACTTTATTTCCTATTTTTCCTCAGCATTTCTAGCCTTTCTATTAATAGCTTCCTTAGAATAATCTCTGTTTCTTCTTCTGCATCCTTGAGAAGACTGATAAATCCTTCAATATGTCTCTCAGTTACACTGTTGATATCTTTGTTATAGTTGAAGAAAACTTTCTCTCCATGGAAAGTCTCATACCATAATCCAAGAGGCTTAGGATCAACTTCTGGCATTGTGTCTAAGTTATGTTTCACCTTCATCACCTTCTGAATTTGGCTTCCAAAATCCTTGTTGAGATCAGAAGTCTCAAGCACTACAGTCAGCAACCACTCCAAATTTTCTTTAGTTTGTCCCTCCAAGGCTGGCCTCTCAAATTTTAAAGACTCTCCATCTTTTAAAAAGACATGGAGCAGTTCTTTGTTATTTTTACCCTTGATCAAGTTTATATACTTTGTACTCCTTTTCAGGGCTTTGATAATTTCTTCTGTGCTAGCCATCTCAACCTTATAAGATTTCCTTGATGGAACTATTCGTGGCTTTGTTGGTCCACTCACAGCCACTAAGGTAGTCTCGGTTGGCCTTGGAGATTCTTGAGATGCAGGCTTCTTCATAGACTCTTTAGTCATAGGTTTCTTAGCAGATTCCTGGACCAAAGATCTTCTTCTCCATTTCTTCTCTGCCTCTTCCATCTCCTTATTTTTCTTTTTGGTGATGGCTGCTTTCTGTGCACTTGATCTTCTTGCAGAGATTTTCTTTTTCTTTGGCTCCTCCTCCTCCCTTACTGCTGCCATGTCCTCTTCCTCTTGAAGTTTCTGAGCTAGTAAAGCATCAGCTTCAATTAGTTTTTGCTCTTGAGGATAAACTAACTATACTTTCCCATCTACTATTAATTCAACTGGAGTGGGAAAGTGAACAGTCTTCATGGCATCCCCCAATAGCTTGGGTTGTCCTGGTTGAGAGGAAATTTGTTTCTTTGGTTCTTTAACCATGACTCCCTTGCCTTTATCTTTGTGAGTGCTTGGGGCTATTGCGGTGGAAGGAGGAGCTGTTGTTGTTGTTGTTGCTGTTGGTATTGTTGTTGTTCGTGGTGGTGGTGGTTGTGTTGTTGTTGTTGATTTTGTAGCTGCTTCAATATCAGAATGTTTCTTCAAAATTCTGTCCATCATTGCCTGCAATTCTGCATCAAGGACTGGAACAAATTTTGATTACGGTTTTGGTATAGGAACAGGTTTGGAATGACCACTCTCCTCCTTTTTGACATCAGCATCGTTAGGTGCAGAGAAGGTGGCCAAGTGTGGAATTGCCTATAGCAAGAGTTGTTCCATTCAATCTTGTCTTTGAAGGAGGAGTTAGACATTGGATTCAAGGGCTTGAATTCTACTGTCAGTCTTGGACTTGTCTTTGATGATTGTATCAATTGAAGTGATAGTCCTCCTTGGCAAGTGTCCTTCATAGCACCTCCTTATCTTTTATGTTTCCAACTCCATCCTTTCCTCCATTCTTTTTACTGCACCATTTATTCCAGTAACCAAGAAGTGGTGAAACTTTGTATGTTTCTTATCCACCTTGGTTACTTCTTCTAGTATATCCTTGAGGGATGGTGCAGCTGCATTTGACCCAATGTTGGTCACATAGTCTTGCCTGAGTTGGGCAGCTGCATCCTCTAGAGAATTTGTGAAGTTTGCATCAAGCCAAACATCCACATTCTCTTCTTCAATTTCTTCAAGAACAGGTTCATTTGCTAGCCTTGTCTATAATGCATAAATATTGTCTTGAGTTTGTTGTAGACCATATAATATTTCAAAGTCTGCATTGGACATTTCTGATAATACATGTAATGCTGCATCCCCTATTCCGGAGCTTGTCCCAGCTTCTTCTATTTGGATTATAATGGAGGGAGCAGAAGAAACTTAAGCTGCTGGTGTGATGGTTTCAATAGGTTTTAAAAATGCACCTGCTAAAAATTTCTCTATTTTATTTTCTTCAAGGATCTCATCATTGCTCACACCCTCTCCTTTTGCCTGGGGTTGGACACCCAGCTTCTCTATCTCTCCTTTTTCCAAGCTATCTAAAGCTTGACTTGCTTGTATGTGTATGTCGTCTCCTTTTTCCAGGTCAGGAGCCTGACTCTCACTAATTATTCTCACATCCTCACTCATATGGATATGTACACTTTGTCCTAAAGAAGTGAGGGGTAAAGAAGAATTACTTGTGACTGCATGGAGAGTGGGTTCCCTTTGTGTTTCTGGGGCTAGGGATCTCTCCATGGAATGAGTTTGAGAGCTTGTCTCGAGTATTGGCTCCTCTTGGGAAAAATCAAGAAGATGTAAATTTGTAGTATCAAAAGAATCAAGAATGGGAGAAAAATGAGAACAATGTACAGTTTGGAGTGTTGGCTGTTCCTCAGACATTGAAAATTGAGGAACATCAATAGATGACCCTGTGTGTGCACTCCTGGTGTCACTCTTTTCTTGTATTTTCTCTCTTTGTGGTTCCTCTTGTTGGTGAACAAGAGGTTGTGCAGACTCTGTACATGTTGTTCCTGGATGAGAACTTTCTTCAATGTCAACATCCTTTTGAGAGGATATGGACAGTTCACTGTTTTTCCTTATATCCTCCATTGCCTTTTGGGAAGCAATGGATTCCTTTTGTCTTAGGATTATTACTCTCTTCTTTCTCTAAGGTGCCACCTCAGCTTCTTTATCTCCCTCAGCCTCACTTACTCCCTTAATTATTTTTCTTTTTATTGGGAGCTTTTTGGCTATCTTTGGTTTTGCAACCACAGTCTTTTAGGAGACTGTGGAGGGGGCTAGTGATTGTTGTTGTGAAGTGGTTGGAGGATTAATAGGGATTTGTTGATTAGTATCCTCAAAATTTGACAAAGAATAAAGGTTAGGAAGCCTATCAATGAGAGTAGATCTCATGACAGGAGGGAAAAATAAAGGAACATTTACTTTTGCAGATTTGTGCTTCACATCAGTAAAAATTCTTTTACTCTGCAAAACAGTTGGTACAACTTGCATTCCAGTAATATTAAGGTTAGGTATTAGATAATATGCAATCATCATCAAAAACCTAGCATAATAAATTTTATTTTTATTACCAAATTTAGATGTCATCAAAAGCCCAATGTTTAGATGTCTATCATACAACACACTAAAAGCAATTTGTTGTGTGAGTGTAGTGATAACATCATAGCCACTGCATTTAGAAGGAAAAGCTTTTGTAATAATGTCAAAGAACAGTGACCACTCCTGCCTTAGATGGGGTCGTGTGATAGACCCAACAAAAACAATTTCTGAAGAATAATGTAAATTTTTAAACATAGAAAAAATTTCTTCATCAGAGGCAGGAGAGTCAAAGTTTTCATACATAGGTAAATGTAAAGCATTATTAACAACAGTATGATCGATATTATAAACAGTATTATGATACCTGAAACTTACCACAGGAGAGTCAACATCCTCGTCCTGGACAGTAGCAATGGACCACATAGCCATGATAACTTCAGCGGCTTGTGTGGGAGCTTCGTATATGGCATAGGAAAGTGTGGAGTTTTGAAGAAAATCCACGAAAGGGTGGTACTGTGCTTCAAATTCATGCTTGTTAGCCACCCCTACATGGTTAGTCTTGATGATATCAAAGTCTCCAAACTTAAAGCATACTATTTTGGCCTCCATTGAAGAGATCTGTGTCAACTTGTGAAGAAATTCTTTGAAAAAAGGTTAAATTGTAGAGTGTTTGTAGAGAGAAAATAATTTCAAAGCTTGAGAGATTGTGATTGCAAAGGTGTTTGAATTTACTTTTATCAAAGTGTTAGAAACGTTTGCAATTCAAAAGATAGTGAACCATTTTCGATCATGGGTATGAGTAACTACCAGATTACCCTCGATCGAAGATTGGCCTATTCTTTGATATGTTCACTCATAAGAGACTAGACCCGATTAGTCTCTAATAGTTCATTTTTGGTTGAGTCAGAGACTAATCAAAAACACTGTCGGGGACTAAGGTAGTCTCCGATAGTTCATTTTTGATTGAGTAGGGGACTAATCAAAAACACTGTCGAGGACTAAAGTAGTCTCCGATAGTTCATTTTTGATTGAGTCGGGGACTAATCAAAAACACTGTCGGGGACTAAGGTAGTCTCTGATAGTTCATTTTTGATTGAGTCGGGGACTAATCAAAAACACTGTCGAGGACTAAGATAGTCTCCGATAGTTCATTTTTGATTAAGTCGGGGACTAATCAAAAACACTGTCGGGGACAAAGATAGTCTCTTACTCTTAAGCTTTCAGGGACTAAGAAAATATAGTCCCTGCTACAATTTTGTTTTTCAAAACATTTCCAACAATCAAGTTAATGATTATTAGCTTCAAAAATTCTATTTTATTAAAACAGCTTCAACCAGAAATTAAATTCTGGCTACTAAATTTTCTGTTCACAAGAACAGCTGCAATCTAGAAATTGAATTCTAGCTTCTAAAATTCTGTCCATTAAGAACAGCTTCAAACTAGAAATTAAATTCTAGCTTCTCACAACAAAACAACTTGTTTTCTCAGATTTTAATCAATTTTTAGAGACATAATTCAACATTCCTAACTCATAGACTAATCTAGTAAATGTAGATTCATCTAAAGGTTTTGTGAATATGACTGCAAGTTGTTTATTAGTTGTAACCCAGTGCAATTCAATATTTCCTTCACTTATATGTTCTCTTATGAAGTGATATCTAATATCTATGTGTTTTGTTCTTGAATGTTGCACTGGATTTTCTGTTATAGCTATGGCACTTATATTATCACAATAGATAGGAATTTTGGATAATGACATACCATAGTCTAGAAGTTGATTCTTGATCCATAGGATTTGAGCATAGCAACTCCCAGCTGCAATATATTCAGCTTCTGCTCTTGAAGTAGAAACTGAATTTTGTTTCTTGCTAAACCAAGAAACAAGTCTGCCTCCAAGAAGTTGGCAGCTTCCACTTGTGCTTTTCCTGTCAAGCTTGCAACCTGCATAGTCAGCATCTGAATAACTAATTAGTTTAAAATCAGATTCTTTGGGATACCATAAACCAAGGTTTGGGGTACCCTTTAGATATCTGAGTATTCTTTTTATAGCAATAAAATGTGACTCTCTAAGGTCAACTTGAAATCTAGCACATAAACATGTAGCAAACATTATATCAGGTCTACTTGTAGTTAGGTATAAAAGAGAGTCTATCATGCCTCTATAGCTAGTAATATCAATTTTCTTTCCTTTTAAATCCTTATCTAGCTTAGTGGCAATGGGCATGGGTGTCTTTGCAGATGCACAATCAACCAAATCATATTTTCTCAATAAGTCTTTGATATACTTGGACTGGCTGATAAAAATTCCATCAGTTGATTCTTTTATTTGCAATCCTAAGAAAAATGTTAATTCTCCCATCATACTCATTTCATATCTAGATTGCATTAGTTTTGAAAATTTTTCACAAAGTTTTTCATTTGTAGAACCAAATATAATATCATCTAAATATATTTGCACAAGTATAATGTCAGAGCCTTGCTTTCTATAAAATAAAGTTTTATCTATGATACCTCTAACAAATTTATCTTGGTGCTTGTTTTAAGCCATAAAATGCTTTGTCTAACCTGTAGACATGATTTGGAAGTTTGGAGTCCACAAAACCTGGGGGTTGGCAAACATAGACTTCCTCTTCCAATTTTCCATTCAAGAAAGCACTTTTGACATCCATCTGGTACACCTTGAAGTTCTTGTAGGCTGCAAAAGCCAAGAAGATTCTGACTGCTTTAAGTTTTGCTACTGGTGCAAAAGTTTCATCATAGTCTATTCCTTCTTCTTGAGAAAATCCTTTTGCAACCAGTCTTGCTTTATTCCTTGTAAATGTACCAACTTCATCCAATTTATTTCTGAAGACCCACTTGGCACCAATTATTGATCAATTCCTTGGTTTGGGTACTAGTCTCCAGACTTTGTTTCTTGTGAATTGGTTTAATTCCTCTTGCATGGCTATTATCCAGTCAGGATCTTGAAGTGCTTCCTCTATTTTCTTTGGCTCAATCTTTCAGAGAAAACTGAGATATAAACATTCATTTTGAGTTGCACTTCTAGTCTTGACTCCATCCTCTATACTTCCAATAATCAAATCTGGTGTGTGATCTCTCAACCATGGAATTGCACATAGCAGATTTGACCTTGAAGTTGAGGCTTCATTTTCTAGATTGATGTTGTCCAATCTAGCTTCATGATCAGAGACTGCTCCCCCTAAACCATTGACTTATTCATTATTAGCTCCCCCTGAGTTGTTTATCTCTATAGTCCCTAGTGTCAAGATAGTCTCTAATTGTGCATCAGTGACACTAGTCCCTGGTGAACCATTAGTCTCCAATGGTATACTAATGTCATCAGTCTCTTGTGTTTCATCTAATACTCTAGTTTCTGATAGAGTATTAGTCTTTGGTACTTTATGCACAACTATTAACTCCCCCTCAATTAAGTAGGGATTATTACTATCTTGGGGTTTTTTGCTAGTCTCTGATGGATATTCCTATGCATCCAATTCATTCTCAAAACTGAGAGGTTCATGCAATCTTTGTCCAATCATTCCTGGAATTTTTCTGTCATCAAATACAACTTGAATTAATTCCACAATGACCTTTGTTCTTAGATTATATACTCTGTATGCCTTACTTGACAAAGAATAACCTAAGAAGATTGCTTCATCAGACTTGTTATCAAATTTTCCTCTTGTCTCTAATGAATCTCTCAGTACAAAGCACTTACAACCAAACACATGTAAAAACTTGAGAGTTGGTTTTCTCTCAGTCATCAATTCATAAGGTGTTTTGTTGTATGCTTTGTTTATCAAGGATCTGTTATGTGTAAAGTAAGCAGTGCTTATAGCTTCCTCCCAAAAATAAGTTGGAAGACTTAACTCTTGTAACATGGTCCTTGCTGCTTCAATAAGGGTTCTGTTTTTCCTCTCAACAACTCCATTTTGTTGAGGAGTTCTTGGAGCTGAGAATTGATGAGTTATTCCTTTTTCAGTGCAGAATTTAATAACTTGGGAATTCTTGAATTCTGTTCCTCTATCACTCCTTATCACCCTTACTGTTTTTCCTGACTCAGTTTCTATCTTCTTGATATGATCAATTATCAACTGAGCAGCTTCATCTTTTGTGTAGAGGTATTTTACCCAAATATACCTCATGTGATCATCCACTATAACCAAAGCATATCTATTCCTTAAGATAGACATCATATTCACTTAACCGAATAAATCCATATGTAACAACTGTAAAGGGTCAGTGATTGATGTTGCTGGTTTGCTCTTGAATGATACACTTCTTTGTTTCCCTTTCTGGCATGAATCACACAATCCATCTTGTGTATACTCCAATTGTGGAATGCCAGCTACCAATCCTTTCCTCACTAGCTTGTTAATATTCTTGAAATTCAAGTGGGAAAGCTTCTTGTGCCAAAGCCAACTTTCATCAGTTGAAGTTTTGCTGTAGAGACGTGTGATTTGATCAAAGGAAGAGATAAGGTCTACAACATACAAATTTCCTTTTCTTTTCCCTGTCCATATCACATTATCAAATTCTTTGTGACGACCTGGAATTTTTTTTATCTATAAATAATTTATTCGCTCATTTTATTTTATTTTATTTTCTTATTAATATGTATATAGTTATTATATGATGTTTTTGAATATCTAAATATTTTTGGATCCATTAAAGGATTATGTTTGTTTGGATGTTGGTTGCAAGGGGAAGCAAATGATGTTTATATATGCAGTATCGTTTGTAAGTTCTTAAAAGAAGCTTTGTGTTTGTTGGTTAAGTCCTCTGAAGGACTTAAGAGCTTAAGTTTGATGACATCAATGATCACATATGTTAATTTGGTTAATAAGCTACTTGTGTGTCACCAGTGGATTAAACGTATGTGCATGAAGGACAACAGGCTTAGTAAATGCTTAGCTTCTAAGAATCATGATGAGCAGCCGTCTTACCGTCCAGATTAACCAATCATTTTATTTCAAAGCTTAATCTCAGCCTGCTATAAATACCTCATTCGGAGGAACATTTTAGTCTTTTTTCTAAAGATTTCCTCATTTAAAGTTCTTTTTTAAACCTACCACCTTCGTATAATTTCAAATTCTTTCTTTTAGACGATTACTTTCATCAGGCTTTGATCTCTTTCGTCAACCCAGGAGGTAAGAATTTTAAGTTCTCCTCTGTTGTTCCTTTCTGCATAGCATCCGAGAGTATTAGACTTATATACTAAGGTTTTCAAGGAAGAACAAAGCTTTAAAAGAAAGGCTACGTTCTGTTGCATATTCATGTTCATGAGGTATCCTAGGTTGAGTTTGTTTATGTAAGGTTTTCCTTTGTAATGGAGACAAGCTCTAACGTTTGTCTCTGACGAGATAATGTTAGTTTCTGATGAGATGTTGTTAGTCTCTGATGAAATGATGATTAGTCTCTGATGAGATAATGTTAGTCTCTAATGAAATGCAATTAGTCTCCAATAGGCTTAGGATGACGTCAACAGGTCCTGATGAGTTAAATAGTCTCTGATGACGTCATCCTTAGTCTCCGATAGGCTTCAGATGACGTCATCAGTCCCTGATGAGTTAAATAGTCTCTGATGACGTCATCCTTAGTCTCCGATGGGTTAAGATGACGTCAGTAGTCACTAATGAGATATTTATTAGTCTCTGACGAGTGAATTTCGTTCCCGACGAGCAACCTCATGTCCTGATCACCATTTTCTAATCTGAATGGTTATATTTTAAGTATGGATTTCTCATGTTATACCAACAATGATGTTTTACAGAACCCTTTTGCAACCAGTATAGTGATTTTAGCTAAGGACCAAGGCAAGTATATACTCATTCCACTTTCTTTCTTACTGATTATGTAGAATCACTATTTCGATTTACGTAAATCAATGATGTTGAAGCTTATGAATGATGATGATTTTGTTCATGATTAAGTAACGTACGATCATTGATCCGATGTACGTGAAAAGATCTTATTGATTGAGCTATATGTTATTGGGTGACTGTTAGTTATCTAAAGTCGATAGCACACCAAAAGATGATGATGATAATGCAAAGGTGTTGCAGTCGTAAACTTATATGTACACCTAAGCAGCTTCCGTATGGGTATATAGAAAAATCATTGGCTGTCTACTTTTAATTGTTGAGCACGCCAATGTGTTTGGTAGTCGCTATTTTTAATTGTGGAGGATGCCAATTTAAAATGAGAAAATGTTTTCAAGAAGATATACTCTATATGGGAAGTTAAAGGGGCTGTTGAATGCTTTCGCCTGGTATTCTGGCCAATGATGATAGGGAATGATAGAGCGAGGCAAGACATCGGTAATCAGATGTTTCGCAGACCATATTCTTTCTGCAAGTGACAACATATGTCAAATGATGAATCAAATGACCAGGCTAACCAGCTGTGATGAAATTTGATTAAATGATGTCAGATAATGATTAGTCTGGTCAGGTGATGTATTATCTGATGAAGAGAGGGAGAATCATGATTTATTGACGAAGGGTTAACCCTTGATAACACTCGGGCACCCTAGATGATATATGTTTATTGAATATCATGAGGTGTTGGCATTGCTTCGCCCAACCTCGAAGAATATTAAAGCTTTTATATTATCTGTTCTTCTTGCCTATGAATATATACTTGCTGAGCGTAAACGCTCATGTGGAATGTTATAAAATGCTTTTCAAGTTATGTCATGAAGGCTGAGTCGCCTAATAAAGGGAAAGAGAGAATGTCATAGGATTGTTTAAGTTAAAAGGCCAGATGAACCAACTAAAGTTTTGTTTCCTCCGCAGCTTGTTTATTTTCATGCTTTGAAGTTTTGTAAGATGATGTGGACCTTAAGATTTTGTAATGATGTAATTGAGAATGTATTTCTCACAGGAATATTGTTAGTGCTTAGCTGTGATGTTTGTTTTGGTGTTGTGATGTTATGTTGTAGTTTTCTGGTGCAGCCCGGAGTCCCAGCATGGTGATCTTGGGGACTGTCACCCAAATTGCTGACAGTGCCCGAGGCCCGACTTTAGGTATTTTTGGGGGCGCCACAGTTGGTATCAGAGCATAGCAACCAAGCACCAGTTATGAGACACGTTCTCTACTAGAAAATAGAATTTGGGATTTAGTAAAGTAAGGAAATGACTGAAAGGATAAGGAGAGTTGAATAAGAGATAGATGTCTAAGTTGAGTCTTGGTTGTTCATGGGTTATTAGAGTAAATAAGATATAAGGTTATAAGATAGGACAATTCACGTTGAATTTGTTGTATATTTTGTTACAGTATTAGTATGTATGTTAAATCCTTATTATAAATGTCAAGTTGATATTGATTTAAGCTATGCTTCCCTTATAGATGAATCCACCTACTCCAGGACATGTAGATAAGGGCAAGGCACCTATGGTTAAAAGTTCAGAGAAGGAGCATATCCCTAGTAGTAAGGCTGCTTGATCTTGCAAGTCTGGTAGACATCAGATAAATGTCAACCGTGGGAGGACAGGTGCTTGTTAGCGAGTGATCCTCGCAAAAGAGTGAATAAACCAACTCAGGTTTTCCGTTTTGAAGTGCCTAGAGGTTCTGATAAGCATGTAGAGGGGTCTGCAGAACCTGAAGGAAATAAACAGAACCCCACCAACCCATTTGAGGGGTCAAGTTTTTCAGTTCACATGAAGAGTCCTTCCTCACCCCATGATCCAATAGTTTTTCCAACCTTGGATACTTCCCAAATAAGAGGTTTCCCTACTGATAGGCACACATTACCTACGGTGTCAGCCACTCCACATGCTGTTTCTACACCAGTTACTTTATCAAATGTTGCACCTGCAGTACCACCACCAGAAAATTCAGTACCCTTGCCTTTTCCAAATGGATTCTGTTATTACCTTCAACGCAAAATCTGTATGACACAATCAGAGTTGGCAACACGTAATACCACCATGATGCATCAGTCAATGGCTCATCAAAGAACTAGCAGACTATTGGACCTTTGGAGGGTATCATTTCAGGATGTGTCCTTAGTCCTCACTGAGACTCTAACAGAAGTGGTGATCTCGGTTAGTAATTATCTTAAGCTGTGCCAGCCTACTGTAGCAGATCGAGATCAATTGATGTATAACCTTATAGAGAAGGTTGAGGGAGCGTGTCGTTTTGCACGCAGGACAATGAGTGAACTTGATTCCCAACCCTTGTATTAGGCTTCGGAAGTAGTCAATATTGTTATGTTTTTGTATAATGTTGTGACAAGGAAGCTCTATTGTACAAATTTGTTATGATGTAAGTTTTGTTACTCAATACATATATATATATATATATATATATATATATTTTGATGGTTTAATTTGGAATTCCTTCTTTCTTTTTGTATATATGTTACTCTTTAAAAGAAAAAAAGAATTTTCGATGGTAAGTTTATATTTTCCTTAATTTATAGGAAATGGCCTTGAAAGGAAGACCTTGAACTCGTCAAGCTACCAACCAAGTTGACCGAGAGAACCCCAACTTGAATAACAATCCAGAAAATGATAATCCGGAGAATCCTATTGCCTTATTGGTAAACATGATTAAGGAAGCCTCTCAAGGTAAAAATAACCGAGCACTTCCACCCCAACCTAGAAGGGTGACCTTTAAAGATTTTACCAATAGTTGTCCACCTACTTTTAATGGTGATGGAGGTCCCATTGCCGCCCAGATTTGGATTAAGGAAATAGAAAAAGCTTTTCGTATTGCTGAAGTAACTGATGACTTTAAGACGAAATATGCTACGTTTCTATTGAAAGGAGAAGCTAGTTATTGGTGGGAAAATACTGAACAATTAGAGATGACTAGGAGATTGGCAAGTAGGAATGAGCAAGCAGTCCCTGAGGTTGATCACGCTATCACCTGGTTCCAGTTTAAAGAATTTTTCTATAACCAGTATTTTCCAACCTGTGCTGCGGATGAGCTAGAAAAACAATTCTTAGAATTAAGACAAGGGAGCATGACTGTGGAAGAATATGAGAAGAAGTTTAATGAACTACAAAGATTTGCCCTGCATTTGGTAGATACTGAGCGAAGGAAGACAAGAAGGTTTGAGCATGGTTTGAATCCATGGTTACAAGTTAAGATTGCTATTTTGTGTCTAAACAACTACGCTAAAGTTGTTCAAAGGTCAAAGGTAGCAGAGAAAAGTGGCAAGCTACTTCGGGAATTTAACTGGGAGAAACGCAAAGAAGGACAGAGGAAAGGAAGTTATTTTAGTAACAATTTTAATCAAAGAATGGGAGTACAAGGAAAACCACAAACCAGTTTGATCATGATGAAACAAGAGGAAGGAAATAGGTATAATGATAATAATAAGAAAAGGAATTTCAGTACGAATTTAAGTGAAAACAAAAGGAGGATTATTATTTGTGGCAAATGTAGAAGAAACCATGAAACTTTTCAGTGTTTAGTAGGAATTGGTTTGTGTTTCAAATGTCATCGATATGGGCATATTGCCACTAATTACCCAAGTCAGGCACCAAACGTTTTCCAACCAAGGTTTTCTCTGCAACAATATCAACCACAAAATGTTAGTCGTACAGTTGGAACTACAAGGAGATGCTTTAGTTGTGGTCAGGAAGGCCATATCTCCACTTCATGTCCTTAGAGAAAGAGTCAGGGTAAAATCCCATTAGTAGGACCTAGCATGACAGTCAATCGACCACAAGCTAGGACTTACAATATGACTGCACAGGACGCCCTACTGTCTGATAACGTGGTTTCAGGTACGATATTGGTTAATTCAATTGAAGTGCATGCTTTATTTGATTCTGGTGCGACTAGATCCTTCATATCTGAACGTCTTCTTAAGGATATAAATTTTGCTCCTGAATGTTTAGAAACACCTCTAGAAGTTATAGTAGCTAATCAAGAGGTGTACATTGCTAAGAGTATACTACCTGGTTGTAGTATAAGAATAGGAAAGCATGACTTCCCGGCAAATTTAATACCTTTTCCCTTGGGAGAGTTCGATCTAATACTAGGCATGGATTGGCTATATAAATACCAAGTTAGTATAGATTGCAGAAAAAAGAAGGTTTCCCTAAGAACACCCTCAAATAGTAAAGTGTTATTCCATGGATGTAAGTCTACTAAACCCTCCCATTATCTTACAGTAATTCAGGCTAATAAAATGTTACGCAAGGGATGTGAAGCATTTTTAGCTCATGTTTATGACAAGAGGATAGAAGGAATTAAGGTTTCAGATATTCCTGTATTAAAGGAATTTGAAGATGTATTTCCTGAAGAATTACCAGGTATACCCCCAGATAGACAAGTTGAATTTGGAATTGAGCTAGTACCAGGAACTGCTCCAATTTCCAAAGCTCCTTATAGGATGGTCCCTTCAGAATTAAAAGAGCTTATGATACAGCTACAAGAGTTGCTGGATCGAGGATTTATTAGGTCAAGCGTTTCACCTTGGGGAGCACCCATTTTATTTGTAAAGAAGAAAGATGGATCATTAAGGTTATGTATTGATTATCGAGAATTAAATAAGGTGACGGTGAAGAACTGTTATCCTTTACCTAGGATTGATGACTTGTTCGACCAACTCAAGGGAGCGAAGTACTTTTCAAAAATTGACTTGAGATCAGGATATCATCAATTAAAGATTAAGACTGAGGATGTCCCTAAATCAACTTTTAGAACTCGTTATGGTCATTATGAATTTGTGGTAATGTCTTTTGGACTCACCAATGCCCCAGCTATTTTTATGGATTTGATGAACCGAGTTTTCAAATCATATTTGGATAAGTTCATCAATGTGTTCATAGATGACATCCTTGTCTATTCTAAGACAAGAAAAGAACACGATGAACATTTAATGATAACACTGGAGACATTGAGACAAGAGAAACTTTATGCGAAATTGTCAAAGTGTGAATTTTGGTTAAGAGAAGTGAAATTTTTAGGACATGTGATCAATGAATCTGGAATATTGGTTGATCCCATCAAAGTCAAAGCTATCATAAATTGGCCACAACCAAAGACACCTACTGAAGTGAGAAGTTTTCTAAGGTAAGCGGGATATTATTGTCGATTCGTTCAAGATTTCTCTAAGATAGCAGTTCCATTAACGAATCTGACAAGGAAGATAGAAAAGTATATTTGGACTCCCACTTGTGAGAAAAGTTTTCAAGAACTAAAGAAAAGGTTAACTACCGCCCCAGTGCTAAGTTTACCTGATAATAAAGGAGATTTTGTAATCTATAGTGATGCCTCGATGAATGGATTAGGAGTTGTGCTAATGCAGCATGGCAAAGTTATTGCTTATGAATCTCGGCAACTTAAGGACTGCGAAAAATGATACCCTGCGCATGACTTGGAATTGGCTGCTATCTTTTTCGCATTAAAAATTGGGAGGCATTATCTCTATGGAGAGAAATGTGAGATTTATATTGACCACAAGAGTTTAAAGTACATTTTCACCCAAAAATAATTGAACACGAGGCAAAGACGGTGGTTGGAGCTCATTAAAGACTATGATTGTTCAATCAACTATCACCCTGGTAAAGCAAATGTTGTGGCTGATGCTTTAAGTAGATGTGAAAGGATAAATGTGATAACAATTCAAGAAGAGGTAAGGATGGATTTGGAAAAGTTACAATTAAATGTTATCACAACTCATCAAAGGAAAGAGATAGAGCAAGAGGTTGGTGTAAAACCAAGTTTGTTAACTATGATCAAGGAAACTCAAGAAGAGTATGTGGAAGATAGAGAAAAATTGTTAAAAAGGGAGAGTGAAAAATGTCGGATCCATGATGATGGATTGATGAGATTTGAGAATAGAATCTGGATTCTGGCAATATTGGAATTAAAGAGAAATCTACTACAGGAGGCTCATAACTCTAAATTCTCGATACATCCAGGAAGAACCAAGATGTATCAAGATTTGAAACAAAATTTTTGGTGGCCTAACATGAAGAAGGAAATAGCTGAATGGGTAAATACATGCCTCACCTGTCAACAAGTTAAAGTAGAAAACCAAAAGCCTAGTGGTTTGTTGCAATCTTTGGATATCCCAAAATGGAAATGAGAATATATCACAATGGATTTTGTAGTTGGATTGCTAGTAACTCAAAAAGGATTAAATACAATCTGGGTAGTAGTGGACAGATTGACTAAATCTGTGCACTTCTTGCCTATTAAGGACACCTATAAGATGGACCAATTGGTCAGATTATATGTGAAGGAAATTCTTAGTCGTCATGGTGAGCTAGTTTCAATTGTATCTGATCGTGATTCTCGTTTCACGTCTAGGTTTTGGCAAAGCTTTCAAGAATATTTAGGAACAAGATTGGACATGAGTACTGCTTTCCACCCGCAAACTGACGGGCAATCTGAAAGAACAATCCAAACCTTAGAAGATATGCTGAGAGCATATTCTTTGGATATTGGAGGACGATGGGATGAACATCTACCTCTCATCGAGTTTGCTTATAATAACAGTTATCATGCAAGCATAGGAATGGCTCCATTTGAAGCTTTGTATGGAAGAAAGTGCAGGACACCATTGTTTTGGAATGAAGTCGGAGAATGAAAATTAGAAGGACCATAGATAGTCCAACAAACTGAGAATGCAATTCGAACGATCCGAGCCAAGTTAAGCGCAACTCAAGATCGACAAAAGCAATATGCAAACCAACATCGAAAAGATCAAGCACTAGAAGTAGGAGGTTATGCATTGCTCAAGATTTCACCTTAGAAAGGCGTTTTGCGTTTTGGACAAAAAGGAAAGTTAAGTCCTCGTTTTATTGGACCTTTTGAGATACTCCGCCGTATTGGTGAAGTGACTTATCAGCTAGCATTACCTCCAGCTCTAGGTCATGTTCATGATGTTTTCCATGTCTCAATGCTACGACCTTATAGAGGAAATCATTTTGGCATTATTGACTACCAGCCCATTGAGTTATAGCCAAATTTTCATTATGAAGAGACGCCCATACAAATTTTGGATCGTCAAGTAAAGGTTTTGAGAAATAAAGAGATTGCTTCCGTAAAAGTTTTATGGAGAAACTACAATATTGAAGAAGCAACATGGGAACTAGAAGAAATGATGATGCAAAAGTACCCTAAATTATTTCACTAGTAAAGTTTCGAAGACGAAACTTATTATAAGGAGGGGCGAATGTGACGACCTATAAATTTTTTTTTTATCTATAAATAATTTATTCACTCATTTTAATTTATTTTCTTTTCTTATTAATATGTATATAGTTATTATATGATGTTTTTGAATATATAAAATTTTTTGGATCTATTAAAGGATTATGTTTGTTTGAATGTTGGTTGCAAGGGGAAGCAAATGATGTTTATATATGCAGTACCATTTGTAAGTTCTTAAAAGAAGCTTTGCGTTTGTTGGTTAAGTCCTCTGAAGGACTTAAGAGCTTAAGTTTGATGACATCAGTGCTCACGTATGTTAATTTGGTTAATAAGCTGCTTATGTGTCACCAGTGGATTAAACATATGTGCATGAAGGACAACAGGCTTATTACATGCTTAACTTCTAAGAATCATGATGAACAGTCGTCTTACTGTCCAGATTAACCAATCATTTTATTTCAAAGCTTAATCTCAGCCTGCTATAAATACCTCATTCGGAGGAACATTTCAGTCTCTTTTCTAAAGATTTCCTCATTTAAAGTTCTTCTTTAAACCTACCACCTTCGTATAATTTCAAGTTCTTCTTTTAGACAATTACTTTCATCAGGCTTTGATCTCTTTCGTCAACCCAGGAGGTAAGAATTTTAAGTTCACCTCTGTTGTTCCTTTCGGCATAGCATCCGAGAGTATTAGGCTTACATACTAAGGTTTTCAAGGAAGAACAAAGCTTTAAAAGAAAGGCTACGTTCTGTTGCATATTCATGTTCATGAGGTATCCTAGGTTGAGTTTGTTCATGTAAGGCTTTCCTTTGTAAGGGAGACAAGCTCTAACGTTAGTCTCTGACGAGATAATGTTAGTTTCTGATGAGATGTTGTTAGTCTCTGATGAAATGATGATTAGTCTCTGATGAGATAATGTTAGTCTCTGATGAAATGCAATTAGTCTCCGATGATGTCAAGCTTAGTCTCCGATAGGCTTAAGATGACATCATCAGTTCCTGATGAGTTAATTAGTCTCCGATGACGTCAGCCTTAGTCTCCGATAGGCTTAAGATGATGTCATCAGTCCTTGATGAGTTAATTAGTCTCCGACGACATCAGCCTTAGTCTCCGATAGGCTTAAGATGTCATCATCAGTCCCTGAAGAGTTAAATAGTCTCCGATAACGTCATCCTTAGTCTCCGATGGGTTAAAATGATGTCAGCAGTCTCTGATGAGATATTTATTAGTCTCTGACGAGTGAATTTCTTTCCCGACGGGCAACCTCATGCCCTGATCACCATTTTCTAATCTGAATGGTTATCTTTTGAGTATGGATTTCTCATGTTATACCAACAATGATGTTTTACAGAACCCTTTTGCAACCAGTATAGTGATTTTAGCTAAGAACCAAGGCAAGTATATACTCATTCCACTTTCTTTTTTACTGATTATGTAGAATCACTATTTTGATTTACGTAAATAAATGATGTTGAAGCTTATGAATGATGATGATTTTATTCATGATTAAGTAACGTACGATCATTGATCCGATGTACGTGAAAAGATCTTATTGATTGAGCTATATGTTATTGGGTGACTGTTAGCTATCTAAAGTCGATAGCACACCAAAAGATGATGATGATAATGCAAAGGTGTTGCAGTCGTAAACTTATATGCACACCTAAGCAGCTTTCGTATGGGTATATAGAAAAATCATCGGCTGTCTACTTTTAATTGTTGAGCACGCCAATGTGTTTGGTAGTCGCTGTTTTTAATTGTGGAGGATGCCAATTTAAAATGAGAAAATGTTTTCAAGAAGATATACTCTATATGGGAAGTTAAAGGGGCTGTTGAATGCTTTTGCCAGGTATTATGGCCAATGATGATAGAGAATGATAGACCGAGGCAAGGCATCAGTAATCAGATGTTTCGTAGACCATATGATTTCTGCAAGTGACTACGTATGTCAAATGATGAATCAAATGACCAGGCTGACCAGCTGGGATGAAATTTGATTAAATGAAGTCAGATAATGATCAGTCTGGTCAGGTGATGTATTATCTGATGAAGAAAGGGCGAATCATGATTTATTAACGGAGGGTTGACCCTTGATATTACTCGGGTACCCTAGATATATATGTTTATTGAATATTACGAGGTGTTGGCATTGCTTCGCCCAACTTCGAAGAATATTAAAGCAATTATATTATTTGTTCTTCTTGCCTATGAATATATACTTGCTGAGCGTGAACGCTCATGTGGAATGTTATGAAATACTTTTCAGGTTATGTCATGAAGGCTGAGTCGCCTAATAAAAGGAAAGAGAGAATGGGATAGGACTGTTTAAGTTGAAAGGCCAGATGAACCAACTAAAGTTTTGTTTCCGCTGCAGCTTGTTTATTTTCAAGATTTGAAGTTTTGTAATGTGGACCTTAAGATTTTGTAATGATGTAATTGAGAATGTATTTCTCATGGGAATGTTGTTAATGCTTGGTTGTGATGTTTGTTTTGCTGTTGTGATGTTGTGTTGTAGTTTTTTGGTGCAGCCCGGAGTCCCAACATGGTGATCTTGGGGACTATCACCCAAATTCCTGATAGTGCCCGAGGCCCGGCTTTGGGGATTTCTGGGGGAGCCACATTCTTTGTCACACACCAAGCATTGATCTTCTTTGAAGGTGACATTGAATCCCTTATCACATAGTTGATTCACACTCAGTAAATTGTGCTTTAAGCCATCAACTAGTGCTACTTCAGTGAATATGACATCTCCATGTTCAACACTGCCATAAACCTTGGTATGGCCTTTGTTGTCATCTCCAAAAGTGACTTTTGGGCCACTTTTCTCTTCATACTATTTTAGCAGGGACTTATCTCCAGTCATGTGCCTTGAACATCCACTATCCAAGTATCATGTTTTCTTCTTTTTACCCTGCACAGTAAAGAGTAACTAGTTAGAAATTTTTGGGACCCAGACTTTCTTGGGTCCTTTCTCACTAGTTGTAGACTCAAGACTTGACTCAGATTGAGTTGATTGTCTTTTAGCATTTTTGACTTTAATTGGACAATTACTTGTTTTGCTACCTTTTAATGAGAGACTGTCAAGCTTAGAATTTTCACAGTTAATGCAAAGATGATTTAACCTTTTTACAGGTGAGTTATCTTTTATTATCTTTGAAGGTGCAGTCTCTATTATAAGAATTTTATTTTTGCTCCTACAATGAACAGCTATGTGAGAAACCGAAAAATTTTAAATGTATTTTACGGTAAGAAATAATTTTATTTTGTGTTTTGTTATTATATTTTTTTTTGCATGGAGTTAGCCTTTTTAAATGTGAATGATAAATTTATATCTATAATGAAAATTTTATGATGATGTGATATCCATGATGATGAGGTTAAGTTCCTTAAAAAGGTATCAAAAAGGGGATTAGCAAATCCCATATTAGATTATATTGAACAACATGGAGGAAGAAGAGAGGGTTACGTAACATTTGTGATTACGTGTTTGATTAGAAACTGTTTAGGTGGCTAAGTTTTCATGCATGTAGGACAGCAGCTGGTTGCTACCAAGAAGTCATGATGAATAGCCGTTTTACCGTCCAAATTAACCAATCGTTTTATTCCAATGCGTAACCTTAGTTTACTGCCCTTGAACTCTATAAATATCTCATTCGAGATGAAATTTTAACTCTTTTACCAAAATTTCTCTTTTAAAGAGTTTTGTTTAAACATATCATATCCATAAATGTCCAAGCTCTTTTTTCGGAAATTATTTTCAGACCAGCTTTGATCTCACCCTTAAGGACAAGGAGGTAAGAACCTGGAACCCTACTCAGTTTCTTTCGTGCATAGCATCAAAGATTTATGCTAAGTTCTTATTCTTTTGCATCTTCATAAGACATCATAGGTTGAGTTCGAGCATGATAGATCCTCCATTGTAGCAGAAGCAAGTTCTAATGTTAGTCTCTGATGAGATATTCGTAGTCTCTGATGAGATATTCTGTTAATCTCTGATGATGATGTCAGCTTTAGTCTCCGACAGGCTAAAGTTTAGTCCCTGATGACGTCATCAGTCTCTAATGAGAAGTTAGTCTCCGATGACGTCACCCTTAGTCTCCGATAGAATTAAGATGACATCATTAGTCCCTGATGAGTTGATAGTCCCTGGTGACGTCATTCCTTAGTCTCCGATAGAATTAAGATGACGTCATCAGTCCCTGATGAGTTGATAGTCCCTGGTGACATCATTCCTTAGTCTCCTATGGGCTAAGTTCAGTCCTTGATGACGTCATCCATAGTCTCTGATGAAGAAAATTCCATAGTCTCTGATGAAGGAAATTCCATAGTCTCTGATGAAGGAGATTTCTTAGTCTCCGATAGAGGAAATTCCTAGTCTCTGATGGGCAAAATATGTTAGTCTCTGATGGCCAAAGATATCAGTCCCTGACGAGTTTGTTAATGAGAAAATTATTCCCCAATGCATAGTCTATTATCAAGACTATAAAATATTATTTTCTTAAAATTATTTTATGATGTTATTCTTTAAAACAGTAAAAGTTTAAGGACATCACATACATATTTTCTTTCATAAATTCTTATTAAAGTATTAAAATATTACTTGCATAATTTACAGAATCTTTCACTCACCAGTAAGTTGAATTTGAAACTTTGTTGCAAAGGACCGAGGCAAGTATATTATCACTCTTATGCTTATTTCAGTTAAGCGCATGATCAATTGATCCGACATGCACACAAAGTTATGATATTTAATTTCCTTGTGAATCATAATGCTATGCTTTAATTTCTGCTAGCATGATATGAATGAAAGCGCATGGATATAAAGAAGCTTTGTTATATCAGCTATTTTTTTTATATTATATCTGTGCAATCAATGAGAATCCTATGTCCCTTAAATGGGTTATGCCACATGGATGGCTAGAGGAAAGGAAAGGTGCTGATTTGTTCTTCACCTGACCTAGAGGAATTTTATGTGACTACGTACGTTCACAAGGAGGGATCATGCGGGCACAGTTAGGCCAGCTGTATATCGTATGATTAGCAGATCCAGCGGTTTTAGCCCCGATGGATATTTTCACTTTAAAGAAGTTATGCTTTGTTTTAAGAAGGATTACACAATTTTTTATCATCAGTAGTCCTAAAGATTCCTTAAAGATTTCGGAGGCATTAGTATTGATTCACTAAGCCTCTTAGTAGAATTGAATTTTTTTGAAACATTCCAGATTTGCTTTCCCAAATTATATATATACTTGCTGGGCGTAAATCGCTCATTCTTGTTGAATTTTAATGCCTTGCAGGACAGAATATAAAGGTTGAGCCCTCTAACAAGGGAAAGACAAAAATGATCGGTTACTGAGGTTGGCTAGCCTTTGTAATACCAATAAGGAGGGAAGAAAAGAAGACGACCTATAAAGTGATGTTTTGAATTATAGTATACAGATAGAATAGCTTCCGCTGTATATGTAATATTTTGGGTTGTAATAACTCTTTATTTTCGTTTCTTTCAGTAATTATTCTATGAATGGATGTGTGGTTATCTTTTCCTTCTTTTGACGAAGCCCTGATCCAGTGAGGGATTTTGGGGTCGTCACAGTTGGTATCGGAGCCCAGTTATGGCCAGAAGTGATTTGTAAGGAAACACTGCCTGTAAGCCACATCCAGGAGTAGGGAGTACTGGGGTATGTCCCAGAATTACTCTAATAGAGGAATTTAAGAATTTGATGCTAGAACGGAAGTACTAGGATAAGTTAATGGTCCAAGGACTAAGACTTATGTTGGACATTAAGGTTGTTGAACACCTTAATGTTAGAAACTGCTAAGGGAAAATAAGACTGAAATGCAGGCACCACCTCATAGATATATTGCTGCATGCATTGTTTATTAAGAAGTTCAGACTTACTGACATGGATTGTTTCATGTAGATGACTAGAGATCGTTCTAGATCCCCCGCATGTTCTCCTAGAATAAATCTCCCAGTTTATAACTTTTCATTTGAAGAGGAAGAGGAGCCTAGTGTGGAGTCTCCACTGTTCACCCCTACACCATTGGACAAACATCCACCATCACCAGTATATGAAGGCCCCAACCTCGCCATGAAGCCAATATAGGAGGCCGGACCTTCCACTGTTTGCCGCGGGTCACACATTTGCCACACAGCACGGAAAAGCACAATACGCCAACGTTCTGATTGCGACCATATTGTGACACAAGATATCCCTAGGATGAAATGTGATACTCCGAGGCCTGTTTTGTCCCCAACACAGGTAGCAGCGCCATCCTATGATGAAATGGAACGTAGTTACAACGCAGAAGTTCACTATCGTTTGGCAGCTCGCACCATGACAGTTCGACGACAAGCTGCCACTATTATTAGGTTTCGCACAGCAGCATCAGCATGGCAATCCTCTTTTTGGTTGACTCGGAGCTTGTACCATCAGCTGGCATTAGAGATCCATGCACAGATGGTAGCAACAGCAGCAGCTAATCCCACGGTGATGCGTTTGGAACAAATGAGCAACCACTGTGCGCGCCTCATCGAGGAGACACGTATACAGTCTCGACATTGGGAAAGGGAGGCGGAACGTGAAGGATCTTTGGACACGAAAGATGAGGAGGATTAGTTATAAAAGTGGATGTAAAATTTAGATGGAGGTTATTTTGTGTGTATTTTGAACTCTACTTGGGACAGTTGCGACTATCTCAGATGTATTCAAATGTATTTTGACTTATGTGTGGCTTGTTGTAAGAATGTTAGAAAATGATGTTTATGACAGTCTTCTATGCACATTAATGAAAAATATTTTGACACATCTAAATGCTTATGTGTTGCTTAATGCTCTTCACCTTATTGAGTTATAAATTCTTGAGCCATATAAAAATGGAATGTTTCGTGAAGGATGTTTAACTCGTTGCGTATATTATACTAGATTATGGTCAGAGGAAGGAGACCAGGAAGACCCGGGAGAAGTAATCTCCATAACAACCTGTCAAGGTTTGAAAATTTGGAAAATTTAGAAAGAGAAAACCAAGCTGGTAATATTGACAAAGTGGTTGTAAAGAATGACAGCTCAGAGGAGGTTGTTGGGATGAATCACAATACCCCGCATGTTCCACCACCGACCCCTGTTAATGACAATGATTCTGCCAACAACAATGCTACAGGGAATGCAAACGACAACCCACTAGCTCAATTTCTTCAGATTATTCATGAAGCCGTAGCTGTGAACCAGCCAGCGCCGCCACCACCTCCAGCCCCAAGGCCTGTTACCCGTGGGCTATGTATCCGAGAGTTCACAAGCATCAACCCACCAACTTCTTATGGAAAGGGAGGACCTACTGTAGCACAATATTGGTTGGAAGAGATCGAAAAAGCTTTCGACTTAGTAGACGTGCCAGAAGATTGTAAAACTAAGTATGCAACTTTTATGCTAAAAGAAGAAGCCAATCACTGGTGGAAGGGTGCCAAGAGGATGGAGTTAACAAAAAGAGAAGTTACAAGGGACACAAATACCGTAATAACCTGGAAACTGTTCACCCAAAGGTTCAGGGAGAAATTTTACCCCCCTAGTGTCTCTAATGCGATGGAACTAAGGTTCCTAAATTTGAAGCAAGGGTCCATGACAGTGGACGAGTATGAGGCAAAGTTTAATGAACTGATGAGGTATGCTCCTCACCAGGTAAGCAATGAAGAAAGAAAGGCCCGAAGATTCGAGCAAGGATTGAATCCTTGGATTTTGAGGCAGGTAACAATTTTTCAACTAGGAAATTTTGATGCAGTTGTGGAGAAAGCAAGAATTGCGGAATGGAGTAACAAGACAGTATATGAATTTAATCGGGAAAATAAAAAGGGAGATAGGAGGAAGGGAAATGATAGGGAAAGCCATCAGAACCTTGGTGGTGTAAGTGTAAAAAAGGAAGAGAGAAGCAACAACAATATTAATTTAAGCAATAGTGGAAAGAGGAAGTGGAGGGAGCAATCATCTGAGGTCATTACAAGTAGGGCTAATGTATGTGCAAACTATGGAAATATCCATGGCACAACCCCATGCTTAAAAGGGAAGGATGTTTGCTTCAAATGTCGCCAACCGGGGCACTTTTCTTCAAATTGTCCGACTTTGAACTCCACCGCTGCCCCGCTCCAAGGAAGACTACCACAACCTCAGCAAAATAGTAGACCGTTGGCCGCAGTAAGGACATGTTTCATGTGCGGAATGGAAGGACACATCTCTCCTAATTGCCCTCAAAGGAAAGGTGGCAAACCAATGCTGGCAGGAGCCAACACCATGCCCGTGCGGCCACAAGCAAGGACTTACAATATGACGGTGCAAGATGCTGTGGCTTCTGACGATGTAGTGACAGGTACACTACTAGTGAACTCCATACCTGCTCATGTGTTATTTGATTCGGGTGCTACTCGTAGTTTTATTTCTGAATGATTAGCTAGTAGCATGCTAGTATTGCCTGAGCTCCTGCCTAATCCCTTGGAGGTAGTCGTTGCTAATCGCGAAGTAGTGAACATTTCTCATGTCTACCGTAACTGCACTCTGAAGATAAATCAACATGAATTTCTTGTTGATCTTATTCCTTTCCCTTTGGGAGAATTTGACGTAATATTGGGAATGGACTGGTTATTTAAATACCGGGCTAACATTGATTGTAAGGCAAAGAAAGTAGTCCTACGCTCTCCCCAGAAGGCGAAGGTTTGGTTCCATGGCACCAAGATGGTGAAATCATCGCCATTTTTGACCATGATCCAAGCACAGAAAATGGTTTGCAAGGGTTGCGAAGACTTCTTGGCTTATGTGCATGATACTGACATGGATGAAATTAAGATCGAGGATGTCCCTGTTGTAAGGGAGTTTGCAGATGTATTTCCAGAAGAGTTGCCTGGATTACCTCTGGATAGAGAAATGGACTTTGAAATCAACTTGATCCCCGGTACCGCGCCAATCTCCAAGGCCCCTTACCGCATGGCACCATCAGAACTGAAGGAACTAATGAAGCAGTTGCAAGAACTCTTAGAGCGAGGATTGATCAGACCAAGCATTTCACCATGGGGAGCGCCAGTGCTATTTGTTCGAAAGAAAGATAGATCGATGAGACTCTGCATTGATTACCAGGAACTGAATAAGGTCACAATCAAGAATAGGTACCCCTTGCCGAGGATAGATGACCTTTTTGACCAGCTCAGAGGAGGGAGGTACTTCTCTAAGATTGATCTTCGCTCAGGGTATCACCAATTAAAGATCAAGGAGGAAGACATACCAAAGACAGCATTCCGGACTCGTTATGGTCACTATGAATTCTTAGTGATGTCTTTTGGATTGACGAACGCGCCAGCAGCTTTCATGGATTTGATGAATTGCGTCTTCAAACCATTCTTGGATAAGTTCATCATTGTTGTCATTGATGACATTCTTATTTATTCAAAGACGGCGGAAGAGCGTGAGGAACACCTAAGGACAGTGCTGGAAATTTTAAGAAAAGAGCAATTATTTGCCAAATTTTCTAAATGTGAATTCTGGCTAAAGGAAGTAAAGTTTCTTGGTCATGTGATCAATGAAACTGGTATTGCAGTGGACCCCAATAAGAAAGAAGCAATCACGAAATGGCCTCGACCCACAAACCCGACTGAAGTAAAGAGTATTTTAGGTTTGGCAGGCTATTACAGAAGGTTCGTTAAAGACTTTTCAAAATTAGCTGTGCCTTTGACGAACTTGACAAGAAAGGCTACAAAATTTGTTTGGACCTCAGATTATGAGAAGAGCTTTCAGGAATTGAAGACAAGATTGACTATAGCCCCTATTTTGACATTACCAGATGACAAGGGAGAATTCATTATTTACAGTGATGCGTCAAAACAAGGACTTGGAGCAGTTTTGATGCAGCATGGTAAGGTGATTGCTTATACATCAAGACAACTAAAAGATTGCGAGAAACGATATCCTACGCATGACATAGAATTGGCAGCTATCATTCATGCGTTGAAGATTTGGAGGCATTACCTTTACGGTGAGAAGTGAGAGATATATACGGATCACAAAAGTTTGAAGTATATATTCACGCAAAAAGAACTCAACATGCGACAAAGGCGTTGGTTAGAGTTGATTCAGGACTATGACTGTTCTATCAACTACCATCCCGGAAAAGCAAATGTAGTTGCTGATGCGCTTAGTTGTTGTGAAAGACTGAATGTAATGACCATTCAAGAGGAGATCAGAAAAGAATTCGAATGCTTGCAACTTCATTCCCTTACCACTGCTCAGAAGATAGATATGGAAGAAGAAATTCTAGTTCGGCCTCAATTGCACGACCTCATCAAAATCGCACAAGAAGAGCATTGCAAAGAAATGGATAGATTAATTAAGGGAGATAAAGGCAGATATCGCATGCATAGCGATGGATTCCTGCGATATGAAGGTCGGATGTGGATTCCTGCAAAAGCTGAATTAAAACATGAACTGTTGCACGAAGCTCATAACTCAAAGTTTTTTATTCATCCAGGAAGCACGAAAATGTATCAAGACTTGAAACAAAGCTTTTTGTTAGGTTTTAGAACATTTGATGATGATTTTCTTTAGATTACCTAGAATACAAATGTATAGAAAGTGTTAATTAGTAACACTGAAGTTTTGTAGCTAGCAGTTATTTCTTTGTTTGTAATTCATTCATTCTTTGTAAAGAGATATAAATATTTCTTATTTGTAAGTAACTGCTGGAATAGTGTATCAAAACATCAGAAAGTCAAGATGTGTATTTGATCCGTTAGAATTTACAAAAAGGCTTATCGGAGACTAGGAGAATTGGTCAGAGATTAAAAAGATTTTATCTGTCGGAGACTAGTTTTGCCTATCGGAGACTAAGACTTAAGTCATCAGAGATTAAGTCTAAAGGAGTCGGAGACTAAAGCTTACGTCATCGGAGACTAAAGTTAAAAGCATCAGAGACTAAGCTGATGTCATCGGGGACTAAGCTTTAACACGTCAGAGACTAAACAATTCTATCGGAGACTACACAAGCTGATGTCATCAGGGACTAAATGCACCAGAGACTAATAATGACGTCACCAGAGACTAAAGATGAAGCATCAGGGACTAATCGTGATTTATTTCCTGAAAGATACAGAGTTCGAATTAAAAAGGAATGTCTTCCACGTAAAGTAAAATATTATTGAAGACGTAGCTAGTAAGGAAAATAACCAGAAATCTGTTCCTATCAAAAAGGAAAGATTGTATTTGATTCGAATAAGGAAGCTGAATTTTATTCAGAATAGGAACTGAGTTAATGATAATTCAGTTGATATAGAAGCTGTAATTAGGTTTTTACAGAGAATTGTAACTTCGAAGCTATATAGGTTTTTCATAGTTTTGTAACTTTTCATATACAGAATAGAAAAGAAGCTGACGATTATATTATTGTAATTGTTAGGATTTGTATTCAATTGTAAATCAATAAAGCAATTGTTTATAAATTGATTTGTGTTCTTGTTCTTTATATTCTGCAAGAAAAGTTAATTTCTTACAGAACAAGTAACTCAAAAAAAATTTCAAAGAACTTGTATTCAGCCCCCCTTCTACAAGTTCTCGGCATCTCACTGGGAAAACAATTGGTATTAGAGCCTGTAATTGAATTTATTCAATTAATACGTTCCAAGAGATGGCCAATGATCAAGCAAGCAGCTCTAGCATAATGACGTATGCGGGAAGTCGTGATGGTGGTACTAGAATTCCCATACTTAAAAGAGAAGAATATCTTATGTGGAAGCAAAAGATGTATATGCACTTAAGAGCAACAGATCCAGATTAAATTGATAGGATTGAGAAGGGTCCTTATCTGCCTAGGAAATTTATTCCTGCTAAAACTGTTGAAGGATCTGTTGTTGCAGAACACTTTGAACTTGCTCCAGAAAGTGATTATACGAATGAAGACAAGTTGCAAGTGTTAAAGGATGCTAAGGTAATGAACATACTTTATAATGGAATTGATAAAAATATGTTCACAAGCATCATAAATTGCACTACGTCAAAGCAAATCTGGGACACCATCAAAGTCCTGTGTGAAGGGACTGACCAAGTCCGAAAGAACAAAAGATCATTGTTAACACAACAATATGAGTTCTTTCAAGCAAAGCCTGGTGAACCAATAACATCAGTATATGATAGGTTCAACACTTTGCTCAACGACTTGAAAATACTTGGGAAGTCCTATGATAATGAGGATGTCAATACTAAGTTTATGGGATCTCTTCCACCAAGTTGGGATCCAAAGACAACGACAATAAGAGAGGCTCATAACTTGGATATCCTCACACTGGACAGGCTCTACGGAAATTTAAAGACCTATGAACTTGAAGTAGAGCAACGACGACGCATGCATGGCAAGGATAGAGGAGCTGCGTTGATGGTTGAGACAAGCAAGTCTCAAGAGAAGCTTGATGTGGAATCTTCGGATGCTAGCTCGACTGATCAGGAAGATGAACTAGATTCTGACGATGACATGGAGGAATTCATGGCGTTTATGGTCAAACAGTTCAAGAAGTTTAGAGCAAGTAGGAAAGGAAGAAAATCGTCAAGAAAACCTAGCCCTAAACGTGAAGGTCAAAAAGTCACCTTCGACTTAAAAAAGATAAGATGCAACAACTGTGATGGGTTAGGGCACTTTGCTAATGAGTGCAGGAAGCCTAGATCTAGTGATAGATCTAAGGATGAGAAATCAAGGAAAGACTTTATTGACAAGAAAGCTAAATCCAAGAGCAAAGCCTTGATTACTGAGGGAAAAAATTGGATTGACAGCGACTCTGATGAAGAAGTTGTCAACTTTGCCCTAATGGCTCGTAGTGACGAACCAAGTGATTCTACAAAAGTATGTGATGCAAATCAGAATTTTAATGTGCTTAATTTACTTGATACTTCTAGCATTGAAAGCATACAAAAAGATATGTCTGATTTGCATGTCAGCTTTAGGTCTTTAACCATTGAACATACCAATGTAAAAGAATCACGTGACAATCTCTTGAAAAGAAACAAGTTTCTTGAAGAAAGATTGACACAATTTGACACTATCAAGTCTGATTTAAACAAAGCTCATCACATGATTGATGCTTTGAAAAAGAGGGAATATTACTTAGTAGAGCAACTTGAAATTGCTCAAGCTAAGATTAAACAGTGGAACACTTCCTCTAAAAAGTTAACAGACTTGGTAGAGTGTCAAACAATAGGTCAAAAATCTGGACTAGGTTATGATGAAAATCTAGACAAGAGTTCAGATTTAAATGATCTATACGAAGCTGCAAACTCTCAATTAGCAAGCCAAATTTTAAAAGAATTAATTTTGTCTCTCCTGTTTTTGAACCTAAATTTATTAACACTCAAGATCAACAATTCACTGCAAAAACAGAAAGTAATCAAAAGACAGTGAATGTTGTTGATAAGAGTGAAACAAAAAGATTAAATATTGGGTTCATGACAAAGACACAACTAAATAAAAAACTGGAGAATCTTCCAGACAAAAAGGCTGAAAAATTGGTGGAGTTAAGCAGAAAGAAGAAAAATAGGAATGGAAAGATAGGCATTAATAAACATACAAACTATGCTAGAATGCCTGATGCTCCTAGAAAGACATGTCATGTATGTGGTAACCCCAACCACATAGCTATAAACTGTAGGAGCAAAAATAAAATTCCTATAATTGAGACTGCACCTTCAATGAGAATAAAAGATAAATCACCAGTAAAAAGGTTAGAACATCTTTACATTAAAACTGAAAATTCTAAGCTTGGCAGTCTCTCACAAACAAGTAGCAAGACTAATGATTGTCCTATTAAAGTTAAATCTGTTAAAAGGCAATCAACTCAATCTGAGTCAAGTCTTGAGTCTACAAATAGTGAGAAAGAACCCAAGAAAGTCTGGGTTCCAAAAATCTCAAACTAGTTACTCTCTACTGTGCAGGGCAAAAAGAAGAAATCATGGTACTTGGACAGTGGCTGTTCAAGGCACATGACCGGAGATAAGACCCTGTTAAAACAGTATGAAGAGAAAAGTGGCCCAAAAGTCACTTTTGGAGATGACAGCAAAGGCCATACAAGGGGATATGATAGTGTTGAACATGGAGACGGCTTAAAGCACAATTTACTTAGTGTGAGTCAACTATGTGATAAAGGATTCCATGTTATCTTTAAAGAAGACCTATGCCTGGTGTGTGACAAGGAATCTGGGAATGTGATATTGACTGGAAAAAGAAAAGGAAATTTGTATATTGCAAATCTTATTTCTTTTACTGATTAAATCACATGTCTGTATAGCAAAGCTTCAACTGATGAAAGTTGGCTTTGGCATAAGAAGCTTTCCCACTTGAATTTCAATAACATCAACAAGCTTGTGAGGAAAGGATTGGTAGCTGGCATTCCACAATTAGAATTTACACAAGAAAGATTATGTGATGCATGCCAGAAAGGGAAACAAAAAAGTGTATCATTCAAGAGTAAACTAGCAACATCAATCACTGACCCGCTACAATTGTTACATATGGATTTATTTGGTCAAGTGAATGTGATGTCTATCTTAAGAAATAGATATGCACTGGTTATTGTAGATGATCACATGAGGTATACTTGGGTAAAATACCTCTTTACAAAAGATGAAGCTGCTCAGTTGATAATTGATCATATCAAGAAGATAGAAACTGAGTCAGGAAAAACAGTAAGGGTTATAAGGAGTGATAGAGGAACAGAATTCAAGAATTCCCAAGTACTTGAATTCTGCACTGAAAAAGGAATAACACATCAATTCTCAGCTCTAAGAACCCCTCAACAAAATGGAGTTGTTGAGAGGAAAAATAGAACCCTTATTGAAGCAGCAAGGACTATGTTACAAGAGTCTAAGCTTCCCACATATTTTTGGGAGGAAGCTATAAGCACTGCTTGCTTTACACAGAATAGATCCTTGATAAACAAAGCATACAACAAAACACCTTACGAGTTAATGACTGGGAGAAATCCAACTCTCAAGTTCTTACATGTGTTTGGTTGTAAATGCTTTGTACTGAGAGATTCATCAGAGTCAAGAGGAAAGTTTGACAATAAATCTGATGAAGCAATCTTCTTAGGTTATTCTCTGTCAAGTAAAGCATACAGAGTATATAATCTAAGAACAAAAGTCATTGTGGAATCAATACAAGTCGTGTTTGATGATAAAAAGATTCTAGGAATGATTGGACAAGGATTGCATGAACCTCTCAGTTTTGAGAATGAATTGGATGCATGGGAATATCCATCAGAGACTACTGAACAACTCCAA
>CM025786.1:51624694-51665327 GCA_014636745.2 Centella asiatica | reverse complement strand
CAACTTCTCCATATGGATTTGTTTGGTCAAGTGAATGTGATGTCTATCTTAAGGAATAGATATGCACTGGTAATTGTTGATGATCACACAAGGTATACTTGGGTAAAATACCTCTTTGCAAAGAATGAAGCTGTTCAGTTAATTATTGATCATGTCAAGAAAATAGAAACTGAGTCAGGTAAAACAGTGAGGGTAATAAGAAGTAACAGAGGAACAGAATTCAAAAATTCCCAAGTAATTGAATTCTGCACTGAGAAAGGAATTACTCATCAATTCTCTGCACCTAGAACTCCTCAACAAAATGGAGTTGTTGAGAGGAAAAATAGAACCCTCATTGAAGCAGCAAGGACCATGTTGCAAGAGGCTAAGCTTCCCACCTACTTTTGGGAGGAAGCTATAAGCACTGCATGTTTTACACAAAACAGGTCCTTGATAAACAAAACATACAACAAAACACCTTATGAATTAATGACTGGGAGAAAACCAACTCTCAAGTTTTTACATGTGTTTGGTTGTAAGTGCTTTGTACTGAGAAATTCATCAGAGACAAGAGGAAAATTTGACAATAAGTCTGATGAAGCAATCTTCTTAGGTTATTCTCTGTGAAGCAAAGCATACAGTGTTTATAACTTAAGAACCAAAGTCATTGTGGAATCCATTCAAGTTGCATTTGATGATAGAAAGATTCCAGGAATGCTTGGTCAAGGATTGCATGAACCTCTCAGTTTTGAGAATGAATTGGATGCATGGGAATATCCAACAGAGAATGCTGAAAATCCCCAAAATAACAGTGATTCCTCTTTAATTGAGGGGGAGTTGACTGTTGTGCATGAAGTACCAAGGACTGATGTATTATCAGAGACTAGAGTACTGGAACAAAATGGAATACAAGTCACTGATGACATTAATTCTCCATCGGAGACTAATGATACATCAGAAACTAGTATCCCTGATGCACACACAGAGACTATTGAGATATCTAACTCAGGGGGAGTTAATGAAGAAGAGATCAATAGTTTAGGGGGAGCAAACTCTGCTCATGAAGCTGGATTGAATTTTATCAATCTAGAAAATGAAGCCTCTAGTTCAAGATCAAATCTGCTAAAAGCTAGACCATGGTTGAGAGACCACACAACAGATTTGATCATTGGAAATATTGAGGATGGAGTTAGGACTAGAAGTGCAACACAAAATGAATGTTTGTACCTCAGTTTTCTATCAAAGATTGAACCAAAGAAAATTGAGGAAGCACTTCAAGATCCTGATTGGATTATTGCCATGCAAGAAGAATTAAACCAATTTGTTAGAAACAAAGTCTGGAGACTGGTACCCAAACCAAGGAACAGATCTATAATAGGTGCCAAGTGGGTATTCAGAAACAAATTGGATGATACTGGTACAATTACAAGGAATAAGGCAAGACTGGTTGCAAAGGGATACTCTTAAGAGGAAGGAATTGACTATGATGAGACCTTTGCACCAGTGGCTAGACTTGAAGCTATCAGAATTTTTCTTGCTTTTGCAGCCTACAAGAACTTCAAAGTGTACCAGATGGATGTCAAGAGTGCTTTTTTTAATGGAAAATTGGAAGAAGAAGTCTATGTTCAACAACCCCCAGGTTTTGTAGACTCCAAATTCCCTAATCATGTTTACAAGTTAGACAAAGCACTCTATGGCTTGAAACAAGCACCAAGAGCCTGGTATGATACTCTTTCTCAGTTTTTAATTGAAAATAAATTTGTAAGAGGTATCATAGATAAAACATTGTTTTATAGAATTCAAGGCTCTGATGTTATACTTGTGCAAATATATGTTGATGACATTATTTTTGGGTCTACTAATGAAAAACTGTGTGCAAAATTTTCAAAACTTATGCAGTCTAGATATGAAATGAGCATGATGGGTGAATTAACATTTTTCTTAGGATTGCAAATTAAACAGTCAACTGAGGGAATTTTCATCAGTCAGTCTAAGTACATTAAGGACTTACTGAGAAAATATGATTTGGTTGATTGTACTTCTGCAAAAACACCTATGCCCACAGTCACTAAGCTAGATAAGGATTTAAAAGGAAAGAAAGTAGACATTACTAGCTATAGAGGCATGATAGGCTCACTTTTGTATCTAACTGCAAGTAGACCTGATATAATGTTTTCTACATGTCTATGTGCTAGATTTCAAGCTGACCCTAGAGAGTCACATTTGATTGCTGTAAAAAGAATACTCAGATATCTAAAGGGTACCCCAAATCTTGGATTATGGTATCCCAAAGAATCTGATTTTAAACTAATTGGTTATTCAGATGCTGATTATGCAGGGTGTAAGCTTGACAGGAAAAGCACAAGTGGAAGCTGCCAACTTCTTGGAGGCAGACTTGTTTCTTGGTTTAGCAAGAAACAAAATTCAGTTTCTACTTCAACAGCAGAAGCTGAATACATTGCAGCTGGGAGTTGCTGTGAACAGATCTTGTGGATCAAAAATCAACTCCTAGACTATGGTATGACACTATCCAAAATCCCAATTTATTGTGACAACACTAGTGCCATAGCCATAACTGAAAATCCAGTGCAACATTCAAGAACTAAACATATCGATATAAGATATCACTTCATTAGAGAACATGTTAGTGAAGGTAATATTGAATTGCATTGGGTTGCAACTGATAAACAACTTGCAGATATTTTTACAAAACCTTTGGATGAATCTACATTCAACAGACTAGTTTCTGAACTAGGAATGTTGAATTATGGTTCTAAAAATTTAAGTTTTAAACTTTCAAGTTGTTTAACAGTTGCATGAAGCTAAGAAAATTAATTCTGGAAAAAGAAGCTGTTTTTAAATTTGATAAAACAGAAAAATGTAGCTAATAATCATCAATATGGTTGTTGGAAAATGGTTATTTGATCTCTGATGAGTAAAATGGTTAGTCTCTGACTAATCAAAATTACAACATTGGAGATTGACCCTAATCCCTGATGAGTACATTTACATCATCGGAGATTACATTAATCCCCGATGAGTACATTTACATCATCGGAGATTACATCAGTCCCCGATGAGTTATTTCATCGGAGATTACCCTAATCCCCGATGAGTACATTTACATCATCGGAGATTACATTAGTCCTCGATGAGTTACTTCATCGGAGATTACCTTAGTCCCCGATGAGTAATTACTTCATCGGAGACTAATCGAGTCAATCTCTTATCACATGGGTCAATCAGAGATTAGGGCAATCTCTGAAAAAGGGTAAATTGGTAGTTACCCATGATCTTTGAATAGCAAACGTCTCTCATACTTTAATAAAAGTAATTTCAAACACGTTTGTAATCACAAGTATCAAACTCTGCAATTTGATTTCTCTCTCAAATACTCTGCAATTTAACCTCTCTTTGAGCTTTCTTCACAAGTTTACAGATTTCTTCAATGGCGGCAAAAACAGTGTGCTTCAAGTTTGGTGAGTTCGATTTTATCAAGACTAACCATGCAGGGGTGGCTGATAAATATGATTTTGAAGCAAAATACTACCCCTTTGTGGATTTCCTAAAGAACTCTCCACTACAATACGCCATTTATGAAGCTCCCATCCAAGCTGCAGAAGTAATATCAACCATGTGGAGCACTGCAACAATCACTGATGAAAGTGATGACTCTCCACAGGTAAGTTTCAGGTATGAAAACACAGACTATATCATTACTCATACCATGGTTAATAATGCACTTCACTTACCCATAAGGGAAAACTATGACCTCCTTGCCTCTGATGAAGAACTTATAGGTATGTTTAAAGACTTAAACTATAATACTGATATAAGTTCTGTTGGGACCATCACAAGTCCCCATCTTAGGCCAGAGTGGTCATTGTTCTTTGACATTATTACAAAAGCTTTCACTTCAAAATGCAGTGGATATGATGCCATCACCACTATTTCACAACAAATAGCATATAGTGTGTTGTATGATAGGCATATTAATTTAGGGCTTTTGATTTTGCACAATTTGATTGAAAAACTTAAAACTGGCAACAAAACTAAAATTTATTATGCTAGGTTTTTAATGATGATTGCAAATCAATTAATACCTAACCTTAATATTGCTAGTATGCAAGTTGTGCCTACAGTTTTGCAGACTAAAAGAGTAGTTAGTGATTTGAAGAAATATGAGGCAAAGGTAAACGTACCTCTATTCTATCCTACTGTCATGAGAAACTCTCTCATTGACACTCTTCCAACCACATATTCTTTGCAATTCTTTGGGGATACCACACAAACACCAACTAATCCCCCAACAACTTCTCAATCACAATCCAAAGCCCCCTCCACAGTCTCCCAAAAGACTGTGGTTGCATATACCAGAACAGCCAAAAAGCTCCCAATAAAGAGAAAAACAACAGAGGGTGCTAGTGAGGCTGAGGGAGAACAAGAAGCTGAGGTGGCACCTCAGAGAAAGAAGAGACTTGTCACCCTTAGACAAAGAGAATCCATGGCCTCCCAAAAGGCCATGGAGGTTATAAGGAAAGACAGTAAACTGTCAATTTCCTCCCAAAAGGACATTGACATTGAAGAAAGTCCTCAACCAGGGACATCTGTTACAGAGTCTACACAAGAAAAAACTGAGAGAGATCAAATACAAGAAAAGAGTGACACAAGGAGTGCACACACAGGGTCATCTATTGATGTTCCTCAAACTTTTGCCCTTGAGGAACAGCCAACACTCCCTACTGTCCATTATTCTCCTGTTTCCCCTCCACTTGATTCTTCTGAAAATATAATCTCTGATCCTCTTGAACTTTCTCAAGAGGAGCCAATATTCTTAATGGCTTGGACAGAAACTAGTCAATCTCAAGAGACTAGAACAATGCTTCAAACTGTCCAAGTTCATTCTTCAGAAACTAGCCCACAAGAACCACTTGTTCAAAGTACAAGTGAAGCTAGTTCTCCTACCACTTCCATGGAGGACACCCAACCAATTTCCATTTTAAGGGTAACCCCCCTCCATGAAAACACTATTTCTCAAACCCTTCCTTCTATAGGACAGAGTGCACAAATCCATATGAGTGAGGAAGTGAGAATAATTAGTGAGAGTCAGGCTCCTGCCCTGGAAAAAGGAGAGGAAATACAAACAGAGAGTCAAGCCTTAGAGAGCTTGGAAAAAGGAGAGACTGAGAATCTGGATGCCCAACCCCAGGAAAAAGGAGAGGGTGTGAGCAAGGATGAGATCCTTGAACAAAAGAAAAGAGAGAAATTTTCTGCAGTTGAATTTTTACAACCAGTGGCTCCCTCCACCATAATCCAAACAGAAGCTCCAACTTTCTCTACATTAACAAGAGAAGTTGGAGGAAGCTCCAGTGCAGTGGCTGAAAATTTGCAAGTCATTTCAGAGATGTCAAATGCTGCCTATGAAGAACTGTTAAATCTTCAACAGAGGCAAGATCATATCTCTGCATTAAAAGTAAGGATGGAGAGTGCACCTGCACCTGAGGAGGAACCTGAAGAAGCCAGTAATGTTGATGAATGGCTTGATGCAAGCTTTGTCAACACTCTGGAGGATGCAGCTGCTCTCTACAGGCAGGACTATGTGACCAACATAGGGTCCACAGCAACTGTCCCTACTCCAAAAGAAATGGTCGAAGAAATAACTAATGTGGACAGAAAGAATGCCAAGTTTCATCATTTCTTGGCTACTGGTATACAGGATGCAGTGAAAGAAATTCTGAAACAGATGGGGACTGAGACAGAAAAAATAAGGGGAAGCTATGAAGGTCACTTGCCCAGAAGGATTGTCAAGGAAATAGACTTAATGATCCAGGATAAGGTCAACAATGACAAAAAGATTAAAGCACTGGAAGCCAAAGTTGATATCCTTATCCAGAAACAAGACAACCTAGAAAAATTATTGATGAAGTGTCTACCCCAAATGGCCACCTCCTCCACCTCCAAAGATGATGATATCAAAAAGGGGGAGAGTGTTCCAATATTACCACAACAACAATTACAACAGCCTAAATATACATATGCTGAACTCAAGGCAGCACAAGCTCGTCTTGAGTCCAGACTTTTCAATCAATCAATTCCATTTCCAGCTCCAAGCCAAACTTCACAGCAGCGAACTCAAACTCCACTTCAAATTCCTTCTACCCAACAAACTGAAGCAGGCCCAAGCACTTCCAGAGACAAAGGCAAAGGTGTTATGGTCACAGAACCAGAAAGTCAACCAGCACAGCCTAGGTTAATGGGAGATGCTATAAGAGTAGGGAGAGTTTTCAGACCCGTTGAGCTTCCAGTTGAAGGGGGAGTAGTTCTAGTAGCTCCTCAAGATCCAAGGCTAGTGGAATCTGACTTCTTAGCTGCTCAAGCACTTCAAGAAAAATTTGACAAGGAGGAGCAAGAGATCCTAGCCAAGGAGAGAGAGGAGGAGAAAGCAAGAGAAAGAAAAACCCCTAAAACTAAGAAAAAGCCTCCACAGCAAAAAGCAGCAGAAACAAGAAGAAGAAATAAGGAGATAGCAGAGGCTGAGGCTAAGAAAGCTACAAGGAAGTCTCAAGTAAAGGAAATTGCCTTAATCCCTGTACCTGATATTCTTAAGCCACAACCCATTTCTTCAAGGAAGCCTATTGCACCAAAATTTTCAACACCTGTTTCAACTGAACTAGTATCTACAAGTGGATCTCCCAAACCACAAACTTCAAAGAAAAAAACTGGTAAAGTTGGAATGGCTAGCATAGAGGAAATCATCAAGGTGTTGAAAAAGCTGACAAGACACATTGACTTGATCAAGGGTCAAGGTGACAATGAGTTGCTACATATTTTCTTTAATGATGGAGATACTGTCAAGATCACCAAGCCAGTCTTGGAAGAGCAGAGGAGAGAAGATTTGGAGTGGTTGATGAGTGTGGTGCCTAGTACTTCTGATTTGAACAAGGACTTTAAAGTACAAATTCTTCATGCCTTGCATATCAAACCAGAAGCTACAGAATTCAGGGAAGCTCCAGAACCTCTTGGATTTTGGTATGAAACTTTTCATGGAGTGAGAAATTTCTTTAACTACAACAGGGATATAAACAGCACAAGTGTAGAAACCCTTGAAGGTTACATTCAATACTTGAAAGATACTGAAAAACCTTTAGAGGTTGTAGTAAAGAAATTACTGACAAGAAGGTGGAATAAGATAATGGATAATAGAAGGAGAAAGGAAGAATTGAGAAAAATAGGAGCTGATGTATAAAAGAAAGTTGAGATGAAAATTTTTGAAGCCAGACATAGTCTTGGGTAGCCAGAGTTATTCTTGGAGAAGCTGGGTAAATTATCCAGGGGGAGAGAAGCTGAATGATAGATCAAAGATCTAAAGTTCAGGTACATTTGTAATCTTTATCATTCTTTATTCTTTTACTAAATATTTGTAATAGATTAGTTTTGACATCATCATCAACCTTGGAATTATGCTTATCATTCTGATATTCATAATTAGGGGGAGATTGTTAGGTTTTATAAACATTTGATGATGATTGTTCTTAGAATACTTAGGAATACATATGTACAGAAAAGTGTTAGTTTGTAACACTTTAGTATTGTAGCTAGCAGTAGTATCTCTTGTTTGTAAATTAGTCATTATAATAAAGAGATAGATTTATTTCATTTGTATGTACTGCTGGAATACTTGTTGAGTTTGTTCAACAAGTTGTTTTAAATTTATTAGTCCTTCGGAGATTGAATTTGGCTTGTCGGAGACTAAGGGAAAAGTCCACCAGAGACTAAGTTTTTGTTCATTAGAGATTGGACTTTGCCCATCGGAGATTGAAGAATCCTTCATCGGAGATTAAAGTTTTGTTCATCAGAGATTGAAGGATTGGTCATCGAAGATTAAAGCTTACGTCATCGGGGATTGGAACTAAAGAGTCAGAGACTAATGCTGACGTCATCAGCGACTAACACAACACCTCGGAGATTAAAAGCTGACGTCATCAGCGACTAACACAATACATCGGAGATTAAAAGCTGACGTCACCAACGACTAAAGCCAAAGCATCGGAGATTACTCGAAGTGATCGGGGACTAATGAAAGAAGCCATCGGAGATTAGTCGAGGACTTAATCACCGATGGAGTTAGAGTTCAAATCAAAGAAGGAAAGTCTTCCATGCACACGTAGACTTTATTGAAGACGTAGCTGACAGGAAAACTTGTTAGAAATCTTTCAATTGGAAAGATTGTATTTGATTTGAATTAGGAAGCTAGGTTTTTGGTAACTTAGTTTTTAAGATGCTGTAATTATAAAATCAAGAATAGCAATACGAAGTTGTATAGAATTGAAAGAGTTGTATTCTATCAATATACGGAATAGAAGCTGACGATCAAAGCTTGTTTTGATTGTTAGAAAACTTGTAATCAATTGTTAAATCAAATAAAGGCAATTGTTTATAGAGTTTTGATTGTGTTCTTTATATTCCGCAGAAAAGTTTAATTTCTTAAAGAACAGTCAATCGAAAAGAATTCAAAGAACTTGTATTCAACCCCCCCTCTACAAGTTCTAGGTCATCTCACTGGGAAAACAGTATATTATCACTCTTATGCTTATTTCAGTTAAGCGCATGATCAATTGATCTGACATGCACACAAAGTTATGATATTTAATTTCCTTGTGAATCATAATGCTATGCTTTAATTTTTGCTAGCATGATAGGAATGAAAGCGCATGGATATAAAGAAGCTTTGTTATATCAGCTATTTTTTTTTATATTATATTTGTGCAATCAATGAGAATCCTATGTCCCTTAAATGGGTTATGCCACATGGATGGCTAGAGGAAAGGAAAGGTGCTGATTTGTTCTTCACCTGACCTAGAGGAATTTTATGTGACTACGTACGTTCACAAGGAGGGATCATGCGGGCACAGTTAGGCCAGCTGTATACCGTATGATAAGCAGATCCAGCGGTTTTAGCCCTGATGGATATTTTCACTTCAAAAAAGTTATGCTTTGTTTTAAGAAGGATTACACAATTGTTTATCATCAGTAGTCCTAAAGATTCCTTAAATATTTCTGAGGCATTAGTATTGATTCACTAAGCCTCTTAGTAGAATTGAATTTTTTTAAAACATTCCAGATTTGCTTTCCCAAATTATATATATACTTGTTGGGCGTAAATCGCTCATTCCTGTTGAATTTTAATGCCTTGCAGGACAGAATATAAAGGTTGAGCCCTCTGACAAGGGAAAGACAAAAATGATCGGTTACTGAGGTTGGCTAGCCTTTGTAATACCAATAAGGAGGGAAGAAAAGAAGACGACCTGTAAAGTGATGTTTTGAATTATAGTATACAGATAGAATAGCTTCCGCTGTATATGTAATATTTTGGGTTGTAATAACTCTTTATTATCATTTCTTTCAGTAATTATTCTATGAATGGATGTGTGGTTATCTTTTCCTTCTTTTGACGAAGCCCTGATCCAGTGAGGGATTTTGGGGTCGTCACAAGCTATGTGGTTGGGGTTACCACATATATGACATGTCTTTCTAGGAGCATCAGGCAATCTAGCATAGTTTGTGTATTTATTAATGCCTATATTTTCATTCCTATTTTTCCTATTTCTGCTTAACTCCACTGACTTTTCAGCCTTTTTGTCAGGAAGATTTTCCAATTTTTTATTTAATTGTGTCTTTGTCATGAACCCAATATTTAATCTTTTATTTTTACTCTTATCAACAACACTCACCGTCTTTTGATCAATCTTTAATTTTGCAGTGATTTGTTGATTTTGAGTGTTAATAAATTTGGGTTCATTGACAGGAGAGACAAAATTAATTCTTTTCAAAACATTTGGCTTACTAGTAGAGGAGTTAGTAGTTTCAATTAGATCATCTAAATCTGAACTCTTGTCTAGATATTCATCATAACCTAGTCCAGATTTTTGACCTATTGTTTGACATTCTACCAAGTCTGTCAACTTTTTAGAGGAAGTATTCCATTGTTTAATCTTAGCTTGAGCATTTTCAAGTTGCTCTACTAAGTAATATTCCCTCTTTTTCAAAGCATCGATCATATGATGAGCTTTGTTTAAGTCAGACTTGATAGTGTCAAATTACACCAATCTCTCTTCAAGAAATTTGTTTCTTTTCAAGAGAAGGTCATGTGATTCTTTTACATTAGTATGTTCAATTGTTAATGATTGAAAACTAACATGCAAATCAGACATATCTTTTGTATGCTTTCAATACTAGATGTATCAAGTAAGTTAAGCATATTAAAATTCTGAGTTGCATCACATACCTTTGTAGAATCACTTGACTCGTCACTTCGAGCCATCAGGGCAAAGTTGACAACTTCTTCCTCAGAATCACTGTCAATCCAATCTTTACCCTTAGTAATCAAGGCTTTGCTCTTTGATTTAACCTTCTTGTCAGTAAAGTCATTCCCCGTTTTCCTTGATTTTTTATCCTTAGATCTATCACTACATCTAGGCTTCCTGCACTCATTGGCAAAGTGCCCTAACCCATCACAGTTATAGCATCTTATTTTCTTTAAGTCGAAAGTCACAGTTTGACCTTCACGTTTAGGGTTAGGCTTCCTTGACGATCTCCTTCGTTTTCTACTAGCCCTAAATTTCTTGAACTATTTCACCATGAATGCCATGAATTCCTCCATGTCATTATCAGTGTCCAGTTCATCTTCCTCATCAGTCGAGCTAGCATTGGAAGTTTCATCATCAAGCTTCTCTTGAGACTTGTTTGTCTCAACCATTAACGCAACTCCTTTGTCCCTGCCATGCATGCGTTGTCATTGCTCTACCTCAAGTTCATAAGTCTTTAAATTGCCGTAGAGTCTGTCCAGTGCGAGTGTGTCTAAGTCATGAGCCTCTCTTATAGCCGTAGTCTTTGGATCCCAACTTGGTGGGAAAGATCTCATGAACTTGGTGTTGACATCCTCATTATCATAGGACTTTCCAAGTATCTTCAAGTCATTGAGCAAAGTATTGAACCTGTCATAAACTGACGTTATTGGTTCAACAAGCTTTGCTTGAAAGAACTCATATTGTTGTGTCAACAATGACCTTTTGTTCTTTTGAACTTGGTCAGTCCCTTCACACAGGACTTTGATGGTGTCCCAGATTTGCTTAGATGTTATGCAGTTGATAATGCTTGTGAACATATTTTTGTCAATACCATTGTAGAGTATGTTCATAACCTTAGCATCCTTTAACACTTGCAACTTGTCTTCGTTTGTATAATGACTTTCAGGAGCAAGTTCAAAGTGTTCAGCCACAATAGATCCTTCAATAGTTTTAGCAGGAATAAATTTCTTAGGTAGATACGGACTTTTCTCAATCTTATTAATATAATCTGGATTTGTTGCTCTTAAGTGCATGTACATCTTTTGCTTCTCAATAGGATATTCTTCTCATTTCAGAATTGGAATCCTGGTTCCACCATCACGACTTCCTGCATAAGCAATTATGCTAGAGCTTTTTGCTTCATCATTGGCCATCTCTTGGAATGTGTTAATTGAATACATTCAATTAAAGGCTCTAATACCAATTATTTTTCCAGTGAGATAGCCGAGAACTTGTAGAAGGGGGGTTGAATACAAGTTCTTTGAATTCTTTTCGGTTACTTGTTCTTTAAGAAATTAACTTTTCTTGCAGGAAATAAAGAACAAAAACTCAAATCAATTTATAAACAATTGTTTTTATTGATTTTAACAATTGAATACAAATTCTAGCAATCACAACAATATGATCATTAGGTTCTTTTCTTTTCTGTATAGTAAAGATACAAAACTATGAAAACCTATACAGTTTCGAATTCCAATTCTCTTTAAACCTAATTACAGCTTCTCAAACTGATTTTTTCATTCAACTCAGTTTTCTATTCTAAATCAATAATGATTCAGCTTCTTTATTCGAATCAAACACGATCTTTCCTTTTTGATTAGGAACAGATTTCTGGCTTGTTTCCTTACCAGCTACGTCTTCAATAATATCTTGATCTACGTGGAAGACATTCCTTATTCAATTTGAACTTTGTATCTCATCAGGGAATAAGTCACGACTAGTCCTTGACGGCTTCAGCTTTAGTCCCTGAACAAGTCATCATTTAGTCTCTGGTCTTTTAGTCTCTGATGACGTCAGGTTGTATAGTCTCCGATAGAGTTATTAATCTCCGATGCTTTTAGGCTTAGTCTCCGATAACGTCAGCTTAGTCTCTGATGGTTTAGATTTAGTCTCTGATGATGTAAGCATTAGTCTCTGACGCTTTAGACTTAGTCTCTGATGACGTAAGACTTAGTCTCCAATAGGCAAAATTTAGTCTCTAGTAGGCAAAATCCTTAGTCTCTGACAAGTTTTCCTAGTCTCCGATAAGCCTTTTTGTAATCTCCGACGGATCAAATACACACTTTGACTTGTTGAAACTTTGATACACTTTCCAGCAGTTATTTACAAATAAAGAACGACTTTTTCTCTTTACAAAGAATAAATAAATTACAATCAAAGAGAGAATTACTGGCTACAAAACTTTAGTGTTACTAATTAACACTTTCTATACATTTGTATAAGTAAGTAATCTAAAGACAATCATCATCAAATGTTATAAAACCTAACAAACTAATGAAGATTAAGTTGCATGTATGACAACAGCTTCTTGGTAATATACCAGTTATTAAGATGATATGATGAACAGTCGTTTTACCGGCCAAGCTGGCCAATCACTTTATCTCAAAACATAATTTTAGCCTATTGCTCTAATCGATTCACGAATACTATAAATACCTCATCTGAGATAAAATTCTAATCTCTCTTCTAAGACTTCTCTTTAATCAGCTACCCACATAAATTTTAAGTTCACCTTTAAAGCATCAGACCTTCCCTCATGCGGCCAAGTTCTAATTTCTTCCTAAAGGCGAAGAGGTAAGAGCTTTATACTAATCATATACTCTGCTCTGCTTTGGTTGAAGAATAAAGCTTCAAAAGTTGCAGTAATATTCTTTTACTTGTGTGTGTGTGTGCGCGCGCGTGTTATGTATTAATACACACAACAGATAGGATAAGGATACACCCTAAATTGGTCTATTCCTGCTTAGGTTTCATCCATGATCATATGAAAGGTCCTTCATTATATAGTAGAGACAAGCTCTAACTTAGTCTCTGATGAGTAACAATGTTAGTCTCCGATGAGTAATAATGTTAGTCTCTGATGAGTAATAATGTTAGGATCCAATTACTAATAATATTAGTCTCTGATGAGTTTGGCAACGGTCAAAAGAGTTTGGCAATTGTCAAATGAATTATCGACGAGTTTGGCGATGAACAAAATTATCCCCCAACGGGTGAAACATCCCCTGATGACCAAATTATCCACTGATGGGTAATTTATCTCCTGACGGGTAATTTATCCCCTGACAGGTAATATCCACTGATGAGTAATTTATCCCCTGATGGGTAATATCCACTGAGTAATTTATCCCCTGATGGGTAATATCCACTGATGAGTAATTTATCCCCTAATGGGTAAAATTATTCCCTGATGATTATCCCCTAATGGGTAGGTCATTCCCTGATGACTATCCCGTAACGAAGGATTATCCTCTGACAAGATGACCATCCCCTAATTATGCGTACTCTCATATTTATTTTTCAAGGTATAAATTTCTCATGTTATATCAACAATTATGTTTTACAGAACCTTTCACGCACCAGTATTTTGAATTTAAAATTAGCTAAGGACCAAAACAAGTATATACTCACTCTATTCCTTTTTCATTAAATACGTAAGATCACTGATTCGATTTAAGTAAATAATTAATGTTTTCATGGATAAGTAACATACGATTCATTGATCCGATGTACATGAAAAGATGTTGTATATTGAACCAAGTATTTTTGGGCGGTTGCTAGCTGTTTTAATTCACTAGCACGCCAAAGGAAAATCCTATATAGTTATACAAGCTCTATTTCTTATCCTACACTTGCAAAGTATAACCATATGGGTAACTAAAGGCTAGTGGGTTGCGATTGCCTGGAACCCCGACCTATGATGATAGGAATGAAAAACGGAGGCGTCTCTATTCAGACCCTCGCAGACCTATGCGTTTTATGTTGACTACGTATGTCAATATGATGAAGTCAAACGATCAGGCTGGCCAACTAGTATGTCGTTTGATGAAGAGATGATGAAGTCAGATAGTAATCAGGCTGGCCAGATGATGCACTATTTGATGAAGAGAAGGCGCAAATGAATGATTCAAATTTCTTTCAAAAAAAGGTTCAACCCCTCGTTATCACTTGGGAACCCTGAAAGTTACATGTTTATTAAATCATCAGGAAGTGCCGACATTGTTTTGCCCAACCTCATTAAAAACTTAAGCCCTATGAAATGTCTATTTTTTAGGACTTACCTAGCTTATGATTATATGCTTGTTGAGCATAAATCGCTCATGTGGATTATTATGAAATGTTTTACAAGTCATGAAGAGAAGTGTTTTCCCAGTGAGATGACAAGAACTTGTAGAAGGGGGGTTGAATACAAGTTCTTTTAAAATTCTTCGATTACTTGTTCTTTAAGAAACTAAAATTTTCTTGCGGAATAAAAAGAACAAGAACACAAATCTATTTATAAACAATTGCTTTATTGATTTACAATTGAATACAAATCCTAACAATCACAATAATGTAATCGTCAGCTTCTTTTCTATTCTGTATAGGAAAAGATACAAAACTATGAAAAACCTATACAGCTTCTGAATTACTCTCTGTAACTAATTACAGCTTCTATATCAACTGAATTACATTTAACTCAGTTCCTATTCTGAATAAAATTCAGCTTCCTTATTCGAATCAAATACAATCTTTCCTTTTTGATAGGAACAGATTTCTGGTTAGTTTCCTTACCAGCTACGTCTTCAATAATATTTTACTTTACGTGGAAGACATTCCTTTTTCAATTCGAACTCTGTATCTATCAGAGATTAATTCACAATTAGTCTCTGATGCTTCTTTTAGTCCCTGACGTATCTTGTAGTCTCTGGTACATTTAGTCCCTGATGACTCTTTTAGTCCATGATGACTTTTCCCTGATGACGTCAGCTTGTGTAGTCTTCGATAGTGTTATTTAGTCTCTGACACGTTAAGGCTTAGTCTCCGATGACGTCAGCTTAGTCTCTGATTCCTTTTTCTTTAATCTCTGATGACGTAAGCTTTTAGTCTCTGATAGAAAAACTAGTCTCTGACAGTTAAAACAATTTAGGCTCTGACCAATTCTTCTAGTCTCCGATAAGCCTTTTTGCAAACTCTAACAGATCAAATACACAACTTAACTTCTTGAAGCTTCGATACTCCATTCCAAAAATTAATTACAAATAAAAAATAATCGTATCTCTTTACAAAGAATAAATGAATTACAAACAAAGAGATAACTACTGGCTACAAAACTTCAGTGTTACTAATTAACACTTTCTATAAATTTGTATTCTAAGTAATCTAAAGACAATCATCATCAAATGTTCTAAAACCTAACAAGAAGACCAAGCCACCTAATAAAGGAAAGGAGAAAATTGCATAGTGAGAGTTTCTTGATCACTCTCCTATGGATGACCTTTAAAAAGTAAGTGAAGCGAGAGGCCATCATAGAAATGTTTAGATTGTAAAGCCAAATGGGCCATTTTTAGACTTCCGTTGCTAAATATTTATTTTGAGGTTTTGTAATAAGAGATTATATATCTTTTATTTTATATTATATTATAAATGCTTGGTTAATGATGTCTTTCTATTGTCAATTTATGGCGGTCCCTGAAGTCCAGGATGGGATTTCTAAGGGGCTGCCACAGTTGGTATCAGAGCCAAGTACCAGTTAGGAGACATGGTCTCTATCGGAATATAAAATATGGTTTTAGTAGGGTAAGGAAGTGACTGTAAAGGTAAAAATAGCATAATAGAAGATAAGTTAAGAAGGGCGATAAGTGTCAAGTTGTTCCTTGACGTCTCTTAAGATTATGGGATTTTATGGGATATAAGATTTTGAGATAGAAGACCCATACAAAGTACATTATACATCATGTCACTGCACTGGTATTTATGCCAAACCCTTATGATGAACCCTATGATGGTATTGATATAAGTTATGCTTTCCTTATAGATGACTCCTAGACATGATGATATGGGCAAGGTTCCCCTGATTGAAAGTTTAGATGAAGAGTATATCCCTAATGGAACCACTAGTCCAGTCATGGGACACTCTAGTAAGCAAGCCCCCATTACAACTAATAATACTACAAGGGAGGCATCCCCTGAGCAAGCTTTGGATGTTGCACCTGCTTCAAGTAATGTTGCATGTCCTTTAAATCCTTGTAGACATCCTTATCCAAATGTCAACTGTGGACCCTTGCCATTATCTAGCGCACGTTGGCAAATAACTCCTTGCAAAAGAATAAATAGACCAACTCAAGTCTTATGTTTCGAGATGCCTCGGATCTCAGACGAAAATGATGAGGATCCCATAGACCCAAAAGAAAATGAACAGGACCCGATTGACCCATCTGAGGGGTCAAATTCTTCAGTTCATATAAGGAGTCCTTTCCCTCCTCATAATCAAATGGGTTATCTGCCCTTGGTTCCATTTCAAGCAGAGTCTCCTCCTATTTCTGTGCACACAATAACTATTGTGCCAACATCACCACTTATTGTTTCATCATCAGCTACTCCATCAGACATCCCACCCGTCACACCGCCACCAGAAATTCCAATGCTTATGCCATTACCAGATGGATTTTGTCACTACCTTCAACGCAGAATCCGCATGATCAAGCAGAGATGGTGACACACAATACTACCATGATACATCAGTCATTTGCTCAACAAAGGACTAGTAGACTTTTGGATTTCAGGAGGTATTATTCTAGGATGTGTCTCTGGCCCTTACTGAGACATTGACAGAGGTTTTGATCTCAGTCAGCAATTATTTCAAGCTTGTGTAGCCTACTATGATGGACCGGGACCATCTGATGCGCAACCTTGCAGAAAAGGTTGAAGGAGCGTGTCATTTTTCACGCGGGATAATGGATGAACTTAATTCACGGCCTTTGTATTAGGCACCTACTATAGTAAATGTTGTTGTGTTCTTCATGACTCTATAGCAAGAAGTTCTGTTGTATAAATTTGATGGAATGTAACTTTTTGTTATTAAATATATTTTGATAGCTTTATTTTGAAATTTTCTCTTTCTCATATCATATTCTACTACGACATTAATCTATAAAATTGTTTTATCATATAATAGATCTTTGCAATAAAAAAAAAACTTTTAATAATGATTCCTTATTTCCCCTTCAACTTATAGGAAATGGCCCCAGTAAGAAGACCCCGACTCCGTTAAAATAGAAACACTAACCAAGCTGATCAAGAAAGCCCCAACCAGAATAACAATCGGGGAAATAATGAAAATTAGGATAATCCTATTACCTTGCTAATAAACATGATTAAGGAAGCTACCCAACAAAACAACACCCGACCACCCCCACCACAAATACAACTTAAAAGGGAGACATTTAGAGACTTCACCAATAGTTGCAATGGTGACGAAGGTCTTACTACAGCCTAAACTTGGATTAAGGAAGTAGAAAAAGTTTTTCATATCTCTGGAGTAACTAATGACCTCAAAACAGAGTACGCCACTTATCTACTCAAAGGAGAAGCCAATTATTGGTGGGAAAATATAGAACGGTTAGAAATGACTAGGAGGTTGGCAGCCATAAATGAACAAGCCGCAACCAATATTGGTCAAGTTTTCACCTTGCCTCAATTCAAGGAGCTTTTCAATAATCAATATTTTCCAATTAGTGTTGCGGATGAGCTAGAAAGGCAATTCTTAGAACTAAGACAAGGAGTATAAAAAGAAATTTAATGAACTCCAGAGGTATGGTCCACATTTGGTAGATACCGAGAGGAGAAAAACAAGGAGGTTTGAACATGGCTTGAATCCATGGCTACATAACAAGATTGCTATCTTATGCCTGGACACCTATGCTGAGGTTGTTCAGTGGACGAAAGTAGCTGAGAAAAGCGAAAAAATGCTTCGAGAATATAACCGGGAGAATTGGAAGGAAGGAAAGAGGAAAGGAAATTACTCCAATAACAATAATTACAATAATAAAGGAAATGGAGGGCAGAGAAGACCACAAACCAGTTTTGTTGTGGTAAAACAAGAGGAGGGAAGTGCGCTTAGTAACAATGATAAAAGAAAAAGGAATTTCATTACTGACACAAGTGATAACAAAAGGAGGATCACAGTTTGTAACAAATGTGGGAGGAATCATAGGACTACTCCATGTTTAATGGGAGCAAATATATGTTATAAATGCCATCGACCTGGGCACACCTCACTCCATGTTTACATGCATAAGTAACGTACGATTCATTGATCCAATGTATGTGAAAAGATATTGAATATTGAACCAAGTATTTTTGGGCAGTTGCTAGCTGTTTTAATTCGCTAGCACGCCAAAGAAAAATCTTATATGGTTATAGAAGCTCTATTTCTTATCCTACACTTGCAAAGTACCATATGGGTAACTAAAGGCTAGTGGGTTGCAATTTCCTGGCACCCCGACCTATGATGATAGGGAATAAAAAACCGAGGTGTCGGTAATCAGACCCTTGCAGACATATGCTTTCTACGTTGACTACGTATGTCATTATGATGAAGTCAAACGATCAGGCTAGCCAACTAGTATGTCATTTGATGAAGAGATGATGAAGTCAGATAGTGATCAGGCTGGCCAGATAATGCTCTATTTGATGAAGAGAAGGCGCAAATGAATGATTCAAATTTCTTTCAAGAAAAGGGTCAACCCCTCATTATCACTTCGGAACCCTGAAAGTTACATGTTTATTAAATCATCAGGAGGTGTCAGCATTGTTTCGCCTAACCTCATTAAACACTTAAGCCCTATGAAATATCTATTTTTTAGGACTTACTCAACTTATGATTATATACTTACTGAGCATAAATCGCTCATGTGGATTATTATGAAATGTTTTACAAGTCGTGATGAGAAGACCAAGCCGCCTAATAAAGGAAAGGAGAAAATGGTGTAGCGAGAGTTTCTTGATCGCTCTCCTATGGATGGCCTTTAAAAGGAAAGTGAAGCGAGAGGCCATCATAGAAATGTTTAGATAGTAAGGCCAGATGGGCCATTTTTAAACTTCTTCTGCTATATATTTATTTTGAGGTTTTGTAATAAGAGATTATACATCTTTTATTTTATATTATATTATGAATGCTTGGTTAATGATGTCTTTCTGTTATAAATTTTTGGCGGTCCCTCAAGTCCAGCATGGGATTTCTGGGGGGCTGGCACAAAATCTTGAATCATTCACATATGCCTTTGTTAGTGTTAAATAAGCTCAAGGTGTTTGTAATTTGGGGGGGGGGGGGGGTTGAATACAAATACTACAAAATTTCAATCTTTTCGAAAATAAATCACAAAGACTGGAATAACTGTGGTTTCAGAAAAACTATACTTCAAAGGAAATGAATCCATAAGCATTCAAGTTAAAATAGTTGTATTAAAACTTGAGGGTTTTCTGGAAATTTGGTTAATCACAAATGTGATTTATTAGCTACAATTCTGTAATGACTTACAGCTTCTTTTTTGACACTTACTAGTTACAAATTTTCTTTGAATATTTCTATAAAGATCTATTACAAAGCTCCTTTCTAGTATCTATGTGTGTTTCTCTCTCTATTTGTTGTTATAAAAACTTTCTGTATATGTAGAAGATTAGTTGTTGACCCCACATGCTTAGATGTGCTATTTTTTTCAACGTAGCCGCAGTATATCCCATCATTCATCCTTTTAGAGTTATGTGTCAGACTGGTTTTGGCTTTTGTTGCTTCTTTTTTATTTCCTGATCTTTGAGCATTTAATGATTGAGAGTTGTTATTGGACCACCAAACTTTAAGAAATATCTTTCCAGTTATATCTCTTAATTCTTGAACAAGCTTCAATGATTCACGTGTAAGACCTGATGACAAGTGTATACAGTCATAACTATCCCCTGATAACAAGCCTTGATGTCGACTTGATCAATGCTTCTGGATCTCCTGACATTAAGACTTACTTGTATCCACTGATGGCTTCCACTGGCGGGTTCTCCTGATAGATTGGTCTGTCACTATCATCCCCTGATGGGTTCCCCTGACGGGTTCCCCTGATGCAGTATTTCAGGCTTCCCCTGATGGGTTCCCCTGACGGTTTGGTCTTTCACTGTCATCCCCTGATGAATGCCTTTTCAAATACTGATAGATTTTAATCACTAATACTTTGTTAACTTTGTCTGGAACGTCTGATGTGCAGAATACTCGAATGTTTATAAGTAGCAGCAAACATCCCCTCTACACTATCAAGTCCTTTAGAAGCTTTCATTGACAACTTGTCTAGTGTAGAGCAGTTCATCCCCTGATGTCTAAGTTGATCATCAGTGGATGTAAAACTTGTGCAAATATACTGAGGTTTATAAAACAGCATGAGTATTTACAGATGCACAATTAAACTCTAATCATCATCATCATCATCATTTGTATCTAACAATCTCCCCTATTTATGATTATCAATTTGATAACCATAAATCAAATTGATGTACTAATGATGATGTCAAAACCAAAACTATACAATATCAAAAGACAAGAAATGCAAGTGAATTGATCTAGTCTATAGTTGTAAAAAAAATGTTAAAACAAATGTACAAGTATTTCCTATTCCTATTATAAAATTTACAATCTAGACATCAGGATTCACGTTTTGTTGAGCAGACACAAAGGGCAATGGATGACTTGATTCAATAGGTTGTGTGTCACTTCCAAGGCCTTGTTTTCTTTGATCTAGGTTTTGATCTAGAATCCTGAGTTAGTTGTCTTCCCTTCCTGCCTGTAGCTGCTCCAACTCCTTTTGAAGAAGTTTTTTAAAGTTGACAATGTTGACATTTATGTTGTGTTCTAGAGCTTCAAGGACTGAACCAATTTCTTGCAAGTTGGCTGCAGCGAGTTGTGACCAGTAAAAGGTGAAAATCTCCCCATTTGAGTCTTTGAATTCCACACCCATGGGGTTTGTGATCATCTTTGGATATTCTTTGAATCCTTTTACTAAGGGAACATCCCTTGCAACTGCTGTAGTCCCATCATTAACTTTGGTTTCTTTAATCTACTTTAGCACCTTTTGTATAAGCAGGATTCGGAACTGGATGATATGTTCATTTTTGTGGTAAGCAATTTGGCTTAGAACATGCATCGATTCCTCCAGGTTAAGCCCATCAATTTCATTGATCCTTATGTTTCTCTCTTGCCCACTACCAGTTTTGTAGTAAAGCTTTAATGGTCTTTCCATGGCTGTGGGCAAACTCCTTTCATCATTGATAGCTTTCCTCAACTTCTCAATCATCCTTCTTAAGTTTCTATTTAGCATTGTTATCTTTGGTACTAAGTTCAAGAGTAACCCTAATTGCTCAACATCCATTCTCCTAAACCAGTCAGAGGTGACTATGAGCTTCGACCCATTTTTCCTTTGTATAATTATTAGCTTTTCCCTTTGCTGTTTGTCCTGACATTTATGCTTTTTATTAAGAACATATATGCCAGGTTCTTGCGCCTTTCATCTCTTAGGGATTCAGCCAATGTGAGTGGTCCATATGGTATAGGAGAAGGTGCTTGATCCTTGGCTTTAGATGACTTGGTTTTGGTGGTATCAGTGGATTTTGGGTTTTTTCTGTCTTTATCCCCTGATGCATCTTTAGGGGATTGAGGTTTTTTTGGCTGAGCTTTCTTGGAGGATTTTGGCCTAACACTCTTTTGCTTCATCTCTTCTTCTTGTTTGTCCTCCTCCGCAGCCTTTTCCTCCTCCTGTTGGAGTTGTTGTGCATAGAGTGTTCTACCAATTTCTTATCTTGAGGATAGACAAGCTCCATTTTCCCATCTATAATTACTTTAACTGGTGTTGGAAAATGAGTTGTCTTCATTGCATCTCCGACTAGTTTAGGTCCTAATTGACTATGAGTCTTCTTTTTAGGTTCTTCAATAAGGATACCCTTACCCTTGTCCTTGGCTTTTGGAGCAGGAGCGATAGTCACATCCCCTGATGGTTAGCTTGCTTGTGTCTCAGCAACAATGCCTGATAATGACTTTAAGGATTTCTCCCCCTTTTCAGCAGCATCATCAGTGGAAGTTGAGAGTAAAGATGTGACTTGAAGAATGTTTTGAAGAGTGTCAGCCATTGACAATTGTAAAGACTCCATGCTTGCGAGTTTGGTGGAGAAGGAAGAGAGTTGTTTGTCAGCATTGTCAGCGAGCTTCTTCATCTTCATACTTATTTATTTTGTTTGTAAAGTGTCTATGTAGTTTTTGAGATTCAACATCCACAGATTGCCCTATCATTATTTGTGACTTGAGCACTTTGATCAAAATAGGATTTGTGGTCCGTAAGAGCTCCTATTTTAGTAACTGTACAATATCTTCCATTTGATTCTTTTGAAAGTATAAATCAACTCCTACGAACTGATGTAAGTTATCCATTAGAGTGTCATCTTTATCACTTTTAGAAGAACAAAAAGTATTTAAATTGTCTACATTTTCTCTATATTCTTTATTTACAAGGATCTCATCCTTATCTCCCTCAATCTCTCCTTTTTCACTGCCTTCTAAGGCATCCCTCATTGGCTGTCCTTTTTCATTGCCTTCTAAGGCAGTACTCTCTTCCTCTCCTTTTGCCAAAGTCCTCTCATGGGGTTGACTTTGCCTCTTTTCACTAGATATTCTCACAATCTGACTCAAAATTGTCCTAGAAGGGCTCTTATTGACTGTGTGATCAGCAACTGTGGCCAGTTCAAGTAAGGTATGTGCAACAATTGGGTCCACAGAGGTAATGGAAGTTGGAGTAGAGGACAAATGTGTATGTACAATTGGGGGGGACATAAATACTTATTGCATTAGTATGTACAGGGGTATTAATGTCCCCTGAATGATCAACAGTGATTGAATCATTTAAAAATGTTAGGTTTTAGAACAATTGATGATGATTGTCTTTAGATTACTTAGAGTACAAATGTATAGAAAGTGTTAATTAGTAACACTGAAGTTTTGTAGCCAGTAGTTATCTCTTTGTTTGTAATTCATTCATTCTTTGTAAAGAGATACAATTATTTTTTATTTGTAAGTAACTGCTGGAATAGAGTATCAAAGCTTCAGTAAGTCAAGGTGTGTATTTGGTCCATTGGAGTTTACAAAAAGGCTTGTCGGAGACTAGGAAAACTTGTCAGAGACTAAGGATTTTATATATCAGATACTAGTTTTGCCTATCGGAGACTAAGGCTTACATCATCAGAGACTAAGTCTAAAAGAGTCGGAGACTAAAGCTTACGTCATCGGAGACTAAGGTTAAAAGCATCAGAGACTAAGCTGACATCATTGGAGACTAAGCCTTAAAGCATCGAAGACTAAATAACTCTATTGGACACTACATAATCTGATGTCATCAAGGACTAAAAGACCAGAGACTAATTGATGACGTCACCAGAGACTAAAGTTGAAGCGTCAGGGACTAATCGTGATTTATTTCCTGATGAGATACAGAGTTGAATTGAATAAGGAGTGTCTTCCACGTAAATCAAGATATTATTGAAGACGTAGCTGGTAAGGAAACAAGCCAGAAATCTATTCCTAGTCAAAAAGGAAAGATTGTGTTTAATTTGAATAAGGAAGCTGAATCATTATTGATTCAGAATAGGAAAACTGAGAATTTAGTTTTGAGAGAAGTTGTAATTAGGTTTACAGAGAATTGTAATTAGAAGTTGTATAGGTTTTTCATAGTTTGTATCTTTTCCTATACAGAATAGAAAAGAAGCTAACGATCACATTGTTGTGATTGTTAGAATTTGTATTCAATTGTTAAAATCAATACAAGCAATTGTTTATAAATTAATTTGGGTTCTTGTTCTTTATATTCCACAAGAAAAGTTAATTTCTTAAACAACAAGTAATCGAAAAGAATTCAAAGAACTTGTATTCAACCTCCCTTCTAAAAGTTCTCGGCTATCTCACTGGGAAAACAATCGGTATCAGAGCCTTTAATTGAATTTACTCAATTAACATGTTCCAAGAGATGGCCAACGATGAAGCAAGCAGCTCTAGCATAATGGCGTATGCGGGAAGTCATGATGGTGGTACTAGAATCCCTATTCTTAAACGAGAAGAATATCCGATGTGGAAGCAAAAGATGTACATGCACTTAAGAGGAACAGATCCAGATTATATTGATAGGATTGAGAAGGGTCCCTATCTACCTAAGAAATTTACTCCTGCTAAAACCGTCGATAGATCTATTGTGGTGGAACACTTTGAACTTGCTTTAGAATGTGATTATACAAACGAAGACAAGTTGTAAGTGTTGAAGGATGCTAAGGTGATGAACATACTCTATAATGGAATTGATAAAAATATGTTCACAAGCATCATAAATTGCACGACATCTAAGCAAATCTGGGACACTATCAAAGTCCTGTGTGAAGGGACTGACCAAGTCCGAAAGAACAAGAGATCATTGTTGACTCAACAATATGAGTTCTTTCAAGCAAAGTCTGGTGAATCAATAACATCAGTTTATGACAGATTCAACACTTTGCTCAATGACTTGAAAATACTTGGGAAGTCCTATGATAACGAGGATGTCAACACAAAGTTCATGAGATCTCTCCCACCAAGTTGGGATTCAAAGACTACTGCGATAAGAGAGGCTCATGACTTGGATATCCTCACATTGGACAGACTCTATGGGAATTTAAAGACATATGAACTCGAAGTAGAGCAACGACAACGCATGTATGGCAAGGAGCTGCGTTGATGGTTGAGATAAGCAAGTCTCAAGAGAAGCTTGATAAGGAATCTTCCAATGCTAGCTCGACTGATCAGGAAGATGAACTGGACACTGATGATGACATGGAGTAATTCATGGCATTCATGGTCAAACAGTTCAAGAAATTTAGGGCCAGCAGGAAAGGAAGAAAATCGTCAAGAAAGCCTAAAGAAGGTCAAAAAGTCACCTTCGACTTAAAGAAGATAAGATGTTACAATTGTGATGGGTTAGGGCACTTTGACAATGAGTGCAGGAAGCCGAGATGTAGTGACAAATCTAAGGATGAAAAATCAAGGAAAGAGAATAACTTTGCTGACAAGAAAGCTAAATCAAAGAGCAAAGCCTTGATTACTGAGGGTAAAGATTGGATTGACAGCGACTCTGATGAAGAAGTTGTCAACTTTGCCCTGATGGCTCGAAGTGAAGAGTCAAGTGATTCTACAAAGGTATGTGATGCAAGTCAGAATTTTAATGTGTTTGATTTACTTGACACATCTAGCATTGAAAGCATACAAAAAGATATGTTTGATTTGCATGTTAGTTTTAGATCTTTAACTATCGAATATACCAATGTGAAAGAATCACATGACATTCTCTTGAAAAGAAATAAGTTTCTTGAAGAGAGATTGGCACAGTTTGACACCATCAAATCTGACTTAAACAAAGCTGATCATATGATTGATGCTTTGAAAAAGAGGGAATATTACTTAGTAAAGCAACTTGAAAATGGTCATGCTAAGATTAAACAGTGGAATACTTCCTCTAAAAAGTTACCAGACTTGGTAGAGTGTCAAACAATAGGTCAAAAATCTGGACTAGGTTATGATGAAAATCTAGACAAGAGTTCATATTTAGATGATCTATGTGAAGCTGCGAACTCCTCGACTAGTAAGCCAAATGTAATAAAAAGAATTAATTTTGTCTCTCCTGTTTATTAATCCAAATTCATCAACACTCAAGATCAACAAATCACTGTAAAAACAGAAATTGATCAAAAGACAGTGAATGTTGTTGATAAGAGTAAAAATAAATGATTAAATATTGGGTTTATGACAAAGACACAATTAAATAAAACATTGGAAAATGTTCCAGACAAAAAGGCTGAAAAGTCAGTAGAGTTAAGCAGAAATAAGAAAAATAGATATGCGCTGGTTATTGTGGATGATCACACGAGGTATACTTGGGTAAAATACCTCTACATAAAGATGAAACTGCTCAGTTGATAATTGATCATATCAAGAAGATAGAAACTGAGTCAGGAAAAACATTAAGGGTAATAAGGAGTGATAGAGGAACAAAATTCAAGAATTCCCAAGTTACTAAATTCTGCAGTGAAAAAGGAATAACTCAACAATTCTCAGCTCCAAGAACCCCTCAACAAAATGGCATTGTTGGGAGGAAAAATAGGACCCTTATTGAAGCAGCAAGGACTATGTTACAAGAGACTAAGCTTCCTACTGATTTTTGGGAAGAAGCTATTAGCATAGCTTGCTTTACACAGAATAGATCCTTGATAAACAAATCATACAACAAAACACCTTATGAATTAATGATTGGGAGAAAACCAACTCTCAAGTTTTTACATGTGTTTGGTTGTAAATGTTTTGTACTGAGAGATTCATCAAAGACAAGAGGAAAGTTTGACAATAAGTCTGATGAAGCAATCTTCTTAGGTTATTCTCTGTCAAGTAAAGCATACAGAGTGTATAATCTAAGAACAAAGGTCATTGTGGAATCAATACAAGTCGTGTTTGATGATAAAAAGTTTCCAGGAATGATTGGACAAAGATTGCATGAACCTCTCAGTTTTGAGAATGAATTGGATGCATGGGAATATCCATCAGAGACTACTAAACAACCCCAAGATAGTAATGATCCCTACTTAATTGAGGGGGAGCTAACGGTTGTGCATGAAGTGCCAAGAACTAATACTTTATTAGAAAATAGAGTATTAGATGAAACTCAAGAGACTGGTGACATTAGTAGTCCATCGGAGACTAATGTTTCACCAGAGACTAGAATCACTGATGCACAATCAGAAACTATATTGACACCAGAGACAATAGAAATAAACAGCTCAGGGGGAGCTAATAATGAAGAAGTCAATGGTTTAGGGGGAGCAGTCTCTGATCATGAAGCTAGAATGGATAACACCAATCTAGAAAATGAAGCCTCAACTTCAAGGTCAAATCTGCCACGTGCAATTCCATGGTTAAGAGACCACACGCCAGATTTGATAATTGGAAGTTTAGAGGATGGAGTCAAGACTAGAAGTGCAACTCAAAATGAATGTTTATATCTCAGTTTTCTTTCAAAGATTGAGCCAAAGAAAATTGAGGAAGCACTTCAAGATCCTGACTGGATAATTGTCATGCAAGAGGAGTTAAACCAATTCACTCGAAACAAAGTCTGGAGACTGGTACCCAAACCAAGGAATAGATCAATAATTGGTGCCAAATGGGTCTTCAGAAATAAATTGGATGAAGCTGGTACAATTACAAGAAACAAGGCAAGACTGGTTGCAAAAGGATATTCTTAAAGAAGAAGGAATAGACTATGATGAGACTTTTGCACCAGTAGCAAGACTTGAAGCGATAAGAATCTTCTTGGCATATGCAGCCTACAAGAACTTCAAGGTGTACCAGATGGATGTCAAAAGTGCTTTCTTAAATGGTAAATTGGAAGAGGAAGTCTATGTTTGCCAACCCCCAGGTTTTGTAGACTCCAAATTTCCAAATCATGTCTACAGGTTAGACAAAGCACTTTATGGCTTAAAACAAGCCCAAGCGCCTAAATTTGTTGGAGGTATCATAGATAAAACTTTATTTTATAGAAAGCAAGGTTCTGACATTATATTGGTGCAAATATATGTAGATGATATTATATTTGAGTCTACAAATGAGAAACTTTGTGAAAAATTTTCAAAACTCATGTAGTCTAGATATGAAATGAGTAGGATGAGAGAATTAACATTTTTCTTAGGTTTGCAAATAAAACAATCAACTGATGGAATATTTATCAGTCAGTCCAAGTATCTCAAGGACTTATTGAGAAAGTATGATTTAGTTGATTGTGCATCTGCAAAATACCCATGCCTACTGCCACTAAGCTAGATAAAGATTTAAAAGGAAAGAAAATTGATATTACTAGCTATAGAGGCATGATAGGCTCTCTTTTGTATCTAACTGCAACTAGACCTGATATAATGTTTGCTATATGTCTATGTGCTAGATTTCAAGCTGACCCTAGAGAGTCACATTTGATTGTTGTAAAAAGAATACTCAGATATCTAAAAGGTACCCCAAACCTTGGTTTATGGTATCCCAAAGAATCTGATTTTAAACTAATTAGTTATTCAGATGCTGACTATGCAGGTTGCAAGCTTGACATGAAAAGCACAAATGGAAGCTGCCAACTTGTTGGAGGTAGACTTGTTTCTTGGTTCAGCAATAAACAAAATTCAGTTTCTACTTCAACAACAAAAGCTGAATACATTGCAGCTGGGAGTTGTTGTGCTCAAATCCTATGGATCAAGAATCAACTCCTAGACTATGGTATGTCATTATCCAAGATTCCTATTTATTGTGATAATACTAGTGCCATAGCAATTACAGAAAATCCAATGCAACATTCAAGAACAAAACACATAGATATTAGATATCACTTCATAAGAGAACATGTAAGTGAAGGTAATATCGAATTACACTGGGTTACAACTGATAAACAACTTGCAGACATATTCACAAAACTTTAGATGAATCTACTTTTTCTAAATTAGTTTCTGAATTAGGAAAGTTGAATTATGCATCTAAAAATTAATTTCATTTTGAAAGCAAGTTGTTTAGTTGTAAGAAGCTAGAATTAAATTTCTAGAATGTAACTGTTTTTTTAATTAAACAGAATTTTAGAAGCTAGAATTTAATTTTTGGTTGAAGCTGTTTTAATTAAACAAAATTTTTGAAGCCAATAATCATTAACTTGTTTGTTGGAAATATTCTGAAAAGCTTTGGAATAAGACACAACTCAGTCCTTGATAATGTTTTTAATTAGTCCCCAACTTAATTAAAAATTGAACTATCGGAGACTATTCTAGTCCCCGACAGTGTTTTTAATTAGTCCCTGACTTAATTAAAACTTGAACTATTGGAGACTATTCTAGTCCCCGACAGTGTTTTTAATTAGTCCCCGACTTAATTAAAAATTGAACTATCGGAGACTATTCTAGTCCCCGACAGTGTTTTTAATTAGTCCCCGACTTAATTAAAAATAGAACTATCAGAGACTAACTAGTCCCCGACAATTTTTTTTAATTACTCCCCGACTTAATTAAAAAATTGAACTCTCGGAGACTACCTTAGTCCCCGACGTCGTTTTTGATTAGTCTCTGACTCAATCAAAATGAACTATCGGAGACTAATCGGGTCTAGTCTCTTATGAGTGAACTTATCAGAGATTAGGGCAATCTTCGATCGAGGGTAATCTGGTAGTTATCCTACCCACGATTGAAAACAGTTCATTATCCTGTGAATTACAAACGTCTCTAACACTTTGATAATAGTAAATTCAAACACCTTTGCAATCACAATCTCTCAAGCTTTGAAATTATTTTCTCTCCGCAAATACACTGCTATTTAACCCTATTTCAAAGTTTCTTCAAAGTTCATAGATCTTTTCAAATGGCCGCTAAAACAGTTGTTTTCAAGTTTGGAGACTTTGATATTATCAAGACTAACCATGCAGGGGTGGCTAACAAGCACGATTTTGAAGCCCAGTACCACTCCTTCGTGGATTTTCTTCAAAACTCCACTGTATCCTACGCCATTTATGAAGCTCCCGTCCAAGCCGCTGAAGTTATCACGGCTGTGTGGTCAACAGCTACTATCCAAGATGAGAACACTGACTCTCCTGTGGTAAGTTTCAGGTATGCTAACTCTGTTTATACTATAGATTATACCGTCGTTAATAATGCTTTACACTTGCCAATATATGAAAACTTTGACTCTCTTGCCTCTGATGAAGAAATTTTTTCTATGTTTAAAAACTTACATTATTCTGCTGAAATTAGTTCTGTTGGGTCTATTACACGACCCCATCTAAGGCAAGAGTGGTCACTGTTCTTTAACATTATTACAAAAGCTTTTACTTCTAAATGCAGTGGCTATGATGCTATCACTACACTCACACAACAAATTGCTTTTAGTGTGTTGTATGCTAAACATCTAAACATTGGGCTTTTAATTCTTCAAAATCTTTTGGTAAAACTTAAATCCGGTAATAAAAATAAGATTTATTATGCTAGGTTTTTGATGATGATTTCTTATTATCTAATCCCTAACCTTGATATTACTGGCATGCAAGTTATACCAACTGTTTTGCAGAGTAAAAGAATTTTTACTAATGTGAAGCATAAATCTGCAAAGGTAAATGTTCCCTTATTTTTCCCTCCTGTCATGAGATCTATTCTCATTGACAGACTTCCAAACCTTTATTCTTTATTATTTTTTGAGGATATTGAAAGCCAAAACCCTGTTAATCCTCCAACCACTTCACAACAACAACCTATAGCCCCCTCCACAGTCTCCCAAAAGACTGTGGTTGCAAAGACTCAAACAGCCATCACTAAACTCCCAATAAAGAGAAAAATAATTGAGGGAGTAAGTGAGGATGAGGGAGAACAAGAAGCTGAAGTACCACTTCAGAGAAAGAAGAGAGTTATAACCCTTAGCCAAAAGCAATCCATTGCTTCCCAAAAGGCAATGGCGGTTATAAGGAAAAACAGTGAACTGTCACCATCCTCCCAAAAGGATGTTGACATTGAAGAAAGATTCCAACCAGGAACACCCTGTACAGAGTCTATACAACCTCTTGTTCACCAACAAGAGAAACCACAAAGAGAGATAATAAAAGAAAAGAGTGACACAAGGAGTGCACACACAGAGTCATCAATTGATGTTCCTCAATTTTCAATCTCTGAGGAACAGCTAACACACCACACTTTACATTCTTCTCCTCTTTCTCCCACACTTGATTCTTTTGATATTACTGATATAAATCTTCTTGATTTTTCCCAAGAGGAGCCAATACTCGAGACAAGCTCTCAAACATATTCCATGGATAGATCCCTAACCCAAGATACACAAAGGGAACCCCCTATCCATGAAGTCACAAGTACTTCTCCAACCCCCACTTCTGTAGAACAGAGTGCATATATCCATATGAGTGAGGATGTGAGAATAAATAATGAGAGTCAAGCTCCTGACCTGGAAAAAGGAGAGGATATACACAAACAAGAGAGTCAAGCTTTAGAAAGCTTGGAAAAAGGAGATGTTTTCCCAGTGAGATGACCTAGAACTTGTAGAAGGGGGGTTGAATACAAGTTCTCACAACTTTTTCGATTTCTTGTTCTTTAAGAAATTAAACTTTTCTGCGGAATATAAAGAACAAGATCAAAACTTTATAAACAATTGCTTTTATTGATTTAACAATTGATTACAAGTTTTCTAACAATCAAGACAAGCTTTGATCGTCAGCTTCTATTCTGTATATTTAGAGATAATACAACCCTTTCAATTCTCTATGCTATCTAGCTTCGTATAGTTCTTCTGTAATTTTATAATTACAGCTTCTAACTAAGTTACCAAAAACCTAGCTTCCTAATTCAAATCAAATACAATCTTTCCAATTGAAAGATTTCTAACAAGTTTCCTTGTCAGCTACGTCTTCAACAAAGTCTACGTGTTCATGGAAGACTTTCCTTCTTTGATTTGAACTTTAACTCCATCAGTGATTAAGTCTTCGACTAATCTCCGATAGCTTCTTTAATTAGTCCCTGATCACTTCGAGTAATCTCCGATGCTTTACAACGTGTAATCTCTGATGCTTTACTTCGTGTAATCTCCGATGCTTTGGCTTTAGTCTCTGGTGATGTCAGCTTTTAATCTCTGAGGTATTGTTTTAATCTCTGATGACGTCAGCATTAATCTCTGACTCTTTAGTTACAATCCCCGATGACGTAAGCTTTAATCTCCGATGACCAATCCTTCAATCTCCGATGAACAAAACATTTTAATCTCCGATGAAGGATTCTTCAATCTCCGATGGGCAAAGTCCAATCTCTGATGAACAAAACTTTAATCTCTGGTGGACTTTTCCCTTAATCTCCGACAAGCCAAAATCAATCTCCGAAGGACTAATTAATTTAAACAACTTGTTGAACAAACTCAACAAGTATTCCAGCAGTACATACAAAAGAAATGAACCTATCTCTTTATTATAATGACTAATTTACAAACAAGAGATACTACTGCTAGCTACAAAACTAAAGTGTTACAAACCAACACTTTTCTGTACATTTGTATTCCTAAGTATTCTAAAGACAATCATCATCAAATGTTCATAAAACCTAACAATCTCCCCCTAATTATGAATATCAGAATGATAAGCATAATTTCAAGGTTGATGATGATGTCAAAACTCAACTATCAAAATTTACTTAGAAAAAGAATAAAGAATAATAAAATTACAAATGTACCTAAATTCAAGATCTTTGATCTATCATTCAGCTTCTCTCCCCCTGGATAATTTACCCAGCTTCTCCAAGATTTAAACAAACCTTGGCTACACTGAATAATACATTTAGCTGCTCCAAGAGTAACTCTGGCTACCCAAGACTATGTCTGGCTTCAAAAATAAAATTACACTTACAACTTTCACAGCAAGCAACATACCTTTGGCTCAACAATTTTACCTTTTCTTTCTATTTTCTCTCATCCTTTCCAACCTTTCCATCAGCAGCTTTTTAAGAACAACTTCAGTTGCTTCTTCTGCATCTTTAAGAAGTTTGATAAATCCTTCTAGATGATTTTCACTCACTTGATTGATGTCTCTGTTGTAGTCAAAGAAAACTTTCTCCCCATGGAAAGTCTCATACCATAATCCGAGAGGTACAGGTTTAGAAAGATCAGTTTGAACTTTGTTCACACTTTTTATCTCCTTTATTACCTTCTTGATCTTGTTTCGAAATTCCATGTTGAGCTTTGTAGTGACAAGTATTGTAGATAGCAGCCATTCCAAATCCTCTTTTGATTGCCCCTCCAAGTCTGGCTTAGCATACTTCACAGAATCTCCATCTTTGAAGAAGATCTGAAGTAAATCTTTGTCATTTGCACCCTTGATCAGATTAATATTCCTTGTATTTCTTTTCAAGGCTTTGATCATTTCACTCGTACTGGCCATATCAACTGTGTAAGGCTTCCTTGATGGAGCTGTTTGTGGCTTTGTTGGTCCACTTACAGACACCAAGGCAGTCTCAGTTGACCTTGGAGGTTCTTCATTTGTAGTCTCTTTCCTTGAAGGCTTTTTCTTGGCTACTACCACTTTCCTTGCACTTGTTTTCTTTGTTGAGTGTTTCTTCTTTTTAGATTCCTCCTCTTTCCTCTCTTGTTCTGCAGCCATATCCTCCTCTTGCTGAAGTTTTTGAGCAAGCATAGCATCAGCATCTATCAATTTCTGCTCTTGAGGATAGACCAACTCCACTTTCCCATCCACTATTAGTTCAATTGGAGTGGGAAAATGAGCTGTCTTCATGGCATCCCCCAATAGCTTGGGTTGTCCTGGTTGAGTAGAGATTTGCTTCTTTGGTTGCTCAACCATGACTCCCTTGCCTTTGTCTTTTGAAGTAGTTGGGGCTGCTGCAGATGGTTTGGAAGAAGTAAATGTTGCTGCTGCTGCTGGTATTGTTGATATTGTTGTTGTTGCTGTTGTTGTTGTTGTTGTTGCTGCTGCTACTGTTGGTAATGTTTTAAACCTGGACTCAAGTTTGTCCAAGGTTGCCTTGAGTTCATCAAGACTTGCATATGACTTCATTACTGGATCACTCTCCCCCTTTTTGACATCAGCATCCTTAGAGTAGGCAGAGAGAGGGAGTTGAGTAGCAAATTGTTTCAGAAGGGTATGCATTTGATCAAATTTAACTTCAAGGTTACTCAGTCTGCTGTCAGTTTTAGCTTTGTCTTTGATCATAGCCTGAATATTCATGACAGTCTGCCTTGAAAAATGTCCTTCATGATGCCTTTTAATAGAATCTGTCTGTAAAGACATCTACTTCCTCATCTCCTCCAGTTCAGTCTTCATGCCAGTTGCCAAGTAGTGAAAAAATTTAGCATTTAGGTGCACTGACTTGGTTACTTCTTCTGCAACATCCTGAAAGGATTTGGCAGCTACAAGAGACCCTATATTGGTCACGTATTCCTGCCTGTACAAGGCAGCTGCTTCCTCCAGGGTGTTGTTAAAATCTGAATCTAGCCAGGCATCCACATTCTCTGGCTCTGGAGTCTCCTCTGCAGCAGTAGATTCAAATGCAAGCCTAGTCTTCATAGCAGAAAGGTGATCTTCTCTTTGTTGAAGATTTAGAAGTTCTTCATAGGCTGCATTTGACATTTCTGATATGACCTGCAAGTTTGCAGCCACTGCACTGGAGCTTCCTCCAACTTCTCTTGTTGATGTAGAGACGATTGGAGCTTCTGTTTGGATTTGGGTGGAGGGAGCCACAGGTTTAAAAAATTCACCTGTTGAGAATTTCTCTCTTTTCTTTTCTTCAAGGAACTCATCCTTGCTCACACCCTCTCCTTTTGCCTGGGGTTGGGCACCCAGCTTCTCTTTCTCTCCTTTTTCCAAGCTCGCTAAGGCTTGACTCTCTGTTTGTATTTCCTCTCCTTTTTCCAGGTCAGGAGCCTGACTCTCACTAAATATTCTCTCAACCTCACTCATATGGATATGTGCACTCTGTCCTGAAGAAAGAGGGGTTTGGGAAGTAGTGTCATCATGGAGGGGGGTTACCCTTAAAATGGAAATTGATTGGGTGTCCTCCATGGAAAGTGTAGGAGAACTAGCTGCACTTGTACTTTGAACAAGTGGTTCTTGTGGGCTAGATCCTGAAGTATGATCTTGGACAGTTTGCAATGTTGTTCTAGTCTCTTGAGATTGACTAGTTTCTGTCCAAGTCAGTAAGAGTGTTGGCTCCTCTTGAGAAAGTTCAAGAGGATCAGAGATTATATTTTCAGAAGAATCAAGTGTAGGGGAAACAGGAGAATAAAGGACAGTAGGGAGTGTTGGCTGTTCCTCAAGGGCAAGGGGTTGAGAAACATCAATTGATGACACTGTGTGTGCACTCCTTGTGTCACTCTTTTCTTGTATTTGATCTCTCTTAGTCTTAATTTGTGCAGACTCTGTAACAGATGTCCCTGGTTGAGGACTTTCTTCAATGTCAATGTCCTTTTGGGAGGACATTAACAGATTACTGTCTTTCCTTATAACCTCCATTGCCTTTTGGGAAGCAATGGATTGCTTTTGGCTAAGGGTGACAAGTCTCTTCTTTCTCTGAGGTGCCACCTCAGCTTCTTTTTCTCCCTCAGTCTCACTAGCACCCTCTTTTGTTTTTCTCTTGATTGGGAGCTTTTTGGCTGTTCTGGTATATGTAACCACAGTCTTTTGGGAGGCTGTGGAGGGGGCTTTGGATTGTGATAGAGAAGTTGTTGGGGGATTAATTGGTGTTTGTGTGGTATCCCCAATGAATTCCAAAGAATATGAGGTTGGAAGAGTGTCAATGAGAAAATTTTTCATGACAGTAGGATAGAATAGAGGTACATTTACCTTTGCCTCATACTTCTTCAAATCACTAATTACTCTTTTAGTCTGCAAAACTGTAGGAACAACTTGCATACTAGCAATATTAAGGTTAGGTATTAAATGATTTGCAATCATCATTAAAAACCTAGCATAATAAATTTTAGTTTTGTTGCCAGTTTTAAGTTTGTCCATCAAGTTTTGCAAAATCAAAAGCCCTAAATTAATATGCCTATCATACAACACACTATATGCAATTTGTTGTGAAATAGTGGTGATGGCATCATATCCACTGCATTTTGAAGTAAAAGCTTTTGTAATAATGTCAAAGAACAATGACCACTCTGGCCTAAGATGGGGACGTGTGATGGTCCCAACAGAACTTATATCAGTATTATAGTTTAAGTCTTTAAACATGCCTATAAGTTCTTCATTAGAGGCAAGGGGGTCATAGTTTTCCCTAATGGGTAAATGAAGTGCATTATTAACAGTGGTATGAGTAATAGTATAGCCTGTGTTTTCATACCTGAAACTTACCTGTGGAGATTCATCACTTTTGTCAGTGATTGTTGCAGTGCTCCACATGGTTGTAATTACTTCTGCAGCTTGAATGGGAGCTTCATAAATGGCGTATTGTAGTGGAGAGTTCTTTAGAAAATCCACAAAGGGGTAGTATTTTGCTTCGAACTCGTACTTATTGGCCACCCCTGCATGGTTAGTTTTGATAAAATCGAACTCACCAAACTTGAAGCACACTGTTTTTGCCGCCATTGAAGAGATCTGTAAACTTTGTGAAGAAAGCTCAAAGAGAGGTTAAATCGCAGAGTTTTTGAGAGAAATCAAATTACAGAGTTTGATAATTATGAATACAAACGTGTTTGAAATTACTTTTATTAAAGTATGAGAAACGTTTGCTATTCAAAGATCATGGGTAACTACCAATTTATCCTTTTTCAGAGATGCCCTAATCTCTGATTGACCCATGTGCTAAGAGATTGACCCGATTAGTCTCTGATGAAGTAATTACCTATCAGAGACTAAAGTAATCTCCGATGTTATAAATGAACGCATCGGGGATTAGTCGAGTCTCCGATGAAATAACTCATCAGGGACTAAGATAATCTCCGATATTATAATTGTACGTATCGGGGATTAGGACATTCTCCGATGTTGTAATTTTGATCTGTCGGGGATTAATTAAAATACACATCGGGGAATAATCGAGTCTCCGATGAAGTAATTTTAACTGATCGGGGATTAGTTAAACTACACATCGGGGATTAATCGAGTCTCCGATGAAGTAATTTTAACTGATTGGGGATTAGTTAAACTACACATCGGGGATTAATCGAGTCTCCGATGAAGTAATTTTAACTGATCGAGGATTAGTTAAACTATACATCGGGGATTAATCCTTTAATCTCTTCTCACTCTTTTTCTCAGGGACTTAATCCCTGCATCAGTTTTATCTTTCAAAAACTTTTCCAACAACCATATTGATGATTATTGGCTTCATTTTTCTGTTTTATCAAATTTAAAACAACTTCTTTTTCCAGAATTAATTATTCTAGCTTCTAAAAATCTGTTCATAAGAACAGCTTCAATCTAGAAATTTAATTCTAGCTTCATGCAACTGTTAAACAACTTGAAAGTTTAAAACTTAATTTTTAGAACCATAATTCAACATTCCTAGTTCAGAAACTAGTCTGTTGAATGTAGATTCATCCAATGGTTTTGTAAAAATATCTGCAAGTTGTTTATCAGTTGCAACCCAGTGCAATTCAATATTTCCTTCACTAACATGTTCCCTAATGAAGTGATATCGAATATCTATGTGTTTGGTTCTTGAATGTTGCACTGGATTTTCAGTTATGGCTATGGCACTAGTATTGTCACAATAAATTGGAATTTTGGTTAGTGTCATACCATAATCTAGGAGTTGATTTTTGATCCACAAGATCTGTGCACAACAACTCCCAGCTGCGATATATTCAGCCTCTGCTGTTGATGTAGAGACTGAATTTTGTTTCTTGCTAAACCAAGAAACAAGTCTGCCACTTAGTAACTGGCAGCTTCCACTTGTGCTTTTCCTATCAAGCTTGCAACCTGCATAGTCAGCATCTGAATAACCAATTAGTTTAAAGTCAGATTCTTTAGGATACCATAATCCAAGGTTTGGGGTACCCTTTAGATATCTGAGTATTCTTTTTACAGCAATCAAATGTGACTCTCTAGGATCAGCTTGAAATCTAGCACACAAGCATGTAGCAAACATTATATCAGGTCTACTTGCAGTTAGATATAAAAGAGAGCCTATCATTCCTCTATAACTAGTAATATCAATTTTCTTTCCTTTTAAATCCTTATCTAGTTTAGTGGAAGTAGGCATGGGTGTTTTTGCAGATGCACAATCAACTAAGTCATATTTTCTCAATAAGTCCTTGACATACTTGGACTGACTGATAAATATTCCATCAGTTGATTGTCTTATTTGCAAACCTAAGAAAAATGTTAATTCTCCCATCATACTCATTTCATATCTAGACTGCATGAGTTTTGAGAATTTTTCACAAAGCTTCTCATTTGTAGACCCAAATATAATATCATCTACATATATTTGCACCAAAATAATATCAGAGCCTTGTTTTCTATAAAATAAAGTTTTATCTATGATACCTCTAACAAATTTATTTTCAAGTAAAAACTGAGATAGAGTATCATACCAGGCTCTTGGTGCTTGTTTCAAGCCATAAAGTGCTTTGTCTAATTTGTAGACATGATTTGGAAATTTGGAGTCTATGAAACCTGGGGGTTGGCAAACATAGACTTCCTCTTCCAATTTTCCATTTAAGAAAGCACTTTTGACATCCATCTGGTACACCTTGAAGTTCTTGTAGGCTGCATATGCCAGGAAGATTCTGATTACTTCAAGTCTTGCTACTGGTGCAAAAGTTTCATCATAATCTATTCCTTCTTCTTGAGAATATCCTTTTGCAACCAGTCTTGCTTTGTTCCTTGTAATTGTACCAGCTTCATCCAATTTGTTTCTGAAGACCCACTTGGCACCTATTATAGATCTGTTCCTTGGTTTGGGTACCAGTCTCCAGACTTTGTTTCGAGTGAATTGGTTTAATTCTTCTTACATTGCAATAATCCAATCAGGATCTTGAAGTGCTTCCTCAATTTTCTTTGGTTCAATCTTTGATAGAAAACTGAGGTACAAACATTCATTTTGTGTTGCACTTCTAGTCCTAACTCCATCCTCAATATTTCCAATGATCAAATCTGTTGTGTGGTCTCTCAACCATGGTCTAGGTTTTGGTAGATTTGATCTTGAACTAGAGGCTTCATTTTCTAGATTGATAAGATTCAATCCAGCTTCATGAGCAGAGTTTGCTCCCCCTAAACTATTGATCTCTTCTTCATTAACTTCCCCTGAGTTAGATATTTCAATAGTCTCTGTGTGTGCATCAGGAATACTAGTCTCCGATGTATCATTAGTCTCCGATGGAGAATTAATGTCATCAGTGACTTGTGTTTCATTTTGTTTCGTACTCTGGTCTCTGATAATGCATCAGTCCTTGGTACTTCATGCACAACAGTCAACTCCCCCTTAATTAAAGAGGAATCATTGTTGTTTTGGGGATTTTCAGCATTCTCTGTTGGATATTCTCATGCATCCAATTCATTCTCAAAACTGAGAGGTTCATGCAATCCTTGACCAAGCATTCCTGGAATCTTTCCATCATCAAATGCAACTTGAATGAATTCCACAATGACCTTGGTTCTTAAGTTATAAACTCTGTATGCTTTGCTTGACAGAGAATAACCTAAGAAGATTGCTTCATCAGATTTATTGTCAAATTTTCCTCTTGTCTCTGATGAATCTCTCAGTACAAAGCACTTACAACCAAACACATGTAAAAACTTGAGAGTTGGTTTTCTCCCAGTCATTAACTCATATGGTGTTTTGTTGTAGGCTTTGTTTATCAAGGACCTGTTTTGTGTAAAACATGCAGTGCTTATAGCTTCCTCCCAAAAATAGGTAGGAAGCTTAGCCTCTTGCAACATGGTCCTTGCTGCTTCAATGAGGGTTCTATTTTTCCTCTCAACAACTCCATTTTGTTGAGGAGTTCTAGGTGCAGAGAATTGATGAGTAATTCCTTTCTCAGTGCAGAATTCAATTACTTGGGAATTTTTGAATTCTGTTCCTCTGTCACTTCTTATTACCCTCACTGTTTTTCCTGACTCAGTTTCTATTTTCTTGACATGATCAATAATTAACTGAGCAGCTTCATTCTTTGCAAAGAGGTATTTTACCCAAGTATACCTTGTGTGATCATCAACAATTACCAGTGCATATCTATTCCTTAATATAGACATCACATTCACATGACCAAACAAATCCATATGGAGAAGTTGCAAAGGATCAGTGATTGATGTTGCTGGTTTGTTTTTGAATGATACACTTCTTTGCTTTCCTTTCTGGCATGCATCACACAATCCATCTTGTGTAAATTCCAATTGTGGAATGCCAGCTACCAATCCTTTCCTCACAAGACTATTGATATTCTTAAAATTCAAGTGGGAAAGCTTCTTATGCCAAAGCCAACTCTCATCAGTTGAAGCTTTGCTATATAGACATGTGATTTGATCAGTTGAAGAAATGAGATTTGCAATGTACAAATTCCCTTTTCTTTTTCCTGTCAAAATCACAGTCCCTGATTCTTTGTCACTCACTAAGCATTGATCTTCTTTAAAAGTGACATTGAATCCTTTATCACATAGTTGACTCACACTTAGTAGATTGTGCTTTAAGCCGTCAACCAGTGCTACTTCTGTGAAGATGACATCTCCATGTTCAACGGATCCATATCCTCTTGTATGGCCTTTGTTGTCATCTCCAAAAGTGACTCTTGGGCCACTTCTCTCTTCATACTGTTTTAGCAGGGACTTATCTCCAGTCATGTGCCTTGAGCAACCACTGTCCAAGTACCATGATTTCTTCTTTTTGCCCTGCACAGTAGAGAGAGCTAGTTTGAGATTTTTGGGACCCAAATCTTCTTGAGTCCTTTCTCACTAGCTGCAGTTTCAAGACTTGACTCAGAATAAGTCGATTGCCTCTTT